>RJWH01002797.1:0-116053 GCA_004363575.1 Solenodon paradoxus | reverse complement strand
TAAAGATAAATACAGGCTCAAAGTAAAAGGTTGGAATACAACCCTGAAGCAAATGATAACCTGAAAAAGGCAGATGCATCCAACTTATGTCAGATAACCTAAGTTTCTGACTGAAAAAGGTAATAACAGATAGGGATGGATATTATATAATGAAAATGGCTTCATACAGCAAGAAGACATAACACTTATTAATATATATGCACCTATTGATGGAGCAGCAAAGTACATACTGCAGTTAATAGAACTAAAGAGAGACATTATAGGAACTCAGTAACAGTAGGGTCATGTATCACCCCACTTGTAGCGATAGACTGATCAGTCAGAGAGCACATAAGGAAACAATTACGACAACAATGATGAAATAGACCAGAAGGGCTTAATAGACATCATCTGTAGAACATTCCACCCCAAGCAGAAGTTATAGTCTTCTCAAGTGCGCATGGAACATTCTCAAAGATAAACCATATATTGGAGCACAAAACAATGGCCAATATATTTATGAAGATTAAAATCATACCAAGTGAATTTTCTGATGACAATATTATAAAACTAGAAAACAAGAACCAGAAAACAGGATAAATTCAAAAATGTGGAAACCAAAGAACATGCCTTTGTATGACTACTCAGTCAATAAGGAAATTAAAGCAGAATTTAAAAGAAGATCTGGAGACAAGTGAAAATAAAGACACAAGATATCAGAACCTATGGGCTGCAGCAAGAGTGGCACTTGGAGAAGTTAATAGCAATATAGCAATACAAGCATATATGGAGAAACAAGAAAAATCTTAATTTAATGTTATATCTAAAGGATCTTGAAAAAGAACAAATGAAACCAAGCATCAGTAGAAAGAAGGACATGATAAAAATCAGGGCAGAAATAAACAAAACAGAAATCAAAGACAATACAAAAGATCTTTGAAACTAAGAGCTGGCATTTTTTTTGACCAAGTGGAATTTATGCTACAAATTCAAGGATGGATCCACATATGCCAACAAGTGGCGTCAATAAGAGGAAGGTAAAAAAAAATCATATAATCATGTCAATAGATGCAGAAAAAGCATTTGAAAAGATGTCACACGATTATGATGAGAATTCTTAGTAATATGAGAAGAGAAGAAACACAGCTCAATGTAATATATAGTAAACCCATAGTTAATATTCTTAATGGTGAAAAACTGAAAACTTTTCCTTTAACAGCAGCAACGAGATCAGATTGCTCACTCTCATCACTTTCTTTGATTTAGTATTTAGGTAGTTAGACAACAAGAAGAAATAAAAGGAATCCTGACTGGAGAATATCGCTATCTGCAGATGACATGATAATATACATAGAAAACCCTAAAGGCCCCCTTGCCCCCTACATACACACAATTAGAAACAATGAGTGAAGCAACGTTACAGGCTACAAATCAATATACAGAAGCCTGTTGCATTCTTATATGCAAACAATGAGCTAGAAGAAAAAAGAAATCAAGTAAACAATCTTGCTTCAGTTGTCTCAAAAAGAATGAAATACCTAGACATTTAACAAAGGAGGCAAAAAACCCTGTAAAACAAAAACGACAAGCTATTGTTTAAAGAAATAGAAGACACAAAGTATTTCATGTTTGTGTTCATGGAAGGATGATCATTATAATGGACCTTTTACCTACAGTGACATACAGATTCAATGCACTGCCTATAAAAATCCCAATGATTTTTTTTAGGAAGTTGAAAAAATAATGTTAAAACTTTTATGGAACTATAAAACACCTTGAATAACTAAAGCAATTTGGAAAAAAAGAAGAAAAATGGAGGCATCATATTACCTGATGTCAAGCTATACTACAAAGCAAGAGTAACTAAAACAGGATGGTAGTGGAATAGAATAGAAACATGGACCAGTGAAATAGAACTGAGAGCTCAGAAATAAACCCAGACATATAACGACAGTTAATCTATGACAAAGGAGCCATGATCATACAATGGAGAAAGGAAAATCTCTTTAACAAATGATGTTGGGCAAACTATAGCACCACCTGCAAAAGAGTGAAACCGAGTCACTCTAACTCCAGACACAAAAATAAACGAAAAACAGATTCAAAACTTCTATGTAAGACAAGAAAACACAAAATAGGCCTGACTTTGTGGCTTAGCATCTAAGGCTGCTGAGTGTAGCCCACATACCTCCCAGGACCCAGGCGACTGGTGGGGGTGGGCAGTGAACAGCCAAGATAAGTAATAAAATAAACTAAATAAATGCTTCTTGCTCTCTCTTCTGCCTGCACCTTTCACTGAGAGAGAGAGAGAGAGAGAGAGAGAGAGAGAGAGAGAGAGAGAGAGAGAGAGAGAGAGAGAGCACAAAATACACAGAAGAAAACACAGGCAATATGTTCCATGACATCAGCCGTGGAGAAGTCTGTAGGGACTCTACCCCAAAGGTAAAAGAAACAAAAGCAAAAATAAACAAATGGGATTACCTCACATTAAAAAGCTTCTGCAGAGCAAAAGAAAATATCAGCAGAACAAAAAGACTCCCTACTGAAAGGGAGAAGATATTTGCATGCATATATCTGACAAAGGGTTCAAACCAAGCTTTCTAAATAACTCAGGTAACTAAAGGGCACCAACAAACACAAACCACCCAATTTAAAAAACTGGGCAGGAGATCTGAATAGACACTTCCCCAAAGAGGAACTATAGATGGCCAACATTCTCCTGAAAAATAGCTCATCATCACTTAAGATCAGGGAAAGGCAGATCAAAACCAGAGTGAGAAATCATCTCAAACTTATGCTAACGGCTTATATCCAAAACTCCAAAAGACCAGCAGCAACAACAAGCCAGGCCAGGGTGTAGAGAACAGAGACCCCTGGGGCATTGCTGGTGGGAATGTAAATCAGTACAGCCATTTGGTGAACCAGTATAGAGATTCCTCCAAACACTAAAAATATCAAATCCTTAAGAGAGGGATATAGCTCTTTTATTGTTTATTACAGCACTTTTTATAATGGATAAGATATGGAAACAACCTAAGTGCTGACTAACAAATGACTAGATAAAGAAGATGTGGTTTATTTAGAAAATGGATTATTACGTAGCTAAAAAAAATGATACGTTGCTATTTGGAGCAAAATGGAAGGAACTGGAAGGACTTATGCTAAGTGAAATAAATCAGAGGGAGGAGGACAAACATCCGATGATTTTACCTCTATGGGGAAATCAAAGGAAACAAAGCAAATGAATGGATAAGACAAAATAAAAATAAACCAGGAGACTTTGCAATAGAGCTGAGGTTACCAGAGTGGAAGAAGGTGAGGAAGCAAGAGTTCAGGAATCCAGTGTGTTTCTTTTTGCTGTTTTTATAATAATCAGTTTAATCTTTTAAAAATCTGAAAAAAAAAAAAAAAGGAAATGATATTCCAGAAACAGGGTGACAAAAATGGTGGGTATTTGCTATGTTTGCATTTACAAATTAATGTTAAGGATAGACAATGGTTCAGTGATTTCGAGTATGATCTCATTAGGAGAGAAAAGTCCAGATCAGGTCCTTTTTGGGACATTAGCCCTACAGCTATAGTCTTCCAGGTCGCCTGGAGTGATTGTCCCCTGTGGGAAGAAAGGCACCTGGCCGCAGGTGGGGAAGAGTGAGGGTCTACCCAGGCCCAGAGGGGCAGAACCAAGGCCTGGGACTGAGTCTGGACATCCCCTCCTCCAATTCCTCCCAGCTCTGCCACCAACTCAGAGTCCTTTCTCCAGGCGTCATCAGAGGCCATGCTGGTCCCTGGCAGGTGGGTTTCCACGGGAGGAAAGCTCACTGTTGCAGTTCCTGTGCCGCCCCTCCTGTCCCTGCTCATCTCAGTTCCTGAGAGCTTTCCCAGGAGTCTGCTCCTGGCTCTGCTTTTGACTTGCCCTTGGGCTAGATGGCTTCCTCTCAGGGTCTCAGAGTCTCAGCATCTCAGCATCTCTGAGTCCTCAGGCTGTAGCCTGGTGACTGGCACAAGGTAGGCACTTAATAAATGTTGGTTTAATTGAATTAAATTGCTAAGTAGCTCATTTGGCTGGAGCATGGACTGGGGGAAGGGTGATCTCCAGAGCTCCTATTATTGGGGCCACGAAAACAAGACAATGCCAGGAAATGGGCTTTGGAGAAGGCTAATCAACAAATATTTACAAGTCTACGTCATATTGCATTTGGCCCAAAGCCCCTGAAAGGCCTCCAGAGCAAAAAGTAGACACAGGGTGGGATTCCCTTTTCCCCCCACTAAAAAGATCTTTAACAAGAATTACTGGCTACATGAAGCCCAGTGGGTAGAGCAAGGACCCTGAGGTGGGTAGCCTGTTTCAAGTCCTCTCAGTCACTTTCCCGGTTTGCCCCTTGACAAGTGAACCAACTTCCTAGTGTCTCCGCTGGATGGGAAGGTAAACGCAATGGTGCTATACCCACCTCATCGGGCAGGTATGAGGATTCAGTGAATTATTAGATGTAAACTATTTGGGACAGTGTCTGCTCTGTGCCTGGAAATGTCAGTTTTCACTATTGTTAGCAACAATATGGCTACCTCCACCCTCTCCCCAAGTTGACCCTCTTAGCAGCTGGTGGGTGTGGCAGGCAGCTCCCTCGCTGGTGAGAAATCCACCTCCGCTCTAGGGCAGTGGTTCTCAATTCTGGTTCCACATTAGCTTCCTCTGGGGGAGGAGTGTGTTAACACTCCCACTGCACCCAAACAGTTACAGCGAAATCTCTGGGGGGTGCATCCCAGGCTGAGGTGCCTTCCCAGGTCAGTGCCAGTGTGCAGTCAAGGCTAAGAGTTAGAGCAGTGATCTGCAGTGAGTCGACCCTCCATAGTGAGGGGTGACGGTGCCTGTAGAAGGGGTTGGTGGCTCTGCTGACATTTATAATCAAAGTATTGGTGCACCTGGTGGCTTAGCAGTTAAGTCCGTGGCCTTTGGCTAGCGTAGTCCACAGACATCTGAAGGTCCGGGATTTAAGACCTGGCATTGGGGGAAGCAACCAAGAGGAACAACTAAATAAAATCAATAAAAGCTTCTTCTTCCTCTCCCTTCCTGTCTGCCTGTTTGCCTTTATTCTCGCCTGTACCTTTCCATAAAAAAAAAAAAAAAAAAGCCTGTGCAGCCTGTGACAGGTTTCCCACCACAGGAAATTTCCTTCCTTTTGTCACCAAACTGCTTGCAATGAGAGGAGGGGTCCAGACGTTGTCCCCAGGGTAAGACTCCTACTCTCTCCCTTTCTCTGACAGGTGGATGAGTTTGGGGGAAGGAACTGAGGGTGCTTAGCTTGGATCCCTCTGGGTCTCTCTCTGTAACTGGCAGAGGGGCTCACTTCTGGTTGATTCTCTGACACCAGGTGACCTCAGTGGGCTGGCTTTACTCCTCTCAGGAAGCCTGTGGTTGACCAAGGCTGTCACTGACAGGAGGTTAAGTCTGTCTAATTCAGGGCCAGGGGCCAGGTAGTCACAAGCCCCTTTGGCTATAGGTCTAAATCCCCTCTTCTCCATGCAGTTTTATCACATGGCACTGGCCTCTCCTCTCACCTGAGAGAAAGCCTGATCCCTCATCACAGACGTCTCAGATGTCCCCTCTGCCTCACCCACCCTCGCGCCAGCTCTTTCCCTGCTCTCACTTGGCTCTTGTGGCGCATGCTGTGCTGGGCCTCCCAGCCATGCTCTGCCTCAGGGCCTTTGCACCTGCTGCTGCCTCAACCAGAAATGTTCTTTCCCCAGAGGAAGGTGTGGCCTTACTTACTCACTTAATGCAATGGCCACTTTGGCATTTTAAAACTGATGACGCTTCCCACAGTTACGTTTTCTCTGTAGCACTCACTGCTAACACGCTACCTAATTGTTGATGTGTATACTGTGTCTCCCATACTAGAAGAAGCACTCTATGCAGCAAGGATTTTTGTTTGCAATACCCCCAGTGGCACATGCAGATTCTCAGGAGCTATTTGTGGAGTAAATGATGGAACTGGCGTGAATGTCTCTCATGGTTGGCTTCAAACTCAGGAGGGTACCTGGGTGTCACCTCTTGATCCCCCTCAAACCCCAGCTGTGCTCAGTTCAGTGTGGCAAAGGAAACAAAATTAGTGAATACTCAAGTTTGAGCTCTGCACCCAGAGTGCCTGGAATTTGTTTTTATTTTAAAGGAAAGGTGAGGCAGGAATGAAGGCCAGGAGGCAGGCAGGAAGACAGAGGAGGAAGAAGCTCTTTATTTGATTGAGTTGTTTCTCCCAGTCCTGAGTCTTGAAACTTGGTCCTTAGGATGGATGTGAACTATGCCACAGAGGACCTATCTGGTAGGCCGCCAGGCACTCCAGAATGCTTGGATTTAATTCCCCATGGGGAACCTCTTAGCTGTTTCTTAACTTCTCTTCCTCCCATCTATAACATGGGGATGGTAAGATAGCGCCCTACCCCTTACAGAGTTATTGTGGGCATCAAGGGGTCCGTGGGTGATGTGCTTTACCAGTAGTCGGCATGGGGACACGCTTGATCAGAGTCAGCTCACATGGTCCCACTCACCAGCTCCATGAATAGCAGAAACCCTTGGGGCTGGGCTCCAGAGGAGGCAGCTTAGGGGGAATGGGGTCGTCAGGTGTCCTGGGACACTGACTAAATGGCGCCTTCCTCTGTCAGGTTTGTGTAGTGTGCGTGAGAATTTGTGAGAAAGTAGGCACTTGTGTGCACCACTCTGTGTGTTAGAACGTCTGTTGCCAGCAAGTCATACACACACTCACAGACACATGCAAACATGCACACACACTTTCACACACACTCACACATATGCTCACACACATACATACACCCCCCCACACATACATTCTCGCACACATACATACACACTCAGACCACTCAGACACACATACACACTTGCACAATACACTCATACATACATGCACACATACTCACATACAATGCTTACACACATACACACAGACACATGCAAACACACATACACTTGCACACATACACTCACACACATGCTCTCACGTGCACACCTACTCATATACACACACTCACACATACACACGTACACACATACATACACACTCAGACACACACATACACACTTGCACACATACACTCAGACACACATGCTCACATACTCACATATGCACGCTCACACACACACTCACACAGGCTGGCCGTGCTGTCAGGGAGCATGGTTCACGATGCTAGCTCTCGGGCAGCGGCTGGAATGCCAGCGCTGTGCTGCTCTGGGCGGAGATCTGCTCTGAAACGTGTGGACGCTGCCGGGCCAGGACTCCCGGCAAAAGGGCAAGCTCAGGACAGGGTGAGGAGTCTGGGTGTGAGTTGGGGAACAACCAGGCTTGGCGGGGACTGGACATCCACTCCCAGGGGACAGAGAGACAGCACTCATGCTGATGCTGCCCCAGACACCTCACGGCCATGAGTTCACTTTCAGATGGAGACGCTAGCCTCAGAGAAGCCCAGAAACTTGCCCAAGGCCACAGAGCAGGAAGAGGACAGACGCAGACTCAGGGGAGGCTCAGGGGGCTACGTGGCCTTCTGCAAGTCGCCCACCATGTGAATGGCAGAGCTGAGTCTTGAACTCAGGTCTCTGATCTCAGGGTGTGTCTCCTCCCTGCCACCACCCTCCCCAAGCTCCTGGGCTGGGGATGTTCCAGACAGAAACACTGGGTGGTCAGAGGCAGGAGGGGTGATGCTGCCTGAAGAGGTCAGCAGGTAGAAAGTAAAGTATAGCTGACAGCTGGGTGTGCTCAGGAGGGGCGGAGGGAAGGGAGGGCATTCCTGGAGGAGAACAGCGTGAGCAAAGGCATGGAGGCGTGAAATAGGGTGCCATGTTCGGTAGTTTATGGCTGGCCCATTGAGCAGGAAGACAACCTCTACTTCTCCCTGCCCACCCCCCCTCCTGGTTCAGAGAGCCTGATTGTCCTCACTTCCCTCCACCCGCTCCTGTTAGGCTCCTGGGATATGGACAAGAAAGGCGCTTGTCTTTCCTGCCTCTGCTGGAGTCCTGCCGCTGAGGTTTGGTTACCATGGTGACGGGCTCCATGGAAACTCACAGCCGGCCTTTTCCAGGATGGGCCTGGACCCCAGCCCACCTGCTGCTGCATTGTCTCCCCCGGCCTCAGCATCCTGAGGAGATGTCCGGTGGTCACTTTACTGCATGAGTCCCCAGCCCTTCACCTTGCCAGGGGCAGGAGAGTCCCCAAGATCAGAGAGGCAGCAATTCCGGCATGCGGGGTCCATACGGGCGCTTTAGGATCCCACGTTGAACTCAGAGCTTGGAGACCTCAGTTATCTTATATTTAGTCAAATTGGAGGCCAGTCTTTATATGGTCACTACTTGATGTCTCATCCATTCTGTCTGTATCAGTCTGTTCCCCTTTCTTCATTCGCTTTGTCCCTGGTCCTGCTGGTCTCCGGTTTCTGAACTTTATACCCAGGTCCCTACATACCTTCTTTGGAGAACTGATGTATTAAGGGTGCTGCCACTGGCAGATCTGGGAGGGGACCCTAACTTCACACTCATCTGTGATGTGACCTTGAACGAGTCTTGGATCCGTGTCTCTGGACACGTGCTTAGAGGGCAGCTTATTCATCAACGGTCTTGTTGAAAAACATCTGCATCTACTGAGCACTTGTTTATTGTGCTTTTAGTGCCTACATAGGGCGAGAAACCACACTTACGTCATCCTGTATACGTCCTACGACAACCCCAGGAGACGGATGCGTACCACCAGTTATAACTGAAAACACAGAGGTGCAGAGGGGCTGTCCTGTGGCAGGGCAGGGAGACAGCAGTCTCGTCGGACACAGAAATTGCACGCTTCGTCACTTTGTTATTTAGTCAGTTAGTTTTTGTTGAGCACCTGTTCTCTGCTGACCTGATTTTGCCCCGTGGAGCATATACTGGAGGGAAAGGGGAGATAAAACACATGCTGCTATGAAAGTGGTATGTTGAGATAGAGTGGGTGGGGGACGGCCTTTAGGGATGGCGAGCGCTCGGGGAAACTGCGCTAAGTGGCACACAGGAGAAGAGACCTGAACGGTGGGAAGAGCAGGCGGTGAGAGGGGAGGAGGCCCAGGCAGGGCCATAGCATGGACACGGGTCTGGAGGTGGGGAGGGTTTGGTGTGTCCTTGATGTTGGAAGAGGTCAGAGAAGCCCAGAGGAAGTGAGCGAGGGGGAGGGAGGCCCAGATGAGCAGGCAGGGGCCAATCCCGCAGAGCCTGTAGGCTGGATGCACAGAGAACGCTTTATTCTAAGAGCAGTGGAAACCACTGGAAGATTCTAAGCAGGAGAGTGAGTTGACCTGATTCTGTAAGGAGTGGCTCGCCCGTAGGAGAGGACAGGGAAGGAGGCCAGCAGGAGGTTGCAGGCTGGGGTGCAGAGAGGGGTGCAAGGGGCGGTGCTGGCCGTGGAGGGGAGGGGTCTGGATCTGATGCAGTTTGGACACAGAATGGGCAGTTTGCTGATGGACTGGAAACGGGGGTGAGGAAGAGGAAAGAACAAAGGACCAGTCAAATTTCAGCTCGAGGGACTGGGTGTGCATTATGGTGTTTACAGAGATGGTGGGGCGCTGGATGGTGCTGAGGCAGGGACAGCAGGTCACTGGCATTTTGGGGAGGAAACCCAGAGCTTTGTTGGCGGATGTGTTGTGTTTGAGACGCCTGGGAGTCATCCATGTGGACGTACTGGGGTCTGGAGCTCAGGGAAGAGGTCTGGGCGGCAGATACCACTTTAGGAGGTGGTAGCAGACAGGCATTGAAAACCATAGGGCCTGATGAGATCGCAGAAGAAAATGGCGAGAGATGGAGGGAGACAGGGAAGAGAAGAGAAGGAAGGCAAGGAGAGGAGGGCTGCAGAGCCCAGAAGGCACAAGTGGCTTCACTCAACAAACCGTCGCTGGTGTGTGTTGTGTGCCAGGCACCAGGCAGGGGACAGCAGATGGTGCGTCCGCCCCATGAGGAGTTCAGGGGCCTCAGCCTTGGGATGGGGGTGGGAGGAGCAGCAGGGAAACATCAGCGGCCCACGGGGAGGCAGAGGCGGCCAGACTGCACTGGGGTGTGGGGAGGGGATGCTTCCTGGAGAAGCAACCAGGAGGCTGAGCCCTGAGGTCCCTGGTGAAGAGGGAGGAGGGGAGAAGGGCCAGTGGTGGAGAAGGTGCGAAGTGGAGGAAGCAGGACTGCTGAGATGAAAGCAGCAGACCCCAGAGAGCTCAGACCAGACGAGTGAGGCAGGCCAGGCGGGGAGGGAGCAACAGCTGTGCAGTAGGGAGCTTGCTTCCAGGTTCCCGGTTCCCGGTTCCAAGCCTGGGGCTCCTGGCTTGCTGGTCCGCCTCAGGTTATGGAAGTTTGCCCTTAGCTGCCTGAGCTTGTCCCACGTGTGCAAGTGCGTGCTGCTGGGCACAGGTGTGGTCTCGGGCAGCGTGGAGCCTTGAAAACCCTGGCTTGGAGTCACTTGGGAGCTGTGGGCCTTGTGAGGAACAATGGGGTCTCACCTGGACAAGGGTGATAATAATATGTGAAAACGCTGTGCCAGCTCCCAGGTTCTGTCCAAGTGTGAGGAGAGATTAGGGCGCCCAGGGTACAGAACTCTGTGTGAGGCTGCGTCTAGCTTTGTGGAGAGAGTGGGGGTGCTGTGTGGGAGAGGTGGGGGCGGAGAGACAGAGAAACATGCAGAAAAGACAGACCGCAAACAAGCTGGGGGAGAGACAGAAAGAGGCAGGAGACAGAGGGCAAGAGAGAGAGAGATGAGAGAGATTTTGGATTTAGGAGAGAGAGGAGTTAGGAGAAAAGGAGAGAAGGAAAGAGGTGGATACAGAGATAGAGACACAGGAGACGAAGACACAGACAAAAAGAGACTGAGAGTAAGAGAGGCGACAGAGAGACCCGAGTGGGCCCGCAGTAACAGACATTCTATATGGGCAGTGCAGTTCGGAGTGCTTTTGACTTTCATACTTTTGCTGATATTATTTTCTGATTTTTTTCTCTAGGTATACTAATTATCTTTCTAAAGAAATGGTTTCTAGATGTAAATTGGATTTAAAAAATTTTGCGCAATTGGAAATCTCTGTGAAAAGCTTTATAATCTGCATACAGAGTGACCCAGAAATTTCACTTCTTAGAATTTATCAAAGGAAATAATCATGACTGTTCCAGTGATTTAATTATAAAGATGATGTCAAGGGATTGTTTATAATTGCAAAAAAAAAAAAAAATCCCCCCCACAAACAAAACACTCTATCTTAAGTATATAAAAATAGGTGCAGAGGTGCAGCCTGGTGGAGTAGCGGTTAGGTCTGCTGCCTCCGACTGGCACAGTCCCAGTTCACCTACATCCGCAGGACCTGGGTTCATGTCCCAGGGCTGGACTGGTGGAGACAGGAACAACCAAGATGAACAACTAAGTAGAAATAAAAATAAGGTGCTTCTTTCTCTTCTCCCTGCCAGCTTGCCTACTCACCTTCATGCCTGCCTGCATCTTCCCAAAAATATCCCCGCGAAGCCCCCATGTACACACAAAGTTGAATAAATAAAAGCTGTCACAATCATAGAATGAATTTCTATGTGTCCTTTAAAATGATGCTGAAGAAGGTGACTCATTGGTATGGCTATTCATGACATAATTATGTAAATACAAAAGCCAATTTCAAAGCAGGACAATATAACTCAATTTTGTTAGAAAAATTTTTATATATATATATGCATAGAGAAATATCTGCAATTTTGGTCACCAGAATGATAACTGTGGTGTGTAGCTACACAAATAATGAAAGCTATTTAAAATCTTACCTGTGCATGAAGAACGCTTAGACGAGCCCGGGCCCTCCTGTCTTTCCCTCTGTCCTCACAGGGACAGAGAGCAGCTCCTCACCATTTACCGTGGGACAACCCAGCATGATACTGATGGTCACAGTTAAATCACACCTCCCCGTATCCATTCACACGAGCATATTCCAGTTAGTATTATTATTTAGTTGTTGTTAGCCTTCCAGTAGAGACTAGAGTCAGATACCACCCATTCAAAAAAACAATCTAGAATTTTTATACGTTATGAGCATTTCCTTCCCTTGATAGTTGTAAGTAGAGGCCTGTTAGATCTTCAGACATGAACTCTGGGATTCTGCTCACGGCAGCCAGTTGAGCACAGTAACAGGTGCATCAAGGGCCTTCTCTGGGAGGAGTGGGGGAACTTAAGAGGTGGGTTATGAACCTGAGATTCAATCTGCGAATTTCTGTAACAATTAGACATGCCAGCTGACACTTTACAGAAATTACAGATTTGGTTTATTTATACTTATCTCATTCCAAAAAGAATCTGAAGTGACTTACCAGTTCATATACATGAACATAGTAGGGTCAAAGTAGTTGAGAAAATCAGAGTGAAGGGAAGCTAAGGATATGAGAATAAGACAAGAAGGGTAAAGTTAGTAAATAAATGACAAGTCTTAAGGTACTGAACAATTGCTAACTTGGGACCCCAGTTTTGCGCTGATCTTTTCCTGTGTCTGGTGATCAGCATGTAATGTGACTTGATATAGAACAAAACATAAAGAAATATACACCTCAGGCGTCAACTGGCACCAACCTTTCTCAAAGGTTCAATTGTTATCCATTGTATGCAAATAAATTTTGGCTTTTCTTTGAAATCTCAGGAAAACAGTTCCTTATCACCTGTCTTTTTGCCGATCTTACTTTCACTATTTCTAGTGGAACACTGACAGCTACCCATTCACCCCAGAGCGGAGCCCCGGTTTCTCTGCCTCTGCTACTGTGAAATCCAGTGCAGAGAGAGGAGCTTCTGTCCTCAGGCTCGTGGCAAATGTCCTCTTGAGGGGAAGGAATTCGCCTTGGCCGAAGGGAAGACTTGAAACTTCCCTTCTACAGTACTTTCCCAGGTTTTAATGTTTCATATTTGGTCCAAACCCAGGAAAGATTCAGCTGCATCTCTGGTCCTTATCCAAAGAGAGTTTGCACTCTGTGTGATGATTTTATTCCGAGTGAGATGTTTCCTTAGCAACCAACTTACCAACTCACTCAATTAACCCTCTTCCTCTCTGTAATCAATACTCATTAGCTCTGAATCGCTTCTCTGCTTTGCCTGGCTGTTTTAACCACTCATTCAGGTCAACCCATTTCTTAAAGGTAACGGTCTCTTCTCTCTCGGAACATGGAAACTCACTTGAACCCAACAGAATCCCTCTCCCTGGGCCTTTGAGGCTGTCAGCCCCTCGTGGGCTCATCCAAAAAGTACTGGCTGGTGATCTCAGAGGAGCTGGCAATGGAGCTTCTCTGGTAGCTTTTGGCATTTCAATGGGGCCTTGCCCACAGGGGAACTGGCAAGAAGGAAGATGGCACTTGCCATCTGAAACCAGGGAGACAGATCCTGCACACAGAGGAGGCTCCTGGGAGGCTCTGAGAGAGAAATACTGTCGTTTGAAAGTTATTGTAGACTGATTATGGTTTGAGAACCGAGAGCAAAAGTGATTAGTAAAAACCCAACCAGTCTGTACCATTTCCTGCTCTGGGTCTAGGGCAGGGTGCTTGTGGTATAATTCATTTCATGGGGAGATAAAATTAGAGGCAATTTCCCTCTGCTACGCAGAGCCCAGGAGGGGCGGGAGAGAAGAGAACAATGGATGTTCCAAAGCCTCAGCCAGTTGTCCTGACCCGTTGTTCCACAGGGGACCTGGATTGGATGGAGCTTCTTGGAGCAGGGATGCTTAATGGATCTTCGGAGGAGGCCAGCCAGAGAGGAGCACGAATGTGTTCTGCCTGAAATGGCCCGGGGAATGGCATTCCGAGGTGCAGACCTAGGAAGGGGAGCCCTGACACCTGGGGAGCAGGGGCAGGGAGAGGCAGAGCAACTGGGTGGTGTAGGATTTCAGGAAAGCTCTCTACACCAGGGCTTGTGCGAGCAGTGCTGGGGGCAGGTTTGGGGTGCAAGTAAAGGGGCCAGTTCTGCCTCTGGGCTATGTGATGCCGATAGGAATAGCTCTATTGGATGCTGAGATGACCCACAAATGGAAGCGTTTAATTAATTCATTAAAAGCATTGTTCTAGGCACTGGATATACATTAGACGGGAAAGAAGCCCTTGGGTCCTTTCTCAAGGGGCTCATATTCTGGAGACAGAGGTAGATAAGGCCGGGAAAGAAATCAGCAAGCACTTCAGATATGCTGAGGGCTGGGAAGAAAACACACCAGTGAGACAGTGGGGAGGTGGCATCTTTAGATGATAGGGGGCAGGGGGGACCGCTCTGAGGGGCTGACGTTTGGTATTTCTGAGAGCAGAAGGAGGGGCCGGCTGGTGAGTTACCAAGCAAAGAATGCTCCAGAAAGAGGGGAGAGCCTGGGTATAAGTTGTCCCCCAGGTCTAGAAGCCCCTGTCCACCCTGCCATGCCTGCTTTTTCTCAGCCATTCGACCAGAACCCAACACCCTCTGCTCTGACTGTCTGCACACCCGATTCCAGCCCCTCCCCTGAGCTGTCACTTTTGATACAGATCCTGTTAAGTTTCCAGCCCTTAAAATGGTGAGAATCCAGGGCAAAACATCTCAGATACTGCAGGTGGACATGCGAAATGGTACCCCTTCGAAAGCAACTTGAAAATAGTTATTGAAGTCCAAATAACATCCAGACTTCTGGAATCGGTCATCTTGTTTGAGGGTCAATCTGGGGAATTAAGGTAAATTACGGCAATGGTTTACGCACAAAGATGTTTGGATGGATGTCATCTGTAAGGATGCAAAACCGAGCGCTGCTTCGGCACATAACAAAGACACACGTGCTCTTCATGAAGGGTAAACCCCAAACAGTGGTGTCTTCCTGATCAGGACTGTCTTGGTTCAAATCTGACTCTTCCAGCCACTGCTGTGTGATCTTGAGCAAGTTCCTCAACTCATTGGGCCCCCATTGGTAGTGAGGGTTATCATTTTATCTTCTTCTTTTTTTTTTTTTTCCACAAAGAGAGAAGACTCATTTCCTTGAGGATTTGATGAGCCATCCAGGTAGGATAGACCGTCTGGGGAAGGCGTCAGCTCTCCAGAGTACCCTCCCACTCCCCTGTGGCAGTTAACCACACACTCACGGGAGTGAAATTTACTGCCATGATCTCACTCCTTCCCGACAACCTTGAAGTTATTATTCCTGATCTGCAGATAAAGAAACGGAGGCTCAGAGTTGAACAGCCTTTGCAGAAGTCACTCAACAATGAGGGAAATCAGAACTTGTTGTCCGCAGGGCTTCTGACCTTTGCACAGGCTGTTATCCTCCCCACCAGCGAACTCCTACTCATCCTTCAAGACCCAGTCCAGATACCACCTCTGCTCCAGAGCTTCTCCTGATACCTCTCTGCCAGTGCCTCCCAGAATCCTGAGGATCCTTAGCCCTGGGAGGCATGTGGTCTGGAGGCAGAATGGGACTTTGGCATCAAATTTAGCTCCCGATCTGAAGTCCAGCTCTACTCCACCTCACCCCTCCCAAGAAGATCAGGTAGCAATAACTGGGCTGTATTTATCTCTCTGATTTATAGGTAAAAAATAGGATAGTTCATTAACTTTCTTCTATACTCAGTGAGGGTGGGGAGGTTTAAAATAAAGTTGGTGCTCAATACGTGACAAGTGTCACTCGTTCAGCAGGAAGGAAAGGTCCAGAAATCAAGTCTTCATGTTTCATCATGCATGCCCTCGGGCCTCGGTTTCCCTGGCCGTCAAATGGAGGGAGCGGCAACACTTCCTCAGAGCACCCAGAGGCTGCTTGCAAGGAAAAAACTCTCAGCGGGGACTCTCGGAAGCTTGAGCGATTATTTTCATTAATCTCATTACAGAAGGGCGTCCTTCATCCTTCATGTTGTGGTAATTGTGCAGGGAGTGGGCCAGGGCTGGGCTGCATCTTCAGGCCCCAGGGTGGGCCTGGCGCAGAGCCCAGCTTGCAGAAAGGATGGGATGGGTCCCAGAGGAGGTGATATTTGCTCAGGGAAGGAAGCACGGTGAGGTTGGAGAGGGTCCAGACCCCCGAGGAAGTGGCGGCCCCGAGGTCCCCCCCCAGCACCCCCTCCAGGTGGTGAAGTCACTAATGAAATGCTTGACCGTGGCTTCTGGGGCGCTCCTGAGGGAGCCCTTGGCACCCTCCAGGTGGTGGCCCCACCTCTGCCCTGAGCTCCACGAGGGCTGAGCGAGGTGGGAGGTGCATCCCTCTGGTTCCTCCTCTGTTCAGTCCCCAGATCTACAGGTGGAGGACCGTTTGGGTGGGGGCCGAGGGAGGGTCAGGGGAGGCTCCAGGCTTGGGCTCCAGGTCCCTGCTCTCTAGCACCTTGGCTGGACTTTGGGCCTGAACTCTTGATTATTTACCCATAACCCATCCTCACGCCCAGCATGCCTCTGGGCCTCTACTACCCGTGTGACCTTGGGGAGGCCACTTAAGCTGCCTGTGCCTATGTGTCCCCCATTTAAAATGGGAATAATGATAGCCACCACATTAAGGCTAATGTGAAATTAAATGAATTACTACAAGTAAAGGGCTTAGAATAGGTACCCAGGAAGTGCTCAATGCATGTTGGTCCTTGTAACTTGCACTGGCAATAGATGCGTGTATCACTTTAGGGGTGAGAACCTTTTCGGGGAAGGTTCTAGGTCTAGTGTGCAAAGCAGTGGAATGAGCCTTGGCTCTGTCATTTATTGCATATGCGAGCCTGGAAAGTCATTTCAGCTCTCGTAGCCTCAGTTTCCCCATCTGTAAAATGGGTGCATGTCCATCTTTGAGGACTATTACCTGGATCCCATCAGCTCCCATCTGGGCTCCTGCACATGATACTTCCAGGCCTGTGTGGTGGCCTTGCCCTCTCCAGCTTCCCCACTGAGAGCCTGCACAGGTCTGCAGCCAGGGCTGGAAGCAATCTCTCTGATCAGGGCTGTGGCTAGTCAGGTGGCGGGCAGCTCAGACCTGAGTTCTCATCACTGCTCGGTTCCCACTTGCCTAGGAGCACTCAGCACCCAGCCTTGCCTTCCTCACCCATAAGGTGGGCATTTTCCTACTTTCGACTACATGAGGTGCCTTATGTAAAGCATCTGACGCAGAGCTCATCTGAGGAGGTGCTTACCAAGTAGTAGCGCATGTCGGAGTCACGCTTCCATGTTCCATCAGCCACCGCCATTCGCTCATGCCTACAGGTGTGCCGGGCCCTGGAACGTGGGCACCAACCCACCCTCAGGCGGTCCTTATCACCATATGTTAGTCTGGTGCTCTGAGCCGGAGGCCGGAGGAGGTGGAGGCGGCAGGAAAGGCACCCTAACCCGGAGGACAGAGAGAGCCACTGCAGAAGCACATTCATCAGACATGAGGAGGCCGACAAGTGAGGGCGTCGGCAGAAGGACCAGCATGGGCATAGCTCAGAAGCTTGAACCACTGCTATGTGGTGGGAGCATTGCTGGGAGGTTCTGAACAGGAGGAGCCGGTGAGGAAAGCAGGGGGTATTGTGAATGATCTCGATGCCATTGCAGGAGCTGGTATTTTCTCTTGGGGAGCCTTTGACAGCTGAGGGTCAGGATAGGTGAGGGGCGGTAGGGACTCTGCTCTCAGCACTCACAGTGGCAGGAACCTCACCCAGAGACTGTGATGTGCACAGCACTGGGCAGGCTGCAGTTAATCCTGCAGAGAACCTGACTTGGAAAGGCCCTAGGATTCTCCCCATTGGAGGCACAGAGAGGTTAAGGAAGTGGCCCCAGGTCACACAGCCATTAAAGGTCAAGCGGGAATTTGAAACCTCTGGCTGGCTCTGTGCTCCTAGCTGTGCAGCCCCAACCCATTCCTGCCTCCCTGGATCATCTCCGGAGCACCAGCCCCTCCAAGCCCAGCATGTGTCTCTTCCCTCTGTGTCTGGCCTATGCCTGCTCATACCTGGGTTCTTTCTCCCAGGCTGGCGGACAATGTGGCTTTAATGGAGCGGCCTTGGCTGCTGCGGGGTGTGGGGGAGGGGAGCAATTTCTCAGAAATGCAATAAGGCCAGTGAGTGACTCAGTGTGACCCAGCCCCCCAGCCTTGGCGCTGGTCCCTGTGGACTAAGGTTGTGGTTCCCCTTCCCTCCACTTGACCTTGTCCTGCCTCAGCTCATCCTTCCTGGCAGGGGTTTTGGGGGTTAGAGTCTGGATTCTGTCCCCATCCTGATACCTGCCTCCCCTCCCTTCATCCCCTCTGTTCCACCTCAGGTGTAGTAGCTGAGTCTCTGCCTCCTGCCCTGCCCTGTGTCATCCTCCTCGACCCTGACATCATCTTTAGCAAAGACAGATTGGACCTTGTATCTCCCTTGCTCCCTGTTGCCCTGGAAGAGTCCCCCAAGTCCTCAGAAAGGCCCCCCAGGTGGTCACTGTCACATCTACCCTTTTTCCAGCTGTGTCCCCAAACTTTCCCAGACACAGCTAGTCCTTTACCGAGCATCTCTGAGTGCCCCTGTCCTGTGCCTCTGTCTTGTGCCACTGTTGTTCCCTCTGCCAGGAATGCCCTTCCTCTCTTGTCCTTATGGTAAATCCTACTCCTCCTTCCAAGGGCACCTTCTCTGGGTAGCCTGCCCTGATTCCCCGGCAGGGCTGTTGCTCTTCCCCTGCCCCCCCAGCACTTTGCTCAGTAGTGACCCCATTGTGCTTGATTAGTTGTCCCCTCCCCATAGCAGACTGAAAACCCCTTAATGATACCCAGGTAATGCTGCCATGGAGCTCTTTTCCTGTGCCGAGTGTTATGCTGAGACTGCCTGCTTTGGTTCCCAGGTTTCTCAATAACCCTGAAGGGAGATGTCAGCCACATCATGCCCATTTTATAGATGATAAATCAAAGCACACTGGCATGCCTGATGGAGTAGTGGTTAGGTCAGCCACCTCCGGAGGAGCACAGCCCATGTGTATCCCAATGACCAGCGTTCACTGGATCTGGGGAGAACAACCAGCGTGAATGACTAAGAATAAAACGAAGTGCTTCTTCCTCCTCTCTCCTCCTGCCTGCCTGCCCACTTGCCTTCATTTCTGCCTGCACCTTTCCTTTGATAAATTGATAAATAAATAAATAAATAAATAAATAAAAGCACAGAGGGGCGAAGTGACTTTTTCAAGGTCACTGCATGTAGGTGGCACAGCCAGTCTGCAGTTAGTTCCTAGCCAGCCCTCTCTGCTGCCTCCTTCCCCACACAGTGCCTGGTGTGGGTCTGCCATGTCCAGTATTTGCTGCACGAATCAGAAGTTTTCCTTGGCTGGGACCCTAGCTCAGCCTCGGGGGGCTCAAGGGAAGGAAACGAGCATGGGGTCAGCTCCTGAAGGCGCCAGGATCTGCCTGGCCACCCTGGGACCCTGATGCTGTTGTCCCATTTTACAGATGAAGCTTGGAGTTCTCTAAGGGCCCTCCTGAGCCCAGAGAGAGGGGTGGGGATTCAGGGTCTGTGTGACTCAGAGCCCAGTTTAGGACAAGGCTCTGGGGACCCCACGGCTCTGGAGAAGGGGGAAAGCGTCTGCCTTCAAACACCTCCTTTCGCCATGAGAATTCCCCCAAACCAAACTGAAGTCAGGGTTTGGGCTGTGGTCTTATCTCTGGGTGTCAGGAGGCCTGAGACAGGGGGTCACATTTTTAGGATAAGTCTCCAGCTGAGCGTTGGCCGGGAGAGGCTGTATGGGGTGTCCACGGGAGGGTGGGGAAAGCAAGTCTGAGTAAGAGTTAAGAGCTTGGGTGGTGGCACCGAGCAGTGCTGGTTCCAACGCTGCCTCTGCTCCCTGTTAGCTGTGTGACCCTGGACGACCGTTTGAACTTCCTCTCCTGTAAAATGGTGATATGAGGCCGTGTATCAAGTTTCCATCACCGATGTTGCACGTAAAGTGCTTGGGGCACAGTGAGCCTCTTGTAAATGCTGCCTTGTGCTTGTGGGGTGGGAATCAGGCTCTCCAGAAATTGGGTCGTGTAGAGAGTCAGGACAGAATGATCGAAAAACTGGACCTGCCAATCTGCATGGAGCCTGCCTGCTTCTTGGGACCCCCCAGAGGACCAGGGCTCTGGGTGAGCACTGAGTTGGCATTTGGGTAATAGCAGAAGGAAGAGGGAAACAGATTTGAGTTCAAATCCTGCTTCTACTTATTTGCTGAGTGACAATGTGCTTGCCCTTTTTTGCCCTACCCAGTTCCCCTCTGTAAAATGGGGGTGAATGTCAGCCACCCCAAAGGAGTTTGGTAAGCATTTAATAAGATCATTATACTGGGCACATGTGTGCCCCCATGCCAGTCCCTTAGATTGTATCAGTGTTTTATTTTTAAGAATGATTTCCTCTCCAGGGCTTTTCCATGTTAAATTATTTGTTTTTGGAGGATGGTGTGGGCTGCTACGCCCATGCGTTGGTCCCCTGTGGAGACAGACTTGTGAATCCAGGTAAAGCACTGTGGGAAAAGCTCCCATTTCAGAGATGAGAGGCTCCACTCCATTCTTGGCCAAGAGGCCAGGCCAGTCTGGCAGGGGGACTGCACGTGCAAAAGCAGAGGCCGGCTTCTGAAACTGCACGGGGCTCTCTGCAAACTCGCCTGGGGTAGGACCCAGGCAAGAACTCCGTGTTCCAGGATCCCCCTAACCCTATCTCCCACCGCCAGGGCGGGGACCGCCGGTAAACGAGGCGTGTGCGCCCCCTGCTGGCCTGCCTGTGACTGCACCCTCAGCTCCGGCGACTCCCAGCCTCTGGGTCAGGGAACCGAATGTCCATAAAAGGTGGAGAATCTAGCTGCACCGGAGGACCTGGGAGACTGTCCACCCCCACCCTACCGAAGGAGACGGGAGGTGCTGCGTGGGGCAGGGAGCTTGCAGTAGGAATTTGGACCCTGAATCCAAGACTGGGCTCTGGCAATGCCTGGGGAGGGGAGGCAGTTTCCCCAATCAGGGTCCTGGAAGCTGAGCTCCAGCTTGCAGGAAGTGGGGATGGGGGGTGGCCGTGGAGAGCTGAGGGGGTTTCAGATTCTCGGGCCCCTAGCCCCATCTGGCTGGCTCAGTTGTGGGATTTCCTGTTTTGTCTTGCTTCATTGTAATCTGATAGCTGAAATGAGAACGCAAGGCATGTGCGTGTGTGTGTGTGTGTGTGTGTGTGTGTGTATGTGTGTGTTTCTTTCAAAGGCTGACACTGGTGTCCATCAGCAGGTGCCTGTGCTGGTGACATCACCGCACTAATCCTCAGTTCTTCCTTTAAACTGAATTCCCCACCCCCAACTCCCTAGGGGCCACCACCTCTGTTTTGCCCTTAGTCCTGCTGCCTAAGGTGGGGTTGGGAAGCACAGGGATGGGAAAACAGGAAAGATTCTCACCTTTAGAGCCAGGGTAGAAGATAAGGCTGGATGTGGGAGGAGCTGGGTGGGCTTGTCGCTGATTAGAAGTGGGGAGTGAAGGAGAGATGAGGTTCAGACTGCTGCCCAGGCTTCAGACCAGGCTGATAGGTTGCACCCCTCAATGGGACGAGGGGTGTGGGGACCTGTCCACAGCCGCCTGGTGTCTGGAAGCTCATTAGTTATGGAGACTGCTGTTTCCTCCTGTCCACTCTTGCCCCCTCCCCAGCCCTCCCTGCTGGGCTGCTGTGTGTGAGCATAGGTGTCTGTTGTGGGCGGGAAGCCTGGTGTTACCAGGGACCACCGGCTATGAGAGCCTTGTTGTCCAGGAAGAGACCTGCCTGGGTTGTTTTCTTTCTTTGATCGCTGTTCTGATCATACCAAGGCCAGGGGGCTCAACTCCACCCCCCGATGGAGGAGGGCAAATGGAGACAGCCTGGCTTAGAGTTCACATGAGCCAAATCTTCCCAGCAAGGTGGCCTCTCTGAGCCTCAGTGTCCTCACCTGACAAACAGGACACTGAGTTGTGGGTCACAGGTAGCTGGGACGCTGAAATGACTATTGCAGGAAGGTCTCAGTCCCCGCATGCCCCAGGAAGAGGGGACAGGACTTTTGTTCATAAACCAGAGGCCATGCTGCCAGGCAGCTCTGCCCACCTCTCTTCCCTCATCTCCCCTCTGCCTTCCTTCCCACTTTGTTCCAGTCACAGGGCCTTCCTCCTGCATCTGGAAATCACCAGCCTAGTGAGTCTGGAGCCTTTGCAAAGTCTTTCTTTGTCCCAGCTGTTGCTTGATGGCTTCTTTCTCAGCCTTGGGTCCCTGTGTGGGGCCCTTTGGGGTGGTTGCTTGGACTGTTCCGACTCAGGCACCCACTCTTCCTCCCTCCAGACACCCTTGGAGACTCTCCTGTAGAAATTCCAGGCGCCCGCCACTGCCAGGCCTGAGGGATAGCCCATTGTCGCCCTGTCCTGGCCCCTCAGACTGAGCTCCTTCAGGCTGGGGACTCGTCTGTGGTGCCCCCTACATCCCTGGTGTCTGCGATGGTCCCTTGGACACAGCAGGCCGTCTGTGATCTGAGAGGTGTGCTTGGGATGGTGGGTGTTTTGGAGACAGACTATTGTGCCTTGAGTTTGGGTTGGAATCCCAAATCCTGTCTCCATAGAGTGCCTTGCTGCTCTAAGCTCCCGACTTCTTTTCATTCCTTTGCGCTCACAATGGCCCCGAGGAAGGGGTTGTTAGCTCATTTTGCAGATGAAGACACTGAGGCTTGGAGAGGTTAGCTGCATGCCTAGAGAGGACTTGGTCTCTTTAGTGACGGCTGTAGGCACGGCAGCTGGGAGGCCACGGCCAGCTTCTCTCCGCGGCTTCTCAGTGGTGTGCAGGGAGGACTGAGGGTCCGGTGACCTGAGTCCTCTTCCCAGCTCAGTCGTGGACTTGCTGTGGGACCCTGGGTGGGTCTCCGCCCCTTTTAAGCCCCGTTTGTGCAATGTGACGTGCCAGGGCCAGCTGGGGGTGTAATCTCAGTCCCCTCAGGGCCGGGCAGGGAACCAGAGGGGCTGGGGAGCCGGGCAGAGCTGCTGAGCTCTGCCTGGTAGCTACTAGGCGGGAATGCTGCCAGGATTGCCAAATGTTTGAACTTTTCAAGAGAAGCAGAAAATTTGGGTTTTTATGTGAAATCTGATTTTTAAATGCTGGCAACAATTTAAAAAGAAGGGAAAAAAGAAAGACACTGTGTGGGTCAAACAAAGCCTGTTTGTGGGCTGTATTCGGGATGGGGGGCTATCGCTCTGTGATCCACGGGTTGCTCCGTATCTAGGGCTCTCGTATCCTTGGGCTCTTGGTCAAAGTGACTCAGGCGGTGAGTGTGTCCTCTGTCCAGGGGCGCCTGTGATGCCATTTTGCTCCTCCCCAGCCCTGCTATTCCTCCCATGTGACAATATTCTGCTAGATAAGATAATCATCTCTATTTGATAGGTGAGTAGACCGAGGTCTGGAGAGGTGAAGACACTTATCCGGAGTCACACAGCTATGAAGTGGCAGAGTCATAAAGCAGGACTGTCCTGCTCCTACTGTGCAACCATGCCGTCCTGTCCAGTGACCCCAGTACTCTTGGTCCAGCGTCCTGCCCACCAGGGCTCCCGTGACTCATGACCGCCAGCCTCTGGTCTAGACAGTCCTGACCTAGAAGGAGGGTGTGTCAGCAGGAGGCTCTGCCTCCCATGGGGACTCTGATTTCTGCCCCCAGATCTTGGCACTGCAGGCTGTGCTGGGGACCTGCTGGCTTGACGAGGAAGCTGCCAAAGCAGCATGGAGTGCAGGATCTCCTCCAGTGGCCCAGCCCAGGCGGGAGGAAGTGTCTCCTTCTCCTGGAAGTCCTGATGGGGAGCTGGCCCCGTGTCAGCATGACTCCCCCATTTCTCCAGCACCTCGCTGCAAACCCCGCAGTGCCCTGAGCTGTGTGTGCGTATGCTCAGGTGGGCACGTTGGCTCTGTGCGAGGGTGCACATGCATGTGTGTCTGAGTGTGAGGACACAGCTATGTGGTGGGCGTGGTGGGGGGCTCTGTCACCAGGGGAGAGCTGCCCCAGAGCGGGTGGACGCCCTGGGTGTGGGTTCCCGGAACCACGGGTTGGTCACGTGAGCGCCGCTTGGAGGGGAGGGTGGGAGGCCGGAGCTACAGCAGCAGCATCTATTCTTCGCGGGCACTTAATATGAATAATTGTATGAAAGTGCTGTGCAGTCCTGTAGAGTGGGCGTGATTGTCCCATTTTGTGGATGAAGACACTGAGACCCACAGATGGGCAGTGAAATCCGCCGTCACAGAACGAGTGCAGCGCAGAGCAGTGTGAAACCACGTCTGCAGCCTCCAAAGTCTGTTTCTTCTTTGCCCCCAGGGTAATGTTTGGACCAGTGGTGACCCTTGCAGAGACCAGGACCTCACTCCGGTGGACTCCCCTTTATACCTTCAAAGACGCCATCCCACCTGGAGTTGGGTATTTACCTGCCTCCCAGGTGTTTCAGTTGATTTAGGAACTCAAACGGTCTGTGGGGGATGCGTGCTGGCAGGTCATCTTGTTAGATGTGGGGCTCTCCATTGGTGGGGACCTGCTGCGACATCTCTGGCCATTCAGATGACCAAAATATATTTCGCACATGCATTCTGGTTGCCTGGTTGACACGTGAGCGGTTTGCCCTGGGGAGGGAGGGCACGGGAGTTTGAATCAATCACCAGTGGCCAACGGTGTCATAGTCATGCCTTTGAGATGGAGCCTCCACAAAGACCCCAGAGGAGGGTCAGAGAGCTTCCAGACTGGCGGACACGGGGAGGCGAGGAGAGCGGGCATGCCTGGAGAGGGCCGCACCAGGCCGTTCCCCTGCATCTTACCCTGGGCAGCTCTGCCATCCAGCTGTCCTGAATTCTTAGCCTTTGTAATAAATCAGTGGCTTGGTGAGTGAATGCATTTCCTGAGCTCTGAGAGTTTCTCTAGCAAATTAATCGAACCAGAGGAGGGGCTGTGGGAACCTCTGATTTATAGCCAATTGATCAGACCCACAGTAATGACCTGGGCTTGTGACTGGTGTCTGATGTGGGGCGTGGCCTTGGGAGACAGCCCTGTGGGGCAGAGGTCAGAATTGAGTTGAGTTCTCCAGCCCCTCCCTGTGTCTGCGAATGGCTTGTCGGCACAGGGAAGCCTCCATACACTCACGGAGCAACTGGCCTGGACCCCTCTGAAGACCCCATCTCAATTTTGAGTGCAGAGCCCTATGACTGACTTGGTTTTTCCTCTGCGCCGTCCTGGTTTCCAAGTGGCAGGAGACCCCTTCGCTGATCTTGGCCGCACCAGCCTGGCCAGACCTCTACTTCCTTCAGTTCTAACTGTAACTGGGGGCTTAGAGGGGACTTTAGCCATGCCTTCCCCTCTTCAAATCCCTGCTGTACCCACTGCCGCGGAGGCAGGCGGCAGTGTGGTCCATGAAGCTGCACTTTGACTTTGGAGCCAGACCTGGGACTTGAGGTCAAATCCTGGCTCTGCCTCTGCTTTATGGCGTCCTCTCGGGCCAACCACTTCGCTTCTCAGAACTTTGAGTTTCTTATCTCTAAAACAGGGGTAATAATGGGACTGACCTCATAAACATATGTGAGGATTGATAGTAATGGTGGTCCCAGACTTGGAGAGTTTACTCTGTTAGATGTCACTGTCCCATTTCACCTTCCCACGGTCATATGCAATAGTCACCACGTTGTACCCATTTTACAGAGGAGGAAAATGAGGCTTAGAAGAGCTAAATGGTTTGTTCAACATTTTCCACTAGTAAGTGGTAGCACCTGGATTCCAGCCCAGCTATGTCTGACTCGTAAGCCCAGAATGCTTAACCCAAGAGGGCTGTTTAACAGTTAAGAGGGTTGTTTAACAGTTGGCTTGATGTGGGCCCTGGGCCATCAGAGTAGACACCTGCCATACATTAGCAAGCTGTCTGTTCCCCTGGCTCTGCCTTATCCATTACACACTGACTGCGTTCGATGGGATTCATCCAGAATGAGATCACGGACGTCAAGCAACTAGGGGAAACACGAAGATCCCTGAGGGGTTGGTTTCTGTGTCTTCTTTCGCGGCGGTGAGGGTCACTGGCCCGTGAACCCAGTGAAGGACCTGTGGTGAGTGCTGGAAGGAAGTTTCAGAGTCACAGACTAACAAGGCCAAGGCCTGCTCAGGAGACGGTGGTCTGTTTGTGGGTTCGGGGCCGTGCAAGCACTGATTGCAAAGGGTGGTGGAAGCAAACCCAGGGGCCCTCAGCGTGGCTGCAGTTTGTTGTACTATTCACTTAAGGGATTGCATGTCAGAGTTTTTAAGAAATAAGATACATTTGTACATATAAATATACATATATATTTATTTTTGATTTTTTTAAGGGAAGGTGCAGGCAGGAATGAAGGCAAGCAGGCAGGCCGAGAGAGGAGGAAAATCACTCAATTTTATCTTTATTTAATTGTTCACACTGGTTGTTTCCCCTTCTCCCCCCCGGACCCGGGACTCAAACTCAGGGATATGTGGCCTGCGCTCCTTCACAGGCGACTGACCTAACTGCTACTCCACTGGGTGCCCCCCTAAGTACGTTGTACATATTTAACGTACACAACTTGATCAAACATATTCAATGTGGTGAGTTTAAACAGATCCCTCTCTTGGCAAGGACACATCGACAGGACAGAGTGTTATGGGGCCACATGTTGTGGCCATCAACACATCGACTATTTCAGTCACTTGGAAAAGTTTTCACTTTCCCTTTGCCCGCCATCCTTCCCTACACCCCTGTTCTTAGGCAAACACTGATCAGTTTTCTCTCCCTGTTGACTGCTTGGCCCTTTCTAGAAGGTGATCTAAATAAAAATATGTGTAGTCATTTGTATCTAGTTTCCTCCATTCAGTGTGATCTTTTCAAGAGGAATCCACATGCCGCACGCTCCTTTTCATGGCTGAGTAGAATTCTGCTGTACGGCTCTACCACAACTTGTCGTCCAGGAACATTTCCATTCCCTCTCCGGATGCAGGGAAGTTCGGGTTAGCTCTGGTTTTGCAGGCTACCCGGGGCTGGGGGGAAATAACCAAATAAAATCAATAAAATGCTCTTCCTCCTCTCTTCCTGCCTGCCTCTTACCCTCATTCCAGCCTGCACCTTTCCTGAATTAAATTAAATTAAAATTTTTTTTCTTTGAATATTTCTTTTGTTCACATTGCTATGTGCATTTTAGGATATTGAAATCACACCTCCATCTGTGAGTATCTCACGCCTCACCCACCACAAGGTTTTAGTGCCCTTCCCACTGCCTCGTTGCCTCTTTCCTTCCTTCCCTGCCACCCCATAACACTGTCTGTCCTGTGAATTCTGTTGGGGTTTGTCTGATCATTGGTTTTTCTTCATTATATTCCACACATGAGCGAAAAAGCCCTCTACTTCTCTTTTTCATTTTGACTTCTTTTGCTTAACATGATCCCCCTCCAGTTTCATCCAGAACGTTACAAAGGACATGCCTTCATCATTTTTGAGAGCTGCTGCATAGAATCCCAGTGAGCATCTAGTCCGCAGCTTCTCTATCCATCGTCCGTGGATGGACATTTAGGTTGCTTCCATGTCTTGGCTTTCGTGACCTGTGCTGCTGTGAACAGAGAGGTGCAGGTGTATTTTCTGATGAGAGATTTTGTGTCCTCTGGGTAGATGCCTAAAAGCAGGATTGCTGCTTTGAATGGTAGGTCCATCTCCGTTTTTTCCTGAAGAATCTCCACACTTTTGCAAAGAGGTTGCACCAGTTTGCGTTCCCACCAACGGTGTGGGAGTGTTCCTTTTTCTCCACCCCACTTCTAACGCCTGTTTTTAGTCCTTTTTGATACAGGCCATGGGAGATTTTGTTTCAAATCCCAGAAAGAACTTTCTGTGTGTCAGAAGTCACCTGTTGGAGTTTGGTCAATGACAGTCTGCATAGACGATGAAATGTCAGGTGCAGCCGAGGGGTCTGGAGTCTCTGCCATCTCGGTTTGTGTAACTCAACTCACCACATTTCCACAGCGACGAAACCTCCTCGGGGTGCGTTTCTCAGAACAGATCCCTGTTACGGTCACAGGAGTCTACCCCTATTTGAGATAACAGCCACTTCTCAAACCGCTGCCAAACAGCCGGGCTAGAAGCCAGTGGTGTGTGGGCAGCCCTCCTGACTCAGCACGTCTCATTGCACCAGGACAGTCATCTGACCCAGGCTGGGCCCGTCTAGAAATGATAGTTTCTTTCTCTTTTCTCCTTTTCTCTTTCCACAGGAGAAGACTGAACGCACGCGCGGAGATTGACGCGAGGCCGCCCTTGGGTGGCGCCACCTACTGGTCTGCAGGGAGAAAAGCGACGTCGGCAGAGGCAGGTGCTGTCAGGGGGACCTGGCAGGGCTGTGTCCCAGTTGTGTGGCTGCCAGCTGAATTCTGAGACCCTCTTCTGAGGCTGAAAATAATGCTTTTGCTTGGAGTTTCTTTACGTTTCTGCTTTTTCCACTCAAATCATCTTGAGTCAATCTTTGCGGCAGACAGCTCTCAACCTGGAAGTCACTGAAGCCTGTCTTAGTTGCACACCCCTTCTCCTCTGTCTGGACGCTTATTTCCAGTGTCCCCCTTCTAGCAAACAATGCCACAATGAACACCTTCACACTCAAAGCATTTTCCAGTTCCCAACGATGGCGTCAAGAGGTCTTCCCAGAAATGGGCCCAGAGAGTGACAATACAGTGTCCTCATCAGTGGTTTGACAGAAAAATGGAGGACGCTCCGCCCGCAGCGGGGAATGACTCCTCCCCGCACCGGCAGGGTTGCTCCCTGCTGTTTCTCAGGGTGTGAGGCCTGGCACCCTGCACCGTGCAGGGAGGACTGTTCAGAGGTCACCCAGGCAGCAATCGTGTTGTCCTGTGCCACTAGTGTCTACACAAGTCAGGAGAGATCTATGTCATTTTATTTAAAATGAAATGGATTCTAAATACCACTTAAGAATGCATTAATAGTGGTGGTGTGCATGATTCATCTCCAAGAAGTGACAGACGTTTCCCTCAGCAAAATGCTGAAGTGGAAAAGTGGGTTCAGAAGTCGGGAGATTGATTGGTTTCTGTCCAAGGGCTCATTCCTGTTGCCTCAATGACCTTCTTGCTGGCCCCCTGCCTTGGGCTGCTGAGCCCCTCACCCTGGCCCAGTTCATCCGCTCTGCTGGCTGCCGTGTCTGCTTAATCTTGCCTACAAGGTTGGGGGAGATGGGATGCACGTGGGGGTGGGGACTGAGAGTCAGGTGTCTGGGGTGCCAGTCTGAGTTCTATCACTGACCTTGTGGGCGCGGTGGCACCTGCTTTGTTTTCCCCCCTTTTGAATCTCTACTCCAATATCCCTTTCTTAGTTCTGGGGGGTCATGAGACACTGCCCCTCCCCACTTGCTCCAGGGTCAGGAATATTATAACCAAGCTTGAACAGTGAGAGTTCTGCAGCCCTCTGGTCCAGTGATTGGCTCGGGGAAGCATGCATTCCAAGCTGAGCCCACCAGTGTTTACGTCCTGGAACCAACTGTACCTGAAACCCATCCTTCAACATACTATAGTCATGTACTGCTTAACGAAGGGGATGCAGCGACAGGTATGTCATCAGACAATTTTTCATTGTTCAAAGGTCACAGTTATACAAACCTAGGTGGTCTAGCCCACTGCATGTGCAGGCTTTAGGGACAACCTATTTTATGTGGTCCGCCTTTGATTGAAATGTTATTAAGCAACATATGACTATGGGTATGTGAACCAAATCCCTTTTTTTTTCCCTTAACTCAGTCTGAATTGGGTACTTGTTACTTGTAAATAAGAGTTGTGGGCACGCCCTGTGGCTTAGTGGTTAAGACCACTGCCTCTGGCTGGTGTAGTCCACATCCATCGTAAAGACCCAGGTTCGTGCCCCAGGCCCGGGGAACAACCAAGATGAACAAATAAATGAAATAAAATAAAATAATAAAATGCTTCTCCCTCCTCTCTCTTCCTGCCTGCCTGTCTGCTCACCTTCATTCTTGCCTGCACCTTTCCTTAGAAAGAAAAATGAGTTGTGACTGACACACACTGTGACCTTGAGTTAGTGGTTTCTCTTTGATGGCTTCAGTTGTCTCATCTGGAAAACGAATGAGTTAGATTCTTTGAGTTTCTTCTGGTCTGGGAGGTGTAAATCTCCCCTCTGGGTGGTGGGGATCTGCTCACACGAGGCTCACGGAGGGACAGGCGAGCTCACGAGGAGACTCAGGTGAATCCTCCATAGTCTTGCTCTTCCCAGATCTCCCAGGGGCCCTGGAGAGATGGCAGTGACCAAGCAGGTCCCTCTTGCAGGGGACTCAGGAGCTTCCTGGGGCCCCTGTGACCAGCAGTGAGCTGTGCTACGCTGCTCCGTGACTCACGATGACTCCCAAGTACCTTTGGGATCAAGTCCCATCTCCCTAGATGGGCAGAGAAGCCCAGGCACCACATAGGGTTTAACAAACACTGAAAGTGACCGAGTGACAAGTGCCCGTCATGACAAAGCTCTCGCCCAGCCCCAAACCCAGCCCCTCACCTTCCCCTCTCACCTTTGCTCTCTGCCTCCTCCGACGTGCCGTGTGCTTTGCTGCCTGTGTCGTCATGCCGTACCCTCTGCCTGGCTTTGCCACCAGCCACCTGTACGCAGGTACTTCTTTAACATTGGGCTCAGCTCACTCACTGAGCCAGTGAGAGCTTCTGGAGGCCCCACTGTTCGCCAGGCACGACTCACGTCCCTGCTCTCGTGGGGCTGACTTTGTGTGCACGCGCATGTGCGCACATGTGTTTGTGTGCATGCATGTGCGTGTGCATGCATGTGCATGTGCGCGGGCGTGTAGTACAGTAGACAGAGGGTGGTGCCTGAGGTGGTCATCGCTGTGGAGAAAATCGAGGAGGGGAAACAGGGCATGGCTGTGTTTGTCTTCACTATCACTGCCAGGGACGCTCACTCTGAGCAGAACAGATCTTCCAGAGGTGGGTACGGGCAGAGGGGACAGCAAATCAAAGATCATGGGTGGGGAGTGAGCTTGGCATGTTCAGGAATGGTGAGGAGACCCCTGTGCTGGAGTGAGGGGCGAGGGGCAGCTGGGGAGGTCACTCAATGGTTTTTTACCCCGAGAGAGGGGGTGTGGGCAGAGGCAGAGAGAACAGTCGGGAGGCTCTGGGGAGAGCTGGGGTGAGAGGAAGGGTGGCAGGGGTCAGATTCTGGATGTTTTAAGGAAGGGAGCAGGCAGGAATGAAGACAAGCAGACAGACAGGCAGAGAGAGAGGAGGAAGAGCATAGCTATTTGTCCATTTTGGTTGTTCCCCTGGCTCCAGGTTACACGCCCAGGCCTTGTGCTTTATGTGGATTATGCCACAGCCGCAGACTTAATGCCTGAGCCACCAGGACACATCTCCGGATCCGTGTAGAGGGTGGGAAGGGCAGGATCTGCGGGGGGCTGGAGACAGGGATGGTGAGGAGAGCAAGGGGATGTGGTCAAGGGTCGCCTGCAGAAGCTAGGAGGCCTCGGAGAGCAGGCGGGGCCTGGCGGCCTGGGCTTGGAGCTGGGCTTGCTGACTAGCAGCTTACTCAGCCGTGTGGACTCCTGGAGGTGAGGCTGCACAGAGCAGCTGGAGCTGGGGCTGGGGCAGGAGTCTGGACAAAGAGGAGGCAGTTCAAGCCAGAGACTGCGTGGGGAGGAGGGCAGATGACCTGGGTTGTTCAGAGGCACCTATGGGAAGTAGGAGGAAGACGAGAGACAAGTTGCCCCTGGTCAAGAGGAGACGGCTGTGTTCCCTGTGTCCACTCTACAGGTCAGTGACATGAACCAAGGGCTGGGCCTTAGCCATGGGACCCGCCACAGGCAGGCCATTGGTGACCTCGACATGAATAGTGGGGATGAAAGCCGGTTGGGTCAGACCTCTGAGGGATAGGGACAGGGACAGGGGCAGGCAGGATTAGAGCTGTTGTGGAAAGGACATGATTTTTAGGGTTGAAACTGGCACCAATGGGCTTTCGGCAAAGTGACAGTGGAGGCGCGTGTCAGGCGCGGACCGAGGTGGCAGGGCGCGGGTGATAAGCATGGGCCGGTGGAGAAGCCTGCATGCCTGTCCAGCAATTTGGAGCTAGTGTGTTGGGTGTGTGTTTGTGCAAATGAAGTTTTGGCAGACTGATGGAAACCGGGACAGAATGTCAAGCCAGGACGCTGGGACAAGGGGACTAAGCCAGGTAACCCCTGTTGGGACGAGGGAGTGTGTCTTTGAGCACAGCCCTGTGAAGGGATGGAGGGAGGGCCGGGTCATCTCGGGGGAAAGTTCTACAGGCCACTGGGAAGGACAGAGCTGCTAGGGCTGGGGAGAGGCTGGCGTTGGGCGGGAAGGTGGCAGAAACGCTGGGAGAACTTTGGGTGCTTCATTCATTTATTTCAAAACTGTGCTGTGGCTCCGAAGAGGGAACTTTGAGTCTGATTCTGAGCACCCTGCTGAATCCTTTTCAGCTGCCCCTTATCTAGGGCCCTCCTGCCCTCCCAGCAGGTACCAGCCTGGCTCCAGCTCCCTCTCTAGTCTGTGCCAGGCTGCGTGCGTGGCCCGCCTTGGCCACCCGGGGCCACGGAATTTGGGGGCCGGCTGGCGTGTACTGGGCAGAGGGGGGCCTCTCAGCAGGCCGTGTGAGGGCCCTTTGTCCCAGGTCGGCCCTGTATTTGATCAGCCCTCGTGGGGCCGGAACTGGCCTCTGACATCCGCCAGACAAGCGCCTCTTTGAGAGGCCAGGAAGCAAGCAGCTGGGATTTGCCCGCGGGGATTCGTGGGACCATTCAGGGCCAAAGCACCGAACTCGGGGCTCCCACGGACCTTGTTGCTATGATGTCATTGATGTTCTTCTTGCTTGGAGAGTGCTTTCCTCCTCTGTCCCAGGGCTCACCTCTCCCTGGGAGGTACCCAAACACTGCCTGCTGCCTCAGCCCTCCCGAGGGGCCTGTGTGGGGTCTCAGCACCCAAGAAAATGACTGGGCATGGCGATAGCCACAGCAGCACTCCCGTGCGCTGGCCCAGCGCCTCAGCGCCTCCCATGGGACTTGGTCCTCAGTCACAACAACCCGACAAGGCAGGTGTTATTATCCCCATTTTGCAGATGAGCAAAGGAAGGCACAGCAGACCTTAGGCTCAGGTTCACATGTAGGGGTGGGCCTGGGCAGTGTCTTACTTGCTGGGGTCTTGTGAGCTGGTGACTTCCAGCTGCTGCATCTCATAGAAGGTCCTGGGAAAGGAAGAAGCTGTCCAGGCCAAGCAGCCAATTAGCAGCAGAGCTGGGACTTGAGCCCAGCATTGTGCCTCAGCGTGCAGAGGTTCAAATCCCAGCTCCTTAATGTCCCTTGTGTGACCCCTTATCTCTCTGAGGGTTTCCCTCCTTTGGGGACAATAGCCCCATTTCACAGGACTGGTGTGCTGGCTGAGGAGGTGAGGGGTGCCTGTGCTCGGCTGTTTCTGGTGCGGGGCAGGCGGTCCCTTTCCTGCTCACAGGAATCATTGCTGTCACAGCTTAGGGTTAATGTGTTCCAGATTACATCTCAGTAGTGGCACTCTAAATATCCTCTAAAGCCATGACTTTTCATCAGGGTGCTGCATACCCGGTCACTGTACAAAGACCCATATCCCGACTTCCACTCTGGAGAGTACAAACCAAGTTCCTTTAAGCCTTTAAATCCAAAGGAGTGAATCTCTAATAGTGGAATGTCCACCTGTGATGGGTGCAGTTGGGGGGCAGGAACCCTTCCCACATCCCTAGTGCATCTGAGTTTGCTAACTGAGTCTGTTGGGCTTTGTGTGTAACAAGAGGGGAGGAGAATCAGCAGTCTGGGGGCTCAGGGAACTACTGATATCTCAGGGGTTACTGCTTGATGTCCCCCAAACAACCCTCGTTTCCAAATGTCCTTTGTTGAGTGGAGGGGAGCTGGTTTCTGTTTCTCCTCCCTGCCCTTTCCTCCTTTCTGGTAACAGCTGACATTTGTGTGTGGGCCTGTCCTAGGCTGCGTTCCCCCAGGGTCTGATATAACTCTTTGAATAGACTTGCGCCATAGTAGAATGATTGTGCCCATTAAACAGGTGAGGAAATAGAGGTTCTTAGTCTACAAAATCATTGAGTCTAGGATTTTAAAGACTGCACTTTTTTGTTTTTAAAGGAAAGGTGCAGGCAGGAACAAAGGCGAGGAGGCAAATCAGGAAGAGAGGGGAGGAAGCAGCATTTTTATTTAGTTGTTTGCACTGGTTGTTTCTCCCTTGGACCTGGGATTTGAGCCCAGGGGTGTGTGGCCTGCTCTTCTTTGGAGGAGACTGACCTAACTGCTACTCCATTAGGGCATACCAAAGGCTGTACTCTTAACCCCTACTCCATATTGCTCTGTATCAGATGGGAATGCAAACCCAGGTAAGCTGGAAAGACTTGCTGATGTGGAAGGAACCAGGGTTTATCATTCTCATGTAATGGGAAACCTAGGGCTGCTATTGAAGCTCAGCACTGTTGTCAGAAAATACTCCTTCCACTCGCTATGCCTAACTTCTGGGCTTTGCCTCATAGTTCCAAAGTGGCTGTTGTACCACCAGGGCTCACATGTGCATTCCAGGCAGAAAGGCAGTAGAAACTCTAATGCTCTCCAACTTTGAAGGCTTTGCCATTTTATTTGGGAAATGAAGTCCTTCCAGCAGATTCCTACTTAGATCTCCTTGGTCAGAAGGTGTCCCTGGCTATTCTTGACTGGAAGGTAGGAAAGTGGCACATTAACCTTTGAGTCTCAGAATGGCAGGAAGCAATGGCGTGTTGACCAGGAAGGGCATTGGGGGGCCAGCCCGTGTTCCTGCCTGGCTTTCTGTGATGGTTTCTTCAGCCGTTCACCCCACAGCCTGGGAGTTTTTAGGAACCTCCACAAGGTCTAGGCAGTGATGGGAGCATCACTACCAGGACAATTTGTTTTCTGAGCTTCATTTTTCTTATCTGTAAGACGGGACCTTAAGCCTGCTGGCGGCCTGGAGAGTTAAAGGAGGGGGCATCCGCGAGGCACGGGGCCCTGGTGGCGCCGTGGGAGCTGCTGATCTGGGGAGCCTGCAAGGGCTCCCGCCCTCGGCCAGGTGGGGTTCGCCACCTGGAGAACCGAATGAACCGCAGGCCTGCCCTGAGGAGCGCATAGATTACCCACCCAAGTGCTTCCGTGGTGGTCTGTCTGTTTTTGACGAGTTTCCTGGGACGGAGTCCTCTGGAGGTGGGAACCTTGGCAGGTCCTTGCTCCGTAGGGAGGGTGCTGATGTCAGCAGTGATTTGAGAAGAGGAGGGAAGGGACAGGAGCTGGCGGACAGGGGAGGCCCTGCAGAGGCCCATGAAGCGCCAGACATCTCTTCCCGATCCTGCTGCCTGCAGACAGGGCCCCTGAGACCCATCAGGTGGTCTGTCCCCAGAGCCCACAGAGGGCTGACCCCACTGCCCTCCCACCGCAGCCCCAATCAATGGCTCTTTGCTGGGCTTTGAGCCAGTGGCCACCATGGCCTGGGCTGCCTGGCCAGGCAAGGCAAGGCACTGTCTCCAAATATACCTCCTGGAGGAGCACAGGGGGCCAGTTAAGACCCCTCCTGGACCCCACAGCTGCTCATGAGGGAGGCAGACAATCTCTGTCTCTGTGCCTCAGTTTCCCTGTGACTCAGCATTCTGGGAGAGCAGGGGCAGGAGGGAATGCTGTAGCTCCCCCGTACACAGTTCCATTTGTTGTGGTCCCTGATTTAACTGAACGGAATTCTCAGGGGCTCTGGGGAAGAGCCGGTAGAGGCCCTTCGGCCTGTCCTGCTTTGTGACCCGGGACAGTGCCTTCTCCTTCAGACCTTGTCCCCCCTGAAAAAAACACCACTCTAATCCACCTCAGACATCTGTGTGACTGAACCGTTGACTGAGAGTTCCCCATGCCCAGGGCAGCTTTCAACCTGACCTGAAACCCTTGCCCTCCCCACCTTGTCCCAGAAAGGCACCTGAGGAGGGAGGGCAGTCATCCTCCCTCCCTCTGTCCAGCGCGAGGTTGGGTTTGCGTGTGCTGCTCGCCCTCTGGCGGCTGCTCTGGGAAACTGCTCTGTCCGCGTCCCAGCCCCCACGTGCTCTGGGTGGGTTTAGGGGAAGCTGCTACTTTTCCTCTTGGGGGAATGGGTGCCAGTGGGTTGCTGTATTTCCTGGGAAGCTTTTAGGCCCTAATATATAATCCTGCTGCCAACATACTCACGTTAGAGAAATTAAGGTCCTGGCTGCGACTTTTTCCTCTTGTTTCTGGCAAGTTGATTTGGATAGCTTGCCTCTGTGAGGTAAATGGCTCATCCCCATATCGCAGATGAGAAGACTGAGTCTCAGGGGCCTGGGTGATTTCTCAACAGCTGACCTCCCAGGCCTCAGCCCTGCACTGTCCAGGGAGCCCCTGGGGACTGGTCTCTTGGGAGGACTCATATGTCCCTGCTGCTCAGATACTTCCAGCCTCTTCGGAGACATGCCCGTCCTTCAGTCTCCGCTCAGGTCTCTTTGGTTGGTTTGTTTTTCATGGTAAAATATACATAACATGTAATTTACCATTCTAGCCATTTCAAGTGTGAAATTGGCATAAATTACATTCACAGTGTTGTGAGACTCTCACCACCACCCGTCTCCAGAGTGTCTGTCTTCCCAAACTGGAGCTCCATCCCCATACACATTACCCACTCCTTCTCCCCTCCCGCAGCCCCTGGAACCACCACTCTCTTCTATTTCAGCGAATGATGACTCCAAGTGCTCCTGTTAATGGGCTCATACAGTATTTGTCCTTTTTTTTTAAGGAAAGGTGCAGACAGGAATGAAGGCAGGCAGGAAGAGAGAGGAGAAAGAAGCATTTTATTCTAATTTTATTTACTTGTTCACATTGGTTCTTCCCCCATCCCAGGCTATGAACCTAGGTCCTTGGGATGTATGTGGACTGAGCTTCTTCCGAGGCAGCTGACCAAACTGCTACTCCACCAGGGCTCACCATGTGACTTTTTCTACTTAGCATGCCTTTGGAGTTCATCCATGTTTAACATGTATCAGAATTTCCTTCCTTTTTAAGGTTGAGTAATATGTATATCTTGCATTTCTTTTCTTTTCTTCTTTTTTTATTTACAGGAAAAGTACAGGCAGGAAGAGAGAGGAGGAGGAAGCATTTTATTTTATTTTCATTTCGTTGTTCACGCTGGTCGTTCCCTCCCCACCCCTGGGTCTGAGTCTTGGGTATGTGGCCGTGCTCCTTCAAAAGAGACTGACATAACCACTGCTCCACCAGGATGCATCTACCCTGCACTTTCTTAGCCACTCGCCTGTTATTGGAGTCAGGTTGCCCCACCTGTTAGCTATTGTGAAAATGCTACTGTGAACATGGGCACAATACAATGTATCTGTTTGTGTCCATGCTATAATTCTTTTAGGTATATACCCAGAAGTGGAATTACTGGGTCATATGGTAATTCTCTGTTTGATTTTTTTGAATTATCATACCGTTTCTACAGCGGCTGCCCCATTCTCATCAACAATGCACAAATGTTCTAATTTCTCTGTATCCTCATTAACACCGGTTCTTTTCTTTTTCTTTTTTGGTAATAGCAGTCCTCATGAGTGTGAAATGGTATCTTATTGTGGATTTGATTTGCATCTCCCTAATGATTAGTGATGTTGAACATATGTCATATACTTACTGGTCTTTTATTTTTTAAACTAACACTTTATTTTTTAAACTAACCCCACGCCCCAGTTTGAGCATCATCTGGGAACGTGTTAGAAATGCAAGTTCTCAGATCCTATCAAGGATGCACTGAATTGTAAACTCTCGGTCAAGGGCCCAGTAATCTGGGTTTTAACTCTGTCCTTCTGACGTGTGTTTGAGAACCACTGGTCTGGGCATCGTGCCGGCACTATTTGCGTGATTTATTATACTGTTATTTATTCATTCAGTATTAAAGAAAAGGTGCAGGCAGGAATGAAGGCAAGTAGAAGCAGGCAGGCAGGAAGAGAGAGGAGGAGGAAGGACTTTATCTTTCTTTGTACATCTTGGTTGTTCCTGACCAGCCCTGGGTCATGAATTCTGAGTCTCTGGGATGTATGTAGACCGCACTGGCCAAAGGCGGCATATCAAACCTCTGCTCCACCAGGGCGTGACTCTTATTATTCCTGTGTGGTTGCTGAGAAAACCACGGTTTGGAGAGGTGGAGTCGCTTGCCTTAGTTTTGATTTGCGTCTATGTGCGCCTTCGCAGGGGCGAGCCAGGGGCCAGCAGGGGGAGCCATTGACCCAGCCCCATACTGGCGGTGCTGAGGCTGCGGCCTGGAGCTGGGAAGTCCCACAGCGCTCTCAGACTTGTCTCTGGCTGGACTGTCAGCTTTGACTGAAAAGAACCTGTGGCAGAAACTGGGGACACTTAGTGGAAGTTTGAGAAGTCTCATTGGCAAACCTTGCTTGTGATGCTGGACCATTCTGAGCCTCAGTTTCTCCGTCTCCCCTAACAATCACTGGGGCCCCGTGGACCCACTGAGAACAGGAGTGGCCCTTCGCACTGAGGCAGGTTGACTTCCTGGAGGGTGGAGATGCATGATGCTTCATTTGGGGGGTGTGTTGAAAAGTGACCTGGGGGTTAGGTATGTGCTGGGCGCTCTCAATGTGACATAAATTTCTCTGCTTTATGCCAACGGAGCGAAACACCCCATTTTACAGCGAGGAAAGCGGGCTCAGAGAGGAGAAGACAGGTGCTCAAAGCTCACACAGCTGGACCTCGGCACTGCTGGAGTCCACACCTCGCCCACGCTCCTCTTGCTGGAAGCCGCATGCCTTCAGGGGACCCAAGGAGGCAGCGGTGCTCCCCTCCCTCTGTCCTTGGATTCTGGGGCCAGGCTGCCCATCATTGGCTCTCCATGCACTTACTCCTCTGCCTCCACAGGCCACTCTAGCGAAATGTTTGCGCCCCAGATCCGTGTTGACATTCAACCCCAAGAGATGGTGTTAGGAGGTGGAGCTTTGGGGGGTGATTAGGTCTTGAGCATAGACTCCCCATGAATGGGACTCATGTCCTTATTAAAGGGACCCCAAGTGCGCCCTTCTCCCTGACGCTGTGGGAGGACGTTGGAGAAGACGCCCTGCCACCGGTGCCTTCATTGTGGACTTCCAGTCCCCAACTGTGAAAATGAAATCTTGGTGTTTATAAGCCCCAGTCTCTGGTATTTTGTTAGAGCCGCCCAAACAGATGAGGATATTCTCCCTCCCAAGCCTTGGTCTTCTCATTGGTACAGCAGAGGTAAATAAACCTTGGACCCATCACAGTTCTCAGGGGCTCACAGTCCTGGGATTTGCTGGTCAGTGAGGAGGGAACCCTGTGGGGGTCCTGCTCCTGGGCGTGGTGGCTCCTGCCAAGGTGTTATCCTTGGAGCTTCGGGCTGTGGGCTCACCAGGCTGGGGTGGGCCTCCGGGAACACAAACAACGGTCTGCCATCCAGGGGCTAGAGAACAAGGGGAGTCCTCAGCAGAGCTCGATAAGGTTTCCAAAAATAAGACCGGGCCCTCAATGCTGCGTTCCTCCCTCTCGCGGGGGTGGGGGGGTGCTAATTTATGCTAATCAGATGCAGGAAAACCCAAGTCCCCAGCAGGTCCAGGGGGACCGGGAGGATCCTGCTGGCTGACAAGATGAAGGAGGCCTGTGTTCCCGCGGCAGCCCAGGCCCTGTCCTCACCTGGGCCTGGAGCGACCCCACTTTCCTTGACTTCCTGCCATGCTGGGCAGAAGAGTGGGACCTTGTCCATCATGACAGGGCCCTGGGGAAGTCAGTGGGATGGGGGCTTTGGGACAGCAGGCTGCCTGGCGGGGAAAGGGCAGTATTTCACTGACTCTGCCTCCCCTCCTAGGAGCCACTGTGAAGACAGCGGATGTGGAGACCAGGAGGCCTTCAGTCATTTGTCTGGAAATGGAAGCCGCTGGTGACAACCCTGGTGTCAGGCAACCTGGGCCAGAACTCTTGGATGGGACGCCGAGTACTGTACAGAGGCCTCTACCTCCTGTCACAGGCCCAGGTGCAGGGGTGGGGTCCTTGAGTGCAATCCTGGCCCCTGAGAGGCCCTGGGGAGGCAACCCCAGGTGACAGAAAGAGCCTGCGCTTTAGGGACAGGGTTCAAGCCCCCCTTCTCCTCTCGGGGCTGTGGGTGAGGTGATGTGTGGGGGGTGCTGCCTGGCAGCATATCTCATGCTCAGTCTGCATCCCCCTCTGCTGTGTGTTTTCTGCCTCCAGAGGCACCTTCTCGCGCCCTCCTCTTGCTCAGGTGCAGGCTCCTGTGCCACTGTCTCCTGCGTCTCCTGCTGCGTCTCCCGCTGAGGCTCCATTTCTGCACCCTCTGCCCCTGCTCTCATTCTCCTCTCCCTGCTGGCTCCCTGCCCTGCTCTTCTCCATCCTCAGTTGTCCTTGTCATTTGCACCGAACATAGTGCCTGATACCTGCACGGGCAGGACAGATCTTACTTCTGCCCTGAGGGTTTCAGTTTTCTTCTGTGTCCGTTTCCCCATCCGCACGGTGCTGGCAGGGGTGACATCCTGAGGGTCTGAGGAGTTGAAGGCTGGACCCCCCTCCTCGGACACATCACGCCTCTGGCAACCTGAGGGAGCTGGGAGGCAGGGGTCTGGCTTCCTTGGCCTTCTGGAGCCAACAGAGCCCCCACGTCAGGTGGCTCTGGGTACCCATCTGAGACCCTTGCGCAGCCATGAAGAATTCATTTAAATTTTCCATGGAGGGACTGGCTCCTGCCCTGGCCAGCGTGAGTTATTTTGGGTCACGGCGGCCAGCGCTATCTGCTTCCTCCAAATACACTGGCCCCAGCCAGCCTGGAAATCTCCCACCTGGCCTCAGTTTTGACCCCGCCAGGCTGCATGGCTGGTGTGTGCCCTGAATCCCCTGGGCCGAGCTGGGGAGCGTGGGCCCTGGATCTGAAAATGTTCTCACCTTTAATGGCCGTGCGGTCTGGACAAGGGCATCTGAGCTGAGGGAAAACAAAAATAAACACAAGCAATCCTGATGTCACCCCTCTGTGAGGCATCCGCAGTGTGCGGCAGGTGAGCCATACACCCTGAGCGGGACCGGGGAAAACCACTTTCCCGCTAGCTGATGACAAGCACACAAACCCATGGCACGGGACAAACATCTCTACCAGTGTCCCCTGAGTGTCAGCTCTCACAAATGGCTTGCGGAGTGCCGTACTCGGGGTCCTCGCCCTCTTTGCCCAGTACCCCCAGGCCTGCGGCTCACTGTCTAGGAGGTGCTCCCCAGAGACGGGAGTGTGCTGCTCACCTCCACGGTCCTCTGGGCAGGCTGGGTCTTTCCAGATCCCCCAGCACAGCATCTGGGGACAACAGGGGAGAGGAAGGACTGCACACGGAGGGCCAACTATGATGACTCACAGGGTGGAAAGATGCCTCCCCCGACCCAGCAGTGACAGGAAGGGGGCAAACTTGGTGGGGACCTGACCTTGTCTTTCTGTTAGGGCAGCAGTCAGGACAGCAGCCATCTACTCTTGAATACCTGCTGTGTGCATGAGCTCATTTATGGCACAGGACCCATGATGACCAGGGGCTGGGGGTGGGATCTGTTCCAGCCGTGACACCCGGGCTCTCTGAGAAACAAAGCCAGATGCAATGACTGCGGGCTGGTGGTGTCCGCCCATTTCCACGGAGCTGCTCCTTCCACTGCGGATGACAAGGTCCCCGAAGGCAGAGCAGGGACGCTGCACAGTGACCCTGGAGCGCGGGGCCTGCACAGATGGGCCGGCTGTTTGACACCTGGGGAGAAGCCTTACTTTGCAGACTCAGGCCTGGAAGGGAAGCAACTTCTTTCTGTTTCCCATTGCATCTCCATTCCAGTGAGATGCCTTCGCCCAGTAAGTGCGGGGACATCATCATCCAGTCGTTCCCGGTATCTGCTGGCCCCTTCCCTGGTGCGCTAAGCTTGGGGCACCTCAGACCCTTGCCTCTGTCTTGGGTCAGGGTCATCGAGGGGACTCTCATTCCAGCAGGGGGCCCAGAGCCCCCAACACCCTGGCTCTGTTCACTTGAATCCATTTAGCTGGACGAGCTGGATGTGGTCATGTCTTCTCTCTGCCGCCTACGGGTGCCGCGTCTTTTTAATCTGCCCCATTGCAGATGAAGGTGTCCCGGGTCCCTCCCCTGGGGTTGGCCTGTGCTTCAAGACGGCACTAGTGGCCCGTTCTTCCTCCAAGTTTCATTCCACGTGTCCACGTCACCTGGGCTTGATGTCCTGCCTTCCAAGGCTGCTCGTGCGTCACTATCATGCTTTATTTTGATATTCCAAAGGGACTGGGGTCCTTTGGGTCCCCCTGAGATGTCCCCATTGTTCTCTGTGTCCTTACCTTCTGACTCAAAAAGGTGTTCTGAGCGCATCTTGCTCTGCCTCTGGCCCAGCCCTGGAAACAGCCACTTCTTCACAGAAAGGCCTCATTTGAAGGTTTCCAGGTGATTCCTAAATAAGGCAGAGTGTGAGTTATTGTATCGTACGTGTGTGTATGTGGGCATGTTAAATGTGTGGCGATAGAGTTTATTTATGAAACAGTAACTAAAAAAAACCCCAAACCCCAGACATTTTATAGTGGTGTCCGGCTGTTCTTGTATTTAAAAATATACTGCAAGCTTTAAACACTGGGGATGTCAGGGGATTGTGCCCCCACCAGCCGACGTGGCCCCCGTCCTGCCTTGGCCGGCAGAGCTGAGGGTGCAGCCCGGAGGGGTGTGAGCCATGCGGGCTTCGCCAGAGCCTCACGGCTGGCGCGGCCAAAGGAAACAGGTCTGGGTCAATATTAGCTGGTGCGGAGCGGGCAGAGGAATGCGCCGCTTGTCCGGGCAGGAGAGGCGGACTTGGGGGCTCCCAGGTCATGGCTCCAACCTCCTTCTGGGGGGAAAGTGAGGCTGGAGGTGGCAGGGACTTGCCCTAGGTCACAGTGTGAGTGGGGGCCCCGTCAGAAGAGCAAGAATTCATGTTCTCTATTCTTGGCCTTTGAGTATTTCTGCTTTTCCCCGGCAGCTTCTGGGAGGCAGCAGATCCCCTCTCCCTGCAAGCTGTAAGCTTTGAGTGCATCTGCCCACTAATTCGGGTCCTCTACTCAAAGTCTTCAGGGGCCAGACGGTAAAGGAAATCTTATGCTCAAGCAGCTGTGACAGGACAGCGAGGGGCCACCGTGGAGACCAGGGATGTGGGTGCCCTGCCTGCTGTCATTCAAAGCAAACACCAACGACATGATTAGCAGTCCTGTGGGTCCCAGAAAGCACTGAATTTGCAGACCCTGCTGATGCCATGGAGCTGGTGTGGGGTGAAGAGACACCTGCTTTCTCTCTCTGTCATGCTATCTCCCACACATGACCCAGCTAGAGAGGGAGGCCGGGCGGGGGCAGCATCCAGGCCCAGGGAAGCAGCCACATGTGTGTGGTTCTGAGAAGCAGCAGGGGTCTGCCTTTGGGCTGGGCCAGCTGAGATTTCATCTAAACTGTTTGTGTTTCCTGCCCACCGCCTGCTTTATCTGTACACCACTGAGCCCCTATCTCCCAACTCCAGCTGCTTTACCACCTACTCTCTGGCCACGGGGAAGAGTCACTAACCAAGCTCCACACCCTGGCCCAGCCTCCCAACACCCTTCACCCCACAGAGAAGCTAAGAACTAACTTCTGCATTTGGCTTCCTGCTCTACCACATACTGGCTGCAGGGGTCCCAGGAAAATGACTCAACCACTCAAATCATCAGTTTTCTCATCTGTAAAATGGGAGCAGTGAGGTCATCCAGGCTTGCTGGCGCTCAGGGCTGTTGTGAGGACTGAGTCAGGGCAGGTAAGTGAGCATGGGGCAGTGCAGGGCTCAGCACACACACTCCTCTCACATAAAGGCCTAACTAGAGGCCTGCCCCCTCCTGGAAGCCTTCCCTGATGGCCATGACCCAAGTTGAATGCCAGAGTCAGAGAGTAAATAGCTCAGCAGTGGGAGCGAGATGGGGAGCAGGAGGAACTTTTGGGAGCAGCATCTGGGACAAATTCTTGTTCTGAAAGTAACAAGGCTAAGGTCCCATAGTGATCGAGGGACAAACCTGGGCCTAGAAGTGCCTGCTTTCCTCCTTTGGCAATTTCCCTATTTAATGTCTTCCTGAGCTATATAGCCACCAAGTGCCCATGAGGGAAGTCTCTTTAATTGGGTGAATAGGTCAAGGGAGACATCGAGGGATAAGTGTGGACACAAAGCAAGTAGAACAGAGGTGGTTTTTAGTACAAGTTTCTTCCCAGCACAACACCTGGCCTTCTGGAATCTGATCCCTTCTACGCCAGGGTGTCGGTGACACCCGCTCTGTGCCCAGCCTCACAACTGCCCTGTTGAGCCTCCACTCCAGACTGTGCATAAACAGAATGAAGACACAGCATAATCAGGGCCAGGAAAGTGGTTCAAACCAGGACACAAATAACTCAGAAGAGGGATTGATACAGAAATGACAGCATGAACGTATTAGATAAAAAAGCCATGGGGGAAAATTTTTATAACCAGACGTCTTAACAGATTATATTTAAAAATATTAATGCATTTAATCATCCTTTTTTTTTTTTTTTTTTTTTAAAGGAAAGCTATAGGCAGGAATGAAAGCAAGTAGGCAGGTATGTAGGAAGACAGAGGAGGAAGAAGCAACTTTATTTTATTTTTTAAAATTTAGTTGTTCATACTAGTTGCCTCCCATTGGACCTGCTCCTTCAGAGGTGATTGACCTAACCACTGCTCCACTAGGGCACGCCTAAGTATCCTTTTAAACTAGTGAAAAAAAATCCATCAGCAAGCCAAAAGATAAACTGTATGAAAATACATGCAACTTATACTACTGACAAAAGATTAACTTCCTTAATATGTAAAGAGCATCTTCGAATCAATAAGAAATAGATCACCAACCAACAGTAAAAACAGACAAAAAATCTGGACATTTTAGAGAAAAGGAAATATGAAGAACATATGCAATCTTCTAAACTTTACTTATAAAGTGAGTTGAACTGCACGTAAGTCATTTTTTGTCTGTCATACTGGTAAAGATCAAAAAGTTAAATACCTCATGTGTGGGAGGGTATAAGAAATGGGCTCTCTTTGACATTGCTGGTGGGAGTATATATTGCTATAAACTGTATGGAGAGAAATGTGTCAATATTGATCAAAATTAGTATGCTCAGAACCTTTAACCTAGCAATTCCACTTTTAGAAATTTCTTACATCTATACTCAAACAAGCAAAACTGATGCATATACAATGATATCTAGTGCTGCAGTGTTTGCAGTCACAGAAGATTAGAGCCAATTGAATATGCATCCATTAGAGGCTATTTAGTTATGTGATAGCCACTAAAAGGAATACTATGCAGCCGTAACAAAGAATCGGGACACTATTAAATGATGTGTAACAAGTTCCAAGAAGGGACGAACACAAGGTGCTGAACACAGATCAACTATGCTACCATTTTTGATAATGGTAGGCACATGGATGCACGTCTATAGACACAGAAATCTCTGGAAGAAACCCCTGAAACTAAGTGTTAGTATTGCCCCAGGGAAGGCTTATGGACTAACTGTTGGACAGCAGTGGGATGGAGACTTTTTTTTTCACTTGATATCCTTTTGTGTATTTTCAATTTTACACTGAGTACGTTTGTTATCTAGACAAAAGTCAGTTTAGATAGTGGCTAGAGTATTTCTTTACTCATAAGGAGAAGGATTAACGGGATCATCTTGTGTCATTACTTGGGAGATGAAGAGGTGGAAAAACGTGAAAAAGGTCCACCTCTGTCCACATGGCATAACCTTTTTCCATCTGAGCAGCATCAGACAGTCCCGTGATGGGGGCAACACAAGGAATTTCAAGTTTGGACCCTGATTCTAAATGTACTCCAAGCAAAGCAGGTCACCACTGGAATCCTCAGGTTCTTAGCCTTAACCTGGGGACAAGGACAGCACCTTCAGAGTTCAAATGCGATGTCAGCCCCTTGGAGGAGCTCTGTGATGCTTGGACACCACCACTGTCCTCAGTTGTTCCTGAGCCCCGACTGGGGGCCTGGCTCAGGCCCCTCCAGCAGGAGCACAAAGCAGTTGCTCATGAAGCAGCCGAGGGCTGGGGCGGAGAATGTCAGCATCAGATTAGCCCCATGGGAAATAACTTGTTTCTCCGACCACAAACGCCCCCACATTTCCGCCAGTATAAGGGGATTTTAGGGGAATGGGTGGGGCCGAGCCTGGTGACACCAGTGATATCTGTAGGCGTTGTATCCCAAAGCCTGCTGGCCCAGGCATCTTGGGATGGGGGGCAGGGTGTGTGGAAAGAGCCCTTCCAGGGGCCTCTGGACCTCCTGGAACGGGGTGAGCTGGTTGAGCGCTGCTTCCCTGGGGAGCCACAGACAGAACAGCGGCACCCGATTCATAGCTGTGAAAGAATGGGCCCTGCTGGCCATAGGGAGCCACTGAGAGTTCTGCAGGCAGGGCCTGTTCAGAGTCAGCCTTTAGGAAGAGCAGTTGGCAAGAGGAATGGTGAGAGCCTGGGGGAGGAATAGATGTTTCCGAGGCTACCCTCTTCAGTCTCTGAATCTGCATCGCTATTCTGCCAAGAAGGTAGACCTATTGTTAACCCCATTTTACAGATGAGAAAGCAGAGAGGTGGCGAGATTGGAAACACACAGCTTGAGGGGCAAAGGTGGGATGTGGCTGGCTGGACCCCTCCAAGGTTTCAGGCTGCCTCTACACCTGAGTGCCTCCAACCGAAGGCCCAGCTACTTTTAGACCACCCGTGTCATCCCGATGATGCCTTTTACTAAGAGGTGGTATCGTCACCTGCCACGGTGATGCTATTACTGATGCTGTGACTATTTTTGGCCCCTGCCCCCCCAGTTGAGTTTTGGCTGCAGTCACCACCTGTGGCTCCAGCCTCAAGCAGTCCTGATGGGGCAGGGAGCCCTGGGAGCCCCCACGCCGCTGACCTTCATGGTGTGGGCTGGGACCCACTGGGCACCGGCTGAGGAACAGCTCCCATTTTCTGGTTTGCTGTTCTCTCTCCAAGGCTGACTTCGGGGCTGTCACACAGCAGGCAGGAAATGCATGCTTTGTGAAACAGAAACCGAACGAGGCAGCCCACGTTGGGTTAGCATGTCCTCGCTGCCCCCTGGAGGAGGGCACTCTAACTGACCCAGTTTCCCTTGACCCAGAGGCCGGCGTGGATGGCGCTGCAGGGTCTCAACATGTGTGTCTTCATGAGGGCCCTCCCCGCACACCTGGGCAGATTCTGTGGGAGGGAGTGTGGTCTTCTAGTGGCATCTGTGCTGGAGTCTCCTCATTTGTCAGGCTTCTTAATCGTTAAGGCATAGATAGATTCATCCATGTGGAATTGATGGCCCAGACCTCTTGCTCTTTGAATATGTGTTGGAAGACAGGACCCACCCGAGGACCAGGTCTGATAGTGAACCCAACCCTCCAATCCTTGCCAAGAAGCACCTTCCTTACTTGGAGGGCGCAGGGGTGGGGCTCAGCCCAGGACCCCCAGTGGAGAAAGGCAGAGCATTTGGGAGGTGAGAGAGGGGACACCAAATCCACAGAATTTTGGTGACTGGGAGGAAGTGGAGGAAAGGGAGAGGAGGGAGGGAGGCTGGGCAAGGGGGAGGCTGTGGGGGTCCTCACTCAGGGGGCTGAGCTTGAGATGTACTGTGTCCAAGGTGAATACCAGGGTAGGTGTGTACTGGGGGATTCCCATGCTCAGCAGCTGCCCTGGACAGGAGGCTAGCAGAAGTTGGGGACCCGGAGCAGGCATGGTGGCCAGGGGATGGCAGCATGGTGGCTGCAGAGTGCTGCCTGGCTGCCTCTTGGCCCTATTCCCCCACCTGCCCAGGTCTGTGCCCAGTCTGGCAGGGAGAGGCCTTTGCCACAATCCGGCTCTTCAGCCTGCAGCCAGCAGATCTTTGAGCAGTGGCCTGAGGGTTATTGGCAGCCCTGAAAGGCCTGCAGTCAAGAGGCCTGGGTGGGCTGATCGGAGCCGGCAGCTGTTGACCCAGTGCCGAGGGTTTTGAGGGCAGCCACTGCGTAGCCAGACTGGAGGGGAGTGCACGCTGGGGGCAGCTGCTTAGAGAAAGTAAGCTGCCTGGCTCTGGGACCTCACAGAGGGGCCAATCTCAGAAAGAATGTGTCTCTGGACCCCTCTCAGATATTACATACAGGGATTCAGGAGTTTGAATGGGACAGTGGCCATCACAAGTTCCCACAGAGAGTCTGTTCTCTAGTCAAGGCCAGGAGAAGAGAGGCAGCAAAGCAAAGTGATTGAAAATGATTGATGGCTGAAATGACCTTGTTTATGTGGGTCCTTGCTTACCTGCTTTCCCTGCTAGAATACTAGATATTCACCCCATGAGAGCAGAGACCTTGTCTGACTTGTTCGCTGCTCTGTGCCAAGCACCTAAGACAAGACTTTTGTTGAATGAACTAATGACACTGGGAGACCCATGTAGGGTTTTTTCTTTTATTCACATCAAGATGTCAGAAGAAGTGGGCTGAGGGCTGGAGCAGAGGCTTCACGATGCCTCTGAAATCTTTCTATCTTTCCCTCCAGTATCCATAGCATATGCTGTTTATCCTCATGTTCCCAATAGGGCTGCTGCTGCTCTGGGCATTGCGCCTGCATTCCTGGCAGGAACAGAGGGGTTAGGACAAAGGAAGCATGTACTATGGAGTCCGTCCCTTTTAAATCAGGGTAATTATAGATTTCCCCCAAATCTTCACAGTGCATTGGCCAGAACCCTCGATAGTGTTTTTTTTTTCTTTCATAGTCTCTTTGAGGAACTTGGCCCTTAGCAGGACCAACTACTTTTGTTGTTTGTTGTTGTTGTTATTTGATTAAATAAAAATCCCCTATTGGGGGAAATGCCCCAGTGCGGTCATTCTTACTGTGGGGATGACAGGTGTGCAGTTTTAACTACCAGCCTCTCAGAGACGTGGATCCGTGAGGTTCTTTCCTGAGAAGGTTTGCAGCTGGGAGACGGGGAGAGCTGCAGAGACAACTGCTCTTTAGCGCCAGTCTCTAGCGCTTAGGGCAGCCCTGGACACAGTGTGACAAGTCCTGTTCTATAGTTTCAGGGAGAAGCAGAGGCTGCAGAGGGGTGGGGCTCCCAGCTTTGGGGTCAGGGCTCTGCTCCTCAAGGACATCCTGGGGTACACCCACAGTCCAAGACTCTGCGAGTGTCCGGTGCTGATATTCAGCCAGGAGACACTGGCTTGTCTCTGCCATGTGCCCCTTCCGACTGTGGTGACATCGCCCTGGGGCCCGCCCAGGCCCTCGCTTGCAGAGCTCACGGCAGTGTGGGGAGACGGCACTGGGCACGGCTGTGCCCTGGGTGCCACCAGTGACCTCTGGACTCCCTGGCTGCAGGGTGGCTCCTGGATGGAGCATGGCACAGACAGCCCCAGGGCTCCTGCCTGCCTGCCGGGCTGACTACTGGCCCCTGGGGACCTCTTGTTCCCATCCGAGGCCTGAGGGCCATCCTTCCCAGGATGACCCTTGAGGTCAATGTCTCCTTTCTGCAGGGTCGGGGTGTGGTGGAGGCACCCCAATGTTGATGTGTGAGTTCCAGCCCCTGGTGAGCTTGCTGGGTCAGGGCAGGAGAACTGGAGTGGGTGCTGTGTGGTTTCTCGTATGTTCTAAGCTGCTGGTCCCGACCCTACAGGCCGCAGCTCCACACCTCATGGGTGGGAGTGAGGTGCTGAGGACATTCAGGTGGGATCACAGGCCAGGCACCTGCCAAGAAGCTTGACCTTCTGCCTGGATGAATGCACAGGGGTACCCGGGAGCCCCCCAGGAAGGGAGCCCTGGAGCCACCCTTGGCTGCCTCCCAAGCAGCTGTCCCTGGGCAGGTACTGTGTTCACAGACCAGCTGTGTCCTGAGGCAGGACACTGCTCCGGGCGGGGAAAGGTGCTTAGCTTGGGAGAGAAATAACCAGTCATCATAGCCAAAGCAGCTCCCACTGCAGCATCCTTACGACAAGCCTCTGAGTGCTTGTTCTGCGTGAATTGAAAGGACACGAGACTCTCAAACTCTTTGTTTAAATATGAATTCTGGGCACACTGCGGTGGACTAGCTGTTTAGTCCACCGGGCACAGTCCAGACGCATCCCAGGTTCAAGACCCAGGCTGGAGGAACAGCTAAAAAAAATGAAGTGCTGCTTCTTCTTCCTCTCTTTCTGCCTGCCTGCCTGCCTTCATTCCTGCCTGTCTTTTTTAAAAAAGAAAGCCAGCAGAACCCTGGACCTTGTTTTTACCTCCCAGCATGTGGGTGAAGAGGGAAATTCCGATGAGGTTCAAGTTCAGCAGAGAAAGTGCTAGGCTGGCCCAGAGGGACAAAGAGGCGGACATACCCGGGGAGAAAGGTGGCTGACGTCAGACTGAGGGATTGAAGCCCACACCTGGAATCACAGGACCAATCCCCAACCGCGACGTATGAAGCCCACAAAATTCTTTTGCTTAAAGAGCGCGCTTCCCTTTGTTCGGGCGCGACTTCCCCGGCCCCCGTTCTGCTGACCGGAGAACCTCGCCTGGGTGCGCAAACCCCAATAAAGCCCTGGCTATTTGACTTTTTGTCTGATTGGCTTTCTTTCCTCGTGGAGCCCAGAGAAAAAAACCTTTCAGAAAGCTCACAAGTTAACTCTGCCTTTGAGGAAACAGACATCATTTAAACATGAACATACCAGGGAAGCCAGTTATTAAGACCGCCAACCAGAATTGGAGACTTTTGGGGCATTAAAGATGATGTTCTAGGGCATGAGAATCATCCCTGAAGTCAGAGAGTCTTAGAGGACTCCTTGGTCAGAGATGACAGTGACAGGACACTCTCGTGGGGGGCCTGTCTCTGGTTTGTGGTGCATGCACAACAGGAGATGGCTGCTTACCTGGAGGCATTCACAGGCCTGAAGTTTTCAGGGTACCAGCAGTTAGCGAGGAGAGTGTATGAGGTTGCCCGAAGGAGCTCAGCACTGAGGCTCAGAATGGTCCAGGGCTTGTCCAGGCCCCACAGTGGGGTGGTCTCGGGGTGCGCCTGGGCCAGGGGCTGTTTTCCGAGGGGCGGCTGCAGCCTGAGAGGCAGGGGGCTCCACTGCGATTCTGCCCTGTAGTTGTGTGTTTTCTATTCCTGCACCAACAAATCACTATAAACTCAAGGGCTTAAAACGAAACTAATGTATTACACAGTTCTGGAGGTCAGAAGTCTGAAATGGGTTTCAGAGGTCACCAGTCAAGGTGGAGGCAGGGCTGCATTCCTGTTGGACAGGGAAGATCTGATTCCTTGCCAGTCCCAGTTTCTGGAAGCTGCCTGCATTCCTTGGCTCATGGTCCCTTCCTCCATCTTCAGAGCCAATGGGTGAGCCGCTTCCAAGCTCAGTCTGCCTGATATTCCTACTTCCCTCTTTCACGTCTCTTTGGATTATATCGAATTTACTCAGATTATCCAAGGTCATCTTGAAATTCTTAATTTAATCACACCTGCAAATTCCCTTTGCCAGGTAAGCTGTCAGATTCAGTCCTCACTGAGGGAACTCTGCCTCTCAGAGTGGCTTTAGTCAAGGAGTTAGACTGGGATAACAGTCATCTCTTCCTCGGGAAGTTTGGAGGGGATGAAAATAAAGAGGGCCAAGCTTCTGGCTCACAGGGAGTGACTGGTGGCTACCAAAGGCCAGTCTGTGCTGGAGGTTGGAGACCCCTCAAGAAATCAATGAGCAATGGGAACTCTGGTACTTCTGGGAGGGAGACAGTGACTAGGAGAGGCTACCTGCCCATGAAGGGATTGCCCCCCTCAAGGACACTGGTGTCTCCAGGAGGTGTGGCCTAGGATGCAACATTACTCATATCAGGGTTCAAATGCCACCTTTGCCTCCTCCCAGCAGCCTGAATATGGTCCAGGTGGCGTGCAGCGTGAGTAGAGAAGGAAAGAAACGGACATTTTTGAACGTGACATCATTTCATCTTCCCCACAGAGGCGCTTCTGCTCCTGTTTGCAGACATGGAACCAGTTCAGAGACACCCAGCATCATGTCTGAGATCAGACATGATCAGACAGAGCCACTAAGTAGGGGCTGTGCTTTCCCACAAACAGGAGTCCCAGACTGGTGATGCATACCTCTGCCCTGGGTATCCCCCCGTGTGTCATATCTACATTTATCCTGGGCTGTGGTTCTTTCATATTTGTCTTTAAATGAACATACTGCTTTTTCATTTAAATGCATCTGTTTTAAAATAAGACTTTATATTACTCTCACAAATGAAAAATCACAGAATTTATGGGCTAGTCATGGATATTTGTGTAATGTGCATTAAAATGAATGTATCGCCATAAAAATGAAAAGTGCTCATCCATACACCATATGAAATGATTTTTACATACCACCAGTGAGTCTGATTCACTCTTTGGGAATTAGATCCATACTTATTCCTGTTTTACCAAATCAGAGTATTATTAATGGCTATTGTTTATTATAGTATTCATACTTCGGCATAATTAAATCCAGAATCCCCAGCGTGGCTTCAGGGCCCTCCTTCACCCTGCTTTCTCATCTCCAGCCTTCTGCTCCTGGACAATGCAGGACTTCTCTTGCCGCTTTGGTTACTCAGCCAGAAGGTTCCAGGATTGAACTCAGGCCATGCACTTTGAAGCCCAGGCAGGAGGAGAGAGGACGAGGAGGAAGCATTTTATTTATTTTATTTAGTTTTTCATCTTGGTTGTTTCCCCTCAGCCCCGGGTCTTGAACCTGGGTCTTTGGGATGTCTGTGAACTTGGTCTGGTGGCCTTATCCGCTAGGCCACCAGAGCATGCCACGAAACTCATGCTCCTACCCACTCCATTGTACCACTTTTCTATGATGTCTGGTCTCAGCAGGGCCTATGAAGAAAAATAAACAGGTGTGACAATGAGGAAGGAAAAGGATTGATGGGGTCATCCAGGAGCCCCACACTTATAGAGCTCCTGAGGTCTCACTGGCAAACAGAGAATGTTTTGGTCAGGTTCATAAGCCAAGATTCATGGGTATAAGAAAGCAACTCCTGCCAGGGGGAAGGACTTGAGAGACCTTTTATAACCTCTCCTGGGTTGGGGTCTGGGGCAGAAATGATGGGCAGGCAAGCTGGCCAATCCTAACCCCTCGAGGGGTGGGACTTCACAGCAGGTCCAGCTGAGTTCTTACCATGCAAGTGAGCTCCGCCTCTGGGCAGAGCAGACTTTTACAGGGATTTTGCAAGTGTCTCACCTCCTTCCTCTGTTGCAATATGGATAATCTATCATTTGAGAAGGGAGTACAACTCCCAGTACAGCTTGCTTAAGAATCATGAGCTACTAATTCCTACTTTCCCCAAGAATGAGGGGGGAAAAATTCCCTGATTGCATGTGGGCATCAGGGGACCTTGAGGCCCACCAAAGGGGCCTTGATGGATGGTTTCCCGGATTACCGTGACCAGCGGGCGTGAGGGAGAGCCTTCCCAGGGCTGACACACGGCTGATGGACTTGCTCAGTAATCACTCTGTCTTGCTCTGGAGGCCCGCACAGCTCTTCAGAGCTCAGACGAACATGCTTCTCTCTGAGACTGGGGGGGAGTAAGAGGACTCCAGCTCCCAGGGGCTGCCTCTAGAACCAGTCGGCCTTGGTTCAAATACCTGTTCCATATAGATTAGCTATGTGACCTTGGATAAGTCATCACTTTCCCTCTCCATGACCCAGTTTCTTCATCTGTACAATGGGTAACACAAGTCCCTCCCTCGAAGGGTTGAGGGGAGGATGAAAGGCGCGTGTTCCAAGCATGGAGGATGTACAACGCAATAGCTGGTTTGGCAATCAGGCGGCGCTGAGTGGAGTCCTACCACCAGCGTTAACTGGGGGAATCCTCGACCTCGCTGCTTTTTTCTGGAAATGGGAACCATTGCTGCTTTCAAGGGTGGTGCTGAGCACCAGCCCGCAGAGCGTGTGAAACTGCTCCAGCCCCAGCCCTGGCAAAGCTCCCCCTGACCTGTGGGTGTCAGCGTCTGCCCCCCAGGGAAGCCCCTCTGGGAGTGGCTCAGGGCCAGCTGTACTCGAGGCAGCTGTGGCCCTTCCCAGCCGCCCACCCCAGTGGTGACGATCTTGCCCCTGCCTGTCTGAGGGCCAGGAAGGAAGTGGGGAGGGCAGCAGCAGCTTCCCCTTTACTGCCTACGCTGGGCTCCGGGTCCTTCCCCCGCAGCGTCTCCGAGGAGGGACAGCAGCACCATGGCTCTCCGCGCGGCACGGCAGACCTGCTGCTGCTTCAGTGTCCGCATAGCCACCACCGCCCTGGCCATCTACCATGTGGTGAGTGTGCGGCAGGCCAGGGAACACGTGCGTGCGTGTGTGAGTGTGCGTGAGTGTGAGTGCGAAGGCCCGTGCTCTGCTGAGCCCCGTCCAGCGGGAGGCCCTGCTCATGGCCTCTCTGTGGGACCCTGCCCCAAGCCTCCCCTGCTCTGGCCTCAGTCTCCCCTCCGTCAGAGCCGGCAGGCAGCGGCCCTCCGAGTGGCGTGGCGCTCCAGGCGAATGGAACTCACACTTGCTGTGAGGCTTAGCTTCTGTCTGTAAAATGGGTCCAAACAGCAGCTGCGAGGTCATCCGGGCACCAGGGGCATGGCAGATGTGGAAGTGCTTTGGGGGCCAATAACTCTGGGAGAAGCCCCGGTATTGTTGCCGCTCTGTGAGGTTAGGTCACAGCACAGCATTCACGCTTCCCGTGGGCCCGGGCTGCCGGAAGGGAGGAGAGTGAGAATCTCCTCTGTGCTCCAGAGGCGGGGAAGGAAACGGAGTCCTCTCAGCTTCCAGTGCGCACCGTGGCCTGGTCCCCGCCAATGAGGACTTGAGGTATCCCTCTGACTGTGGAGTCACCTGAGGACTCAGGGCCCAGCAGCTTCCCTTTGGAGGCCTGGGCTTGAGCCTTGGTTTCCAATTAGCTCACAGAGTGACTCTGGGGGGTGGGGGTGGGGTCACAGCACACCCCCGCTCTGTACCCCAGGCTAAAGGCACCCCTGCTTTTCTCAGCATCTGCTGACGGGGGGCTTTGCTCTTGTCCTGTTCTAGCCCCCCCTCCCCCAGCTCCGAGCCACACCCATCTATCTCCCCCAGACTCGGGCACCTTCTTTGGGTGACTCAGGGACTGTGGTTAACAATTCTCTCGAGAGCCTGGAAGAACTTCCTCAAAATTAGCCTAAATTTGGCATGCTGTGGTGGGCCATTGCACACTGCATGGACCTGGCTGCATCTGCTTCCTGTTATAAGCAGGGCGGGTGGGACTGAGGCTGGAGCCCAGCCCTCAGAGGGCCAGAGCTAGTTGGAGATTCTGGCCAAAGCCCCCAGATCCAGTCTCCCATGTGCAAATCCTCCCCACTTGTGAGCTGTGCAACCTTGGGCTACTTACTTAACCTCTCTGAACCTCAGTTTCCTCATCTAAATGACAGGACATGAAAATGCAAGTCCTCTCTGATAGGGCTGTTGTGAGGGCAGGGAGCTAACACCAGCCAGGCGTGGAAGCAGTGCCTGCCATACAGCTGAGCGCTTTGCTCTTTAGACAGCTGGAGTCAAACTGTCAGATCCTGGAAAGCCAGTTTTAGGAGGGACTTAGAGATTGCCCCTGCCCAGCTCCTGCCAACACCAGAGTGAGCTCAAGACATGTGAACGGCACCTTTGCTGTCCCCACACCAAGTCCTTAGGGCCAATTCAAGCTCTGAGATTGAGCAACATTCTCGAAGGACTGTCCTCCCCCAGACTCTGCCATTAACTGGCTGTGTGACCTTGGGCAAGCTTCTGTCCTGGGCCTTAGTTTCCATTTTCTCAAATGAGGGGTGAGAGGGTGTGACTCAGTGGTCTCCAAGTCCACTGCCTCCAAGGGCCCAACTGGTTAGTGACCATGGTGGGGCAGATGGACCTGGGGTGACCTAGGGAGCCTGCTCTGCGTTTCTGTTTCTGCTGACCTTTGGCACAAAGGAATGTTGGTCCTTGGCATTTATTTATTTATGTTTTAAAGGAATGGTGCAAGCAGGTCTGAAGGTGAGCAGGCAGGCAGGCGGGAAGAGAGAGGAGGAAGAAGCACTTCATTTTATTTTTATTTTGCTGTTCACACTGGTTGTTTCCTCCCGGGTCCAGGACTCAAACACAGGGGTCTGTGGTCTCTGCTCCTTTGGACCTAACCACTGCTCCACCGGGGTACACCATCTTTTGTCATTTAGGAAAGCAGAAAACAGGATTTTATGTCATATCTTCTGATGTTTCATACTGGTGTCTGAGTTAAGGTACAAAAGAAACCCAGCTGAACCCATTTGCCAGTTACCTAGGCCAGGAGACTACTCTGCAAGCCCTGACTCGGTGATCTGAGGCTTCTTCTTGATCACGCCTTCTGCGGGCCTCACGACTACGTGCTCAGTGGCATCAGTGCCTGTTCAGGGAGCTAGAAAATGTGCGGGTCCCTAATCAGGGAAGGCTTCCTGGAGGTGGTGCCGTTGTCAGGGATGTCGAGCGGAGTTCTGGGGAACCTGGATGGGTGAACAAGTGTGCGAGGTGAGGAGGCTGTGCCTGTGGCAGGGACGCTAACAGACCCACTCGGAGGCTTGACTTGAGTGCTAAGCTAGAGTGTGAATGTTCGCTGTTGTGTACTGTGATACCTGGGCTGGAGAATTCTCTGTTGTGGTGCCTGAACTGTATGTGTGGGATGTTGAGGGGTATTCCTGGCCTCTACCTCTAAGATGCCATAGCACCCCTCATTGTGATACACCAAATAGTCTCTGGACATTGCCAAGTCTCTTCTCCTGTAGGGGAAAATGGCCCCTGAGTGAGAAGTGCTGCCTCTCACGGCCATGGGGAGACATGGAGTGTTCTAGAGCAGGAGAGGCATGGGGACAGAGGCACCTAGAAGCTGTGTGGCCACCCCAGGCAGTCACCGTGGCCTGGGGTCCTTGGCTGAATGCCGTGAGGCACCGTCCTCCCACCCCTGCTGCGAGAGCCTCTACCCAGAAAGGGCAGGCGCCGGGGGCTTTCCTGAGGCCCAGCCGCTGGGTGGCAGGTGTTCTGTCAGGGCCTCGAACATCTGGGAGGGAAAAGAGAAGCTGCCATCCAGATGTGCTCATTGCGCAGCTTGGTCGTCATCTGGAACCAGTCGTGGTCAACGACGCGGCACATTGTGAACTATTCGTGGACTTGGCCCCTGGGGAGGGTTAAATGAGGCCCTTGATGCCCTGAGACAGTGTAACAGTTTTCAGAGCCGTCAGTGTGATTATAGGACGCCCTCCCGTGTCCGATGGGGCGGCGGGTCCTCAGTTTCTGGCTGGAGACCTCCTCGGGGTTCACTGGGCTGGTGTAGAAGGTCCCCGGGTCCTGGGTGATTTCTCACCCCAACTTGTACACAAAGGGGAGTCAGGGCATTGGCTTCCTGGACCTGCCGGTGTGTCCACCCAGAAGTTAATGACTGAGACGCCTTTGCCTGTGAATCACTCTTCCCCGACCTCTCCTCCCAGTGCCTGGCATCCCGTTAGCCGTGCGTGGTCCTGCCCCTGCTGCCGTTCCCACCAGGCAGAAACAGGGTCACACCATAACGAAGCCAGAAGGAGCCCAGGCTGACGCCAGCCGCGATGCTCTCAGGGCGAGAAGGCTGGGCAGTTCGAATTCCGTTCTCTTCGGTGGTCTCCATATTTGGTGCCGTGGACAGTCACTACCTTTGAAAGAACCTCTTAATTTTAGAACAGATTGGATTACAGAAATACCGCCAACCTAGCAGAGCTCCTGCACGCCCCACACCTGGTTCTCCTACCGTACAGCTGACAGTCTTGGGGTCCCTCTCACAGCGGGTGCGCCCACATCGACACCCGCTGGTTAAGGAAGTCAGACGGTTCAGCCCCCCAGTGCCGTTTGTCTGTTCCAGGAGCCCAGCCAGGAGCCCGCGCCACATTTCATGGTCACGCCTCCTTGTGTTCCTCGTGGCTTTGCAGCTTTTCCTAGTTTGTCAATGACCTTGACCACTTTGAGACTGAGCTGTTCATGCATCTCGTCAAATGTGTTTTCCTGGTTAGACAGGGGCCATATGTTTCAGGGAGAGGGTCACAGAGGTAAATTGTTATCCTCAGTATGTCCCTCACCGTTGCTGTTGGGCATGGCCACCTGCTGAGGTCACGTTTGTCACGTGTCTCCATTACAAAGTTACCCCCTCACTCCTTCCATCCTGTCCTTGCTGGGAGAAGGTCACTGTGGGCAGCCCGTACGTGAGAGTCGGGCTCCCCTCCTTGACGGGGGAGCTGCATACATTTGGAATTTCTCACGCGAGCTGTATCTGTTCTCATTTATTATCTAAAGAAATGATTTATTTATCAGCAGGGCCTCATGGATATTTATTTTGTACTTTGGGTCACCATTCAATCCTACTTTATTTAGTTGGTTGCTCCAGTGCCCCACTTTTTAAATTGGAAAAAAAAAAAAGAGTACAGCGCTCTCTATTATTTAAAGGCGTCTCTATGGAATGCCAGCAGGTTCTCAGGCACATCTTTATGTGCCCATCCCCAGGCCAGGCCCAGACCCCAATCAGTCATGGCCTCTGTCCTCTGAGGGTTCCAGCAGGTCAAGGAAAGATGATTGTGGCTTTGTTGAACCACGGTGCTGGCTGTGATGGGGGCAGAGGTGACGGGCCTAGTCCAGCCCTGGGGTGGGGAGTGAGGGCTTAGGAAAGGCTCCTTTGAGGAGGCCAGAGGACTAACATAAGCAGGACTGCATTTAGGTATGTTGGTGGAAAAAGGCCATGTGGATGCAGGGGCTACTGAGAGCAAAGGTTTGGGGGTGGGCACAGCCACGGATGCTTTGGAAACACCAGGGAGCTCACATGGCTGGAGTATAGGCGGGATGGTGAAAGCATGGACCTCTGCTTGGTGCAATCGTGTCATCTTACAGATGAGAAAGCAGAGGTCCACGAGGGTCCCTGATTTGCCTCAGGTCTCAAGGGAGGTGAGCAGGGTCTGCTCTAGGCCACCCCTACCAGCCCTCATACAGGTGTGGGATGAATCACTGATGGAACAAATCAGTTTCTTGCCTGGCCCCTGGGCCAGGGTGGTCTGTTGCCTGGGAGACCCCTCCCGCCCCCAGTCTTCATGGGCCAGCTCCTAGGAAACGTCCTTCTCCAGGAAGCCATCCTGTGCGTCTTTTCTAGAATGCCAGCCAGCTCTCCTCTCTCTGCTCCCCTTTGGGATCAAAAACATCACACGCTTGTCTCCATCACTTACCTGGGCCGCGACCTTAAGCAGGTGGGTGCCTTTGCTATCTGGGCCTCAGGTTCATCATCTGATAATGGGACGAGTGGTCTCTTTCTCAAGGGTGAAAGTTTTGGGGCAATGAAATGACGTGGCCCCATCCAAGGCGGGGGCCAGCAGGGGAGAGCCCAGAGCACACTGGGAGTGGAGACCACAGGGGTCATTCACCTTTTGAAAGCTCACCTGTTTGGGACCTAAAATTAGGCCCCAACTGGCAGGTGATGAAAGTCCCAGGAGGGCGTCTGTTAGCACCTCCACCGTCACGCCTGATGCCCCATGCAGGGCACAGGGACCTTGTTCTCTTCTGCTGCCACTCTATACCCTTCTCGGAGTCGGGGGAGGCCTGGGGGTAGGGTGGAAATGAGGCCTCTTTCAAGCACCACGGCCAAGGGACCCTTGTTGGAACTGAATTGTGCTTCTCATCTCTGGAGCGTGCACCCCTCCCTCTAGCTTACAAATCCCTGGAGACCCCTCTGCTCAGTGAGGGGGCTACTGGGCCCACTGGGCCTCTGGGAGCAGCATGCAGGGGCTTCTGGGGTAAAGTCGGGCTCCTCCTGCTGCACCAGGCCTGGGGGGCCTGAGGAATATGGTCAGTTGGCTGTGTGAGGGGCCAGAACAGGCAAGACCCCCGGCTGGGCCTCACCCTCTCCCCATTTCCTGGTTCAGAGGCCCAAGGGAAGGGTCTTCTGAGAATGCAGGTAGGAGGTGGTCCCAGGTATTGGGGGTCCCCTAGGTTGGAGAGTCCCCCTCCTATCAGTGGGCCATAGCTTGGGGAGACACCATTCTGTGGGGAAAGGGGTCCTCCTTGGTTGATGGCTGAGACCCCCTCACTCTGAGTCTGTGGCTGGAGGGCAGGCCTGTCTGCTGAAGCTTCTCTGTCACCATCTTGGCTTGGAGCTCCCAGAAAGTGAGGGTTTTATTTTGAGCCCAGGGCAGTGGGCCAGAACCAGAAATTTGCTCTGAACTCAGTGTGAGGCCTGGTTGTGCCCCCAGGGGACCCCACCCCTGGGGACACAGAGCCTCGGAGGCAGGAAACTGAGCAGGGAGCTGGGCAGGGTGGAGGTGTTGGCCCTGCCTCCCTGCCCAGCCTGCCGCCCGCCCCAGCCCCTCCCCTCCCCTTTCCCTCGCCTGGCAAGTGGGGGTAGCAACCGTCACCTGTAGGGTCCTTTGGGGTCGCGCTGGGTGCCAGGTATCTCACCCAACAAATGGTAGCTGCCAGTGGAGCCCCCATTTGACAATGAGGAAACTGAGGCTCAGAGAGGCCGGGTGACGGCAGCTGTAGACGAACAGGAGCCAGGAGTCTGCCCACAGGATGGGCTCCCGCTCCCACCAAGGCCATGGGTGGGCGTCACTGTCACCATCAAATGCGGGACACAGAGCCCACGTGTACAGAGGTCTTGATTTCTCTTGAAAAATGGGGGGGATGGGAGCGATGGCAGAACCTGCCCCCACGCTGAGGTGAGCATGACAGGAGCATGTGTGTTGGGGTCAGAGGATGACTGCCACTCGTGAGCGCTCGGGAGGCACAAGGATGCTGGTGATGTGGCGGAGGGCAAATAGGGGATTGTGTCTGTGGGGACATATGCGGGAAGTGGAGGACGAGAGGACGTGGGCCAAGCCTGGGGACTGACTCTGAGCCCCCCAGTGGCATGGCGGGCAGAGAGAGGGGCGTGATGGCCCCCTGCCGCCCGAAGAGTGGCAGTGGCTCCGGGGACTCGTGGTGAGGAAGTTCATCCTTCCTGTCAGTTTCTTTAGTGGGACAGCCGTCCTGCCTTCTTTCTCAGGGGAGGCCTAGGAGAGCAGAGGGTGTGGGGGCAGGCCTTGCTGGGCCGCTCCTCACCAGGCACAGGCCCGGGAGCGGGCTCTGAGGATGGCACGCGGGCTGTCCCCCCACACCCCCGACACCATGCTTGGCGCACGCGCTGCACCGCATGGCAGTCAGCCATGGTGAGGACCATCCAGGCCCCATGCTCTGAGGTCGCCCGGCCTTTGCACTTGCTGTCCCTCTGGCTGGATTCCTCTTCTTCCCATCTCTGCTGGCCCCAGAGTCACCACTCCCAGCATCTCCTACCTTCCACGAGGCAAGCACAGTATCTGCGGTTTCCTGGGCCCCTGGCTCACACATGAGTCCCATCGCAGAAGCCTTCCTGAGGACCTGCTCCTGGGCCCTGACACCCAGCCTTTGCCCCCGTCCAGGGCAGATGCCCACCCCTGCTGCTGGGGCCCCAGGCATGTGTCCTCTGGCTTAGTGGCTCAGAGGCTCATGCAGGATGTGGCCCAGCCTGAGTCACCTTCGTAAACCTAGGACAGAGCGGGTGTGGCCCGATCTCTGGTTCATTTGACTTCTGTCAACCTTTGCTGATGTACACTTGACTTGAGTGTTTACAAAATGAACACACCTTGTAACCATCCAGATTAAGATTAGCAGCACCCAGAGGAACTTGTTGCTTCCTTCTTATTGCTGCCCTGGCCCCACCAATTTCTTTCAACACACACAGTTCTAGAAGGTTCTACAGAGGACAGCAATGACAGGGCATGTGCCTCTCCATGTCTGGGTTCCTTCTGTCACATCCCTGTGCTGTGTCCACGCTGCCGGGTGTGGCCGGCTCCCTCTCCCGTGCCTTGTGCTGTTTTGTGGGGTGACTCTGTCTAAGTGCGTCTGTTTGTCCTGCTGCATCGGGGTGGTGTCCAATGTGGGGCTGTCACAAATGGAGCGGGGGCCTGAGGTTTAGTGTCCGCACACCCTCGCTCTGCCAGTCAGTCCACCTTTCTGAATCACCGTTTCCACAGTGGACCATCTCTGCTCCACACATGAGGAGATAGAGGGGTACAAGGGCCTGGAGGAGGGTGGGCTGGGAGGGAGGACGGCAGAGGGGCAGCTCAGGAGAAGTGGGCTCTGGGGGGCCTGCAGCTGAGCTGCGGCTGGGGTGCTTCTCGATGGTATCTGGGTGGCTGGGGAGGTCCTGGGAGACAGTGCTGGAGGAAGGCCCCCCCAGCCGGTGACAGGAAGTGTGGGCTGGGGTGAGGGGAGCTTCCTAATGACACGGCGACACCTGGTTCTGTCCCCATCCTCCCCCAAGAGCCCCAGGGGGCCCAGGGAAAAGGAGGTGAGCAGGTGAGGTGGCAGAACTGAGCTCCAGGGAGGGGATGGAGGACAGGGAGGAGCAGCTCTGAAGGGAGGACGGGCAGGAAGCCTGTGCACTTGGGGCTTGTTTACTGAGCTGCCTTATCTGCTGGGGAAGGGTGGGGGCAAGCCAGGCCTGCCTCCTGGTGCCACCACCACCGCGTCACACGCAGATGCCCGGCTCCCCCTATGTGAAAGGGACAGTCCTGAGCTGGCAGGTTTTGGGGACGTTAATGGAGAAGACAGTGACCACATACTGGCTGACACGCAGTTCCCAGAGGGGCGGCCCGCTCTGTAAACCGTACCCCGAAATCTCCGAGGGTGCCTGCTTCTGAGAGGGGGGTCCCAGGCCCACTTTCCTGGATAGCGAACTGTTACTTAAAATCCCAGAATGCGGGATCTAGTGTCACAGTGATCTTCACCACCATCCTCAGAGTCCCATGTCACCATTGTCATCAGCACCAGCCTCAGCAGCGTGACCACACACGGTCATTGCAGCTAATTATCACTTCCCTGCATGCCCACTGATGTCACCTCTGTCACCACCGCCACTGCCACATCCACTGTCACCTCTATTATCATTCCTCACATGATCCTAACTGTCACCACCCACCACAGCCAGAGCCTTGACAGCCGTCCCCCCACTAGGCACGGTCACCATTGTTGGTGTCCCCTGACCAGTGTTTCCACGACCACATCAGCCTGGCTGCAGCCGCTCTGAGCTTTCCTCTCCTCCCGTGAGCCGTGTCCCCTTCATCTGGGGGCAAGCTGTGGGCTGCCCCTCAGAACCACCAGGAAGAGATTCTTTGGGCCTCTTGGCTGCCTTCCCCATTGCTCGGTTTAGGGAAGTCATGCTTGAGAAAGAAGGCGGTGGGTGGGCTGGGAACTGAAACCAGGGAGCTGCTGAGGGAAGAGACAGAGGAGAATGGCGCTGGGCCCCCGGGACCCGGATCTGAGTCAGTCCGGAGCCCTGACTTGGCAGCAGCGGCACTGAGGCTGATTCTGGTGATGCAACACGTTTGCCGTGCGGCCTTGGGCTCCTCACAGCCTCTGTCTGGGCCTCATTTCCCTCCACTCCCTCAGGGAAGGGATCCTTAGTGTCCCTAGGTCTGTACAGCCAGGTCCTGGGCCTTTGCACATGACGGTCCCACTTCCTGGAATGCTGTTCTCTGTTGGAAAACATCATACCCTTTAAAGCCACACTCAAGCTTTCCTGTTTGGGACAGCCCCTCTGAGCCTGCCAAAAAGCGGTGATGACTCCTTCATCAGGGACTCCTGTGTATCCCCTAGGGTGGCACCGAACCCAGTCCCCTGGGGATAGTGACACTACAGGCCAGGCCAGTGACATTGATCCACACAGAGCCTGGAAGACAGAGGTACTCAGAGAGTGTCTACTGGACTGAGGGCGTCAGAGATCAGCTGCCCCTGGGGAAGGAACCCCGCCCAGCACACTGTTGGGGAGCGGGCTGTCTGGCTCTGTGCCAGCACGCCACTGGGCCCAGCAACGCTGCCAGCAGGTCGATCATCATCCTCATTTCCAGCCGAAGAGACCGAGGCTCAGAGAGGGTAGTGCCCGCTCAAGGGCACAGAGCCATTGACTCCAGCACCCCGGCCCTACATGCCTGAGCTCAGCAATGTAGAAGGAAGACAGAGTGAGTGAGAAGCTGTGCTCATGGAGGGACAGGCGGGGGACGCTGTCTGCCGGAGAGCGGGGAGAAGCCCTCCTCAGGTGAGACCCAGCCAGGCCTCTAGAGCTCAGGGAGAGGGCTCAGGTGGAAACCAGGGCAGGCTGGGAAATCTGTTCTGTGTGGTTTCCGAGGCTCTCATGGGCTAAGTTATAGGCGAGTCAAATGCTTTCCAGAGACCCTGGAGCTCAGCCAACAGGGTTCACATCCCAGCCTGACCATGTGACACGGCACAGGAGTTCACTCTGAGCCTCCATGTCCTTCCTGTAAAATGGAGAAAGTGTCGTCATGCCCTAGCAGCTTAGCAGATAGGTCTGTTGCCTGCAGCCGGTGCAGATCATGTACATCCCAAGGTCCCAGGTTCAAGACCTGAGGCCCAGGGGAACAACCAAGATGAACAACTAAATAAAATAAATAAAGTGCTTCTTCCTCCTCTCTCTCCCTGCCTACCTGTCTGTCCACCTTCATTCCTGCCTGCACCTGTCCTTTAAAAAAACAACAACAAAACAGGGAGGAAATGTTGCCTCTCTCACAGCTCCCTGGGGATCACAGCACAGACACAGGTCTGCGTGCGCAGAGGCTGCTGCTGCTGACCGCCCCCTCCCTGATCTCCTCTCCCCAGCAGCTGAGCCTCCTCTTTCTCCTGAATCAGGGTCTGGTGTCTCCTACGAAGGCGAGGGCAGGCAGACGGCCCTGGTCTGGCTCCCGCTGCCTGCGAGCCTCAGGGTTGTTGTGAAGATGGGACAGAGTCCTTTCCTTTCCCCGAGGAGCGTTGAGACGGTGCGAGGCAGTGCAGGGTGAGCCCGGTTCTGGATACAGGCAGTTTTTACAGAAGTAGAACTATGGTTGCTGCTTCCTCGCAAGCTGCAGGGAGGAAGAGGAGGGTGCCCCTTTCTGACCACTGAGGTTTTGTCTTGGAAGTAGGCAGGTCCCAGGCAGAGCCTGGAGCTGGGAGATGCTGGGGGTGCTGTGGAAGGGGAGAGAATGAGACCTACTGTGAGGCTGGGTTGGAATTCTGGCCCCGCAGATTACCGGCGTGGTGGCCTGGGGCAAGTTCCTGGTCGTATTAAGAACAGTGTCTGCTGGGCTGTGGGAAGGTTAGGGATGGTGTGAGCAGCACAGTTGTCATGGACATAGGCTGTACAAGTGTCCCTCCACTCTCCAGGGTCCCCGGTCTCTTAGGAGGGGCGAGGGGAGAGGGGGTGAGAGACGGGTGCTAAGGGCAGGGTGGCAGGTGGGGTGGGAAGGCCCTGAGAAATGTTTAGGCTTAAGACTGAGGAGCTGGGAATGGGTTGGTGGCTGAACCGTGGTCTCCAAAGTGGGGGGATATCCAAGGTGAGCCCTGGGACCTCAGCATGACAATATTAGGGTTTCTAAAAAATTCAGTCATATTCTTTATCAGTGTGTGGATATATGTGTGTATCTCTTATGATGGTCATGATACACCAAGATAATAACACGTACATGTGATTCAGACGTAAAGAAATGGAGGAGCATTTCAAAAGGTTTTGGTGACGTAGGTCATAGACAGGCACAGGGTCAAAACATTTGCGCCCCTGGGGCTGAGGCCTGGAGCAGCTCGGGGGCTTGAGGAGCGGGGTGTGTGGGGAGCGGACGGCCCCAGGGCAGCACTGGGAGCCTTGGACTGAAATCTCCACTCTGTCCCTACTTGCTGTGTGTCTTCGGGCAAGCCACCTAACCTCTCTGAGTTCATAAGCAAACAGAAGGAGCTTATAAAAGAAATGCTCTTTCCGGCACCTGCAGGTTGGAACTGTCTGATTCTGAGCTCTGTTCCAGGACTCGGACGATCGTGGGGTTTTGTGACTTCGAGTCTTCTTGCCGTCACCTGGCAGATGTTCACGTGCCCTTTAGATGCCCTGCTGCCATCCGCTTGCGCCCTGCGTGTGCACCCCCGGGGTGCAGGGTGTCCTGTCCTGAACTGAACTGTAAACTACCTCCTTTTCTTTTTCCTTCATTAAAGGGGGAACTAGGAGGGAAATGTTGGGGAATTGTAGCTTTTAGGGGGTGAGGAAGCAGCTTTTCTCTTTCAGGGCTGTTTCCTGTGGGTACCAATCACAGCCTCCAAAGCCTCTGCCTTCTGCTCTGGTCAGCTCTCAGCCTTCGTGGTGATGCAGACCCTCCTCGGTTCACCCTAAAGCAAGCAGGGGGTGCAGCTGAAGCGAACCCTCTGTCAGCCCCTGGCCTCCTGCTCCTGGAATGGGTCCTCCTGTCAGCTCGCCTCAGTCAAAGGTGGTCAATGTTTGCTGACTATCTACCAGGCCCCAAGCTCATTGCTTTGCAAATACAATGCAATTTATCTCTTACTAAACCCAGGAGTTGCTATTTTTCAGATGAGAAAATGCAGAGAGGCGAAATGCCTTGCCCAAGGTCTCACTCCTGGATTCAAAGCCACCTCTTTCTCATTCTGGAGAATTAAGAAACTCCTCACCACTTCTGTGCTAGCCGTCTGTCCCCCTGAACAGGATGTAATATGGCAGGAAGGCAGATCGAGACCTGTGTCTGAGTTATAAAAACCCACAGAGTTGGCAAGGGGAAGCAGATGGTGGGTGTGTGGGGCCTGCCAGCTGAGCCTGAGTTACCGGAGCAGCTGCCTAGAGTTGCTGCGGACTTTAAGTCATTTTAAAGACGCAGGGGAGTCCCCACAAGGTCAGAGATTGTGTTGTCGTTCTCAGTGTGGGCAGATGGCTCCTGGAGAAGTGTGTGTGTGCAGGCACGCGTGTGGTGGAGAAAGGCCAAACAGCCTGCTGTGAGGACATGGCCACATGCAAGGTGTCAGTTCCCTGTGCCCGGGAGCCGTTTGGTGAGGACTGAGTGTCTCGGGTTCTCACGTTGAGCTGCAGATGCGAGGCTGGGCTTTTCCGTTGCTGGGGCCCCTCTAACACCTGAGTGATCATCTTTGCCCTTCTCCCTCTTTCTTCACTCACTCACTCTTCCATTTGCTCACCAAACACGACAGCGAAGACAGTGACAGAGAGACGCAGGCCTCCCCGGCTGGGAGCCTGCAGCCCAGTGGGGATGACAGCAATAGCAGCTCAAGTGCCTCCTTCCACAGGCACTTTAAGGCTTTAAGGGACCAGCCCAGCCTGCCCAGTGATCCCCGTGTGAGATAGGCAGTAAGATCACCCCATTTTGAAGGTGGCGAAGTTGAGAGCCACGGGGAGGAGGTTGCCAGGGGACTGTGGGGATTCATGGGTCAGATGCCCAGAGCCTGTCATTATCAAATGCTGTCCTAGGAGGGGTCCAGGGACTCATGAGAGCCTCTGCTAGTCCCCCTACTCCTCAGACTGACGTCAGTTGTCACAGCAACCACTTTCCTGAGGACCAGGCATAGCAATGAGTGCTTTCTGGGGTGATCTCACTCACGTCTCAAGTAGCCTCAGGTAACTACTAGCATTATCCTCATTGATGGAGGGAAACGGAAGCACAGTGAGGTCAAGTAACTTGCCCAAGCTCACACAGCAGGAAGAGGAAGAAGGAGGGCAGTGAGCTTGAGCAGCTGCACATGCTGGCCACACGTCATTCAGGACCTGGATGCGCACTGGTGGGTGGGGGGTTGGCGGTGGGTGTGCGATCCTGGCTGACGGATGTTCTCTTCGGCCCCAGATCATGAGTGTGCTGCTATTCATCGAGCACTCGGTGGAGGTGGCCCATGGCAAGACCTCCTGCCGGTTCTCCAAGACCAGCTACCTCAGGATCGGTAGGTGCCGGGGGGTCGGGGGTGGGGGCGGGGCACTGGAAGGGCAGGCAGGCGGGGGTCTGAGGCCCCACCTCATCTCTTGAGCCAGAGCTTTCATCTGCACATGGGATGTTCCGCCTTTCCCCACCCGAGTCTTCAGGGCGAGAGCAGCTAGGACGGTGCTTTGCAGACTGCGCCCCTTTGGCGGTGACTGCAGGGCTCCTGCCCACAGTCGTCCATGGCTCTGTCCATGGCTCCTCATCGCTCCAGGATAAAACCGTGCTCCTCACTATGGCACCAGCCCCTGCTGACATCACTGGCCACACCTCCCAGCTCCTCCAGCCTCCCCTTCACTCACCCTGTTCCCACCCCCAGGTCACCTTCTCAGAGCCCTCCCCAGCTCGCCTGGCTGACGAAGCTGTCCCCACCTGCTGTCCCATCCTGCATGCACACTCCCTGTTACCAGAAATGTCTGTCTGTGCCTTTGTGGCCCCTCCCATCTGAGAACAGCAAGAGGAAGGGCCTGGGCTGTCTCGTTCACTGTCACAGTCCCCAACCCCTAGTATGGTCCCAGAGTCCAGGCAGGGGCCCTGGCAGCACCTCTGGGCCCCTCACTGCTCTCCTTGCCTTCTAGCTGACCTGGTCTCCAGCTTCCTGCTCATCGCCCTGCTCTTTGTCATCAGCTTGAGCTTGCTGATTGGAGTGGTCAAGGTGAGGGCCTGCGGGGGGTGGGCAGCCAAGACCCCGGGGGTGGGTAAGGAGCCCCATCTGCCCTCCTGCCCCTTCCCAGTAACACCCAGTCGGTGGGCATCCCTGGTTGCTGAGATGGTGGAGGTGGGTTTTTGGGAGACCCCAGCTGCACCCCAGACACCGTCCCACGTCACCTTTGGAAAATCTGGTTTCTGCACCAATTTCTGGAGGTCTCTGTTACAACACCCCTGCCCCAACTCAGCATGGGTGGGCACGGCCAGATGCCTGTTGACCTGATGCTTTGCTGAGAGCCAGCTGGTGACCCACACCTTTAAACTGCAGGGAAGTTTGCTAGGGAAGAGGGGAAGAGTTGCTCTGAATCGTGGGAGAGGGAAGAAAGCAGAGAGTTTGTCACCATGCAAGGAGCCTCAGCAGAGCAGAGTGTAGACACTGCCAGCTCCACCCCCCAGGAGGGGAGTCAAGATGGGCTGCTCAGCCTCCTACAAAGAGGACCCCTGTCCCTGGGCCATGGGGTGACCTCCCAGCCGGGGGAAAGGGCACCATCTGGGCAGGCGGTGCTGGTGCTCACAGGGGCGATGCTTGGGGCTGGTTTGGAAGCATCTGCTCTGGCCCCCTGCCCCCGATACCAGCTCCCTGACAGCGCCAGGCTCTTGTACCCCTGCACCGCTGTACCCCGCGGGGTTCCTCTGTGCAGGGCGTCTCCTGCGCCGGCACAGAAATGCCATGGGCTGTGGGAAAATCCATGGGGTCGTCCCCGACACATGTTGGTCACCTCCAGAGTGACTTTCAAGAACCACACGAAAAACCACCAAGCCGCTTTTTCTGTGATTTTCCCCTCATGGTGACGTACATGTTGATATTGGCCACGGTCGTCTGGCTCTCAGTTGAAGGAGCAGGACTCTAGCCCCGGCGTCCCTCTTACCCTGATGGGCACCCGGGTGCCCGCACGGAGGAAGCCCCCTGTTTAAGCCCACAGGCCGCTGGGCCTTTGCTCACGTGGCCTTTCTGCCTCCGACACCCTCCCTCCTGCTTCTTTCCACACCTGCCCGGCGCCCCCTCCAGGAAGTCCTCCCTGATCCCGCCTCGTCTGTACAATGGACACAAAGCCTCCAGGACCTGCTCCTATAGCCCTGGGCTCTCCTCTTTGTAGACAGGGCTGGTTCCCTGTGTTTCTAGGGACAGCAAGATTCCATACTAGGGGACTTCCGTCCCCAGAGCGTCACTCAGAGGAAGGCGTATGGCCCATGAGGGGCGACCTCAGCCTGCCAGACAGGGATGCTTTGGAGGGACTGGCAGGGGTTGGTGAGGGGCACACGGGGACATCAGGCTGCTGGGGGAGCTTTGACTGCGTGCAGGGTCCCCCTGACGGTGCTGGGCCTGCCTTTCAGAACCGGGAGAAGTACCTACTGCCTTTCCTGTCCCTGCAAATCATGGACTACCTCCTGTGCCTGCTCACCCTGCTGGGCGCCTACATCGAGCTGCCGGCCTACTTCAAGTTTGCCTCCCGGAGCGGCCGGGCTGTGAGTACACCCCATCCAAGCGGCGCCCAGCCTCAGAGCTGGAGCCGGTCCCGGAGCCTCGCCACACTCCCCGAAGCTCCATCCGCCGCTTCTGCTCAGTGTCCGGGGAGCACTGAGTGAGGAAAAGGGATGCAGGGCCCTCGGCAGGTGGTGAGCGCTTAGTGCACGCACAGCCCGCGTCGCCCGGCGCTGGCTTGGTAGCCACATTGAAGAAAGGAAGGCCAAGGTGATAGTCAGAGGTGGGCGCTCATGGCGGAGCGCAGGTGATGGCTGGAGCTGGCCACTGACCACTCCCCCAGGGCTGCTTCCCTGACGTGGTCCTTGAAGAGGCGGAGCAGCGTGTTCCAAAGGGCCCTGGGCTGGGAGTCAGGAGACGCTGGGCCTGGTCCCGGATCTTCATCTGGTGCTCTGCGTGATGTCTGGGCGTCTGTTTCTCTCTGGGTACCCTGGACTAGGGAATGGCCAGCATCTCTGGCTGGGATGGTCTGTCAAGCGCTGGGCCCACCGTGGACCCCAGTCACAAGCTTCTGAATTGGAGTTTAATTGCTGCTCTGTCTTCTTCTGTTTGTCACCTGCCCCCTCCCAAGGGCCCCTCTAAGGTCCCACTGATGAGCCTGCAGCTGGTGGACTTCTGCCTGAGCATCCTGACCCTGTGCAGCTCTTACATGGAAGTGCCCAGCTATCTCAACTTCAAGTCCATGAACCACATGGTGCGTCCAGGCCAAGAGCCCCTGCTGCTGCTGGTTGCATGGCCTTGAGCAAGTGGCTTCCCCTCTCTGTGCCTCTGCCTTTAGGCTGGGCTCCCAAGAAGTGGAGCCTGGGAGGAGGACGCTTGTGTGAGTGATCACTGAGGGGGCAAGGGAAGCAGGTTGGACGAAGGAGGAAGCCGGGCAGAGACGTGGCTTTAGGAAAAGTGCTGCCTGATTCGAGAGGGAGCCGTGGAGTGCTAACTGCAGAAATAGTATGAGTTGTTTTTTTTTAATTGCTGTCTAACAAAGTATTCCCAAACATAGTGACTTAAAACAATAAACATGCCTTCTCTCACATGGCTTCTGAGGATGAGGAACTTGGGAGTAGCTCAGCTGGGTGTTTTTCTGACTCAGGGTCTTCCATGACGTTGCATTCAAGAGGGAGCTGGAGTTGGGTATCCTGAGGGTTTGTGCAGACCCGAAGGCTCCACCCCCGAAGGTTCCACCCCCTCAGGCTCATGGCTCTCTGAGGCTGCTTGAGCATCCTCACATCAGGGCTGCTGGCTTCCTCTGATGAGTATCAGAGACAGAGAGAGGAGGGACACGGTGTCTTTTTAACCTCCCCCGGGAGGCTGCACTCACCTCTGCCACATTCCGTTACTTGTAGAAGTGAGTTGGTGTCTGGCTCGCACTGAGGGAGTGGACATGAGCCCTACAGTCTTTTTAAAAAAATTTCTTAATTTTTTCATTTGTTTATATTGCTCTGTTCATGTTAGGCTGTTGAGTTCACATCTGCACGTCACACGTCACCCACCACTAGTGTTCTAGTGCCCTTGGCACCACCCTGCTCCCGGCTTCCTTCCCTCTCCCCTCCCCGGCCCCAGCCCCACATTGTAGCCAGGGTCTTGCATCCTGTGAAGTGTGTTGAGGTGTGTCTGTTCCTTTGTTTGGTTTCTTTATATTCCACTTTTGAGCAAAACCACCTCGTACTTTTCTTTTTTCTTTCTGGCTTCATTTGCTTAGCGTGACCCCCTCTAGGCCCACCCAGGTGGCTGCAGAGGGTACAATTTCATCTTTCTTAACAGCTGCATAGGATTCCACTGAGCATGCAGTTCTTTCTCCACTCATCTGTTGGTGGGCATTTAGGCTGTGTCCACATCTTGGCTTCTGTGACTGTGCTGCTATGCACATGAGGTGGGCGGGTGCAGATACGAGTGTGCTGTGCTTTCTGAGTCTGTGCTTAGCAGTGGGATTGATGAATAGAATGGTGGATCCATCTCTGTTTGTTTGAGGCGTCTCCTTACTGTCTTCCAAAGAGGTTGCACTAAGCTGCCGTCCCACCAGCAGTGAAGGAGGCCTCCCTTTATGAGCCCTACATTTTGAAGGGAGGGGATATTAAGGAATGCATGCACATAGCTGCAAAGACCACCCAGGTGGTCCCACTGCAGCAGCAAACACATATTAATCAGCTGTGCCCCGACCGCACGGTCCCTGCCCCCCAACCAGCCTCTACAGAGGAGGTGCCCCACCAGCTGGGGCCTGGGCACACGGGCCAGGGAAGGGCCATCTGTTTCCCTGGGTTTGCTCACCTATGCGACAGGGTTGACGGTGGCTCCTGTCTGTGGGGACCCTTGCAGCCATCGGTCAAGCTAGTGGTGATGCCATAGAGTGTTGTAGCAGGCTTACTGTGTTCCTCTGTGCTGCTGGGGCTGCTGGGATTCCTTACGACAGAAGCACTGATGTGGCCTCCATGTGTCTTATAGAATTACCTTCCCAACCAGGAGGACATGGCTTATAACCAGTTCATCAAGATGATGATCATCGTCTCCATTGGCTTCATCACTGTCCTCGTCCTGAAGGTGAGTGGCCTCTGCCAGGCTCCGGGAGGGGTGGCGGGGCTGTGCTGCCCCGTACCCACCTGCGTGGGCAGGCAGGAGGCAGGGAGGTATGTCTCCCGCTGCCTCCCTCCTTGCTCTTACCTCCTTTCTCCGGCCTCCCCAACCAGCAAACTCTGACCCCACTGGGGAACCTTGGGGACGCCCGATTTAATGGAAGTGAATTTGTGAAGACTGCCTGCATTCAGGTGTAGGGCACTTAGCATGTCTCCCTGAAATGCTTAGATCCAGGGGCGTGGGGGTGCCATTGGAAGTAGATCCAGAAGGACCTGGGTTGGCCTCCCAGCTCTCCCTCATTAGCGCTGTGGTTGGTCTTCAAGTCACTTCTCTTTGGGCCTCAGGTCTCACATATGAAGGAAATGAGAGATCTTACCTTGCCCATGTCACAGTTTTATGTGGTTCAGCCTCCAAAATTTCAATGAGCCCTGAGGCCATATTACTAGAGGTTTGAGGTTTGGTGGCAAGAGGAGGGCGGGGACTGGTTTTGTCCTCTGGGTGGTCAGGCCCAGAGGGCAGTCTGGTTTCGGGTCCTAGTTCTTGGAGCAACAGGGGCAGACTGGAGTGTGTTCACAGCACAGCCAGAGCGGGATGGGACAAGACAAGTCTGAGGGAGTCAAGGCAACAAGGAGTATTGCTTGGAAAAGGAATACTCAAGGCAGATGCAAATGCTGTCTCCAGATACCCCAAGGGCTCTTGGGGGAACTCTGTGGTGTCTAGAGGTCACACCCAAGACCTTAGAACCCAAACCACAGGGAGGCTGAAGCCACCCCAACAGAAGTAAGAGCTTTCTGATCGTGAAAGCAACATCCGATCATGGCAGATATTTAGAAACAACCAAAGAGCCGAAAGAAGATAACCGGCCCACCATCCACAACCAGCCTTGTATCTGGGTGCATTTCCTTCTCGTCTTTTTATGCTGATGACATCACCACCCTTCCCTTGGAGCCCCCAACAATCCCTGCTCTCCCCTATGCTAGCCTGGAGTAGAATGTCACTCCTTTTAGTCTTCCCTCAAGAATCAGCCTAGTGAAGTGTGTTTGATGTGCCGTGAGGACTTTCTTGAAGCCGATGTGGGGCTTGCATCACACACTCTACCAGAGTGCAGTGCCCCAGGCCCCACCCCAGGCCTTCTTTAGCCCCCTCGGGTGGGTCTCTTTCTGCCCCTCCCTCTGCCTCACCAGCTGCGCCCGCTTGATTTCCCTGGAACGTCATACCGCACTCTTGTATTGTTCATTTTTTTCTGTGGGTATTTATTTCGGCTCCATCTAAGTCCCTATCATGGATCTCCCTAAAACAAGAGAAACTTCCAGATGACAGGATCCATTCTGCTTCATAGGAGGAAGTTAGGGTCAGAAAGGCAACTACTGACTATGGTTCTTGAATGTAACCCTGGGGACTTGACTCCCTACCCTGGGAATTTTCTCCCCTTTTCTTACATCAACTCTGAAGACAAAATAGTTGCTTACAGCAGCTGACACAAATGCATCTGTATAGACCATGCTTCTGCATTTATAAACACGGGGTAATGCTGAATGTATGGTTTTGGTAATCTGCTTTTAAAGGCAACACATCACAAGCAATTTTGAAGAAAACCTTTCTTTCCATCAGCTTTGCGTCAAGATGGGTGGGGTCATCTTAGAGGGTAGTGAGCTCCCGGTCACCAGGGGTAAGCAAGTGGGAACCACAGGTCAATTGCCAGGGAGGATGGAGGGTAGACCAGAAGCTCAGAAAGGCTTTTTTCTGAGCTAAGTCCTTGGGGGCAGTGAGGAGGGCAGTACCTGGCATAGCTGGGGCTGACAGGTGAGACACCCCCGGCTGGAACAGGGGTTTGACCCGGATGCTGCTTTCTGGGGTGAGCTGGGGCTCCTCAGGGGACACCTGTCTCCTGTCCCAGGTCCGCTGGGGCAGTGAGGAGGAGAGTCAGAACAGCCATCCTGGGCCTTTTTCCAGGTCTACATGTTCAAGTGTGTGTGGAGATGCTACAGGCTGATCAAGTACATGAATTCGGTGGAGGGGAGGAGAGACACAAAGATGCTCCAGAAGGTGAGCCTGGCTGGGGTCATCCAGCTCTGACATGCTCTCTCTGTGCCATTTGGGCAAGTCTCTCTGGCTGGGCTTCACTTTCTCTACCTGTCAGGTGAAAAAAATGTGAAACTCTCTTTCAGTTTTGATAGTCTAGGGTCCTCGTCATTAATTTTACTTAACATTTTCTGTTTCTGCCTCTTTGTTGGCCTCAGATTCAACCATGGGGGTGGAGAGAGAACTAGATCCCTGCCACCCCCCGCCCCCTTTAAGGAGTGTGCAGCCTAGAGGGACTCCAGAAAGGAGAGACACTTACATCTCAGTATGAAGTGGGCAATGCATGCCCAGAGAGGGCAGCTGGGAAGGCTTCCTGGAGGAGATGGTGCCTGATTGAGTCTTACCCTGCCAATTGGTACAAGTTAGCTGGGACCTTTCAGGAAGAAGAATGAAGTGTCCTTATGTGGCTATTTGGAGAAATGCTGGGCAAAGTATGGCTGTTCTAGTTACTTGTGGCTCACTTTTCTCATCTGTAAAATGGGGTCATTAGTCAAGACTTTTTGGTTGAAAGTAACAGAAATCCAATTCAATATGACCAGTGGAAAACGGGGGATGTGTGCACTCTCAGGACTTGACAATCTCATGTAGGGTCTGGCTAAGTCCTCACATCAGGATGGGAGTTCATCTCCATTTCTTAAGTCTCCTTTCTTCAGTGGTGGCTCCACTTTCAGGCACCGCTTCCCTGGTGGTGGCAAAAGGGCTACTCAAGTCCTGCCCTCTCAGCAGCCCCAGCAGAAAAGGAAAGTTGAAAGAGGAGCAGTTCTGATTGGACTAGTTTGTGCCCAAGCCCACACCCAGACCAATGATGATAATTAGAGAGCCCGGTCACAAGTCCATCCACTGGATCTTCTGATTCTTCCGGAAGCATTCAAGGACTAAGAATGTTTCCCCAAGGACAATGGTACATTAGTTATTGAAAGTAAGGGGCTTGATGTTGAGTAGGCAGAGGCAAGTCGTCCCACTAGAGGAATAGAAACTGCACCTTGTCATGCATGCCATGACCAGCAGGTGCCAAGTGCCCGAAGCTTGCCAACCTGCATCATCATCATCATCATTTTGCCACAGGTGGGGATGAAGTTCCAGAAAACCAGGTCGGGATGGTCCTTTTTTGCCAACCTTCAGTCCTCACCTCTCTGTCCTTCCCAGGTAGTCCTGCCATCCTACGAGGAAGCCCTGTCTCTGCCATACAAGGCTCCGGAGGCGGGGCCCGCGCCGCCCCCATACTCAGAGCACGTGTGACGCACACCAGGCCCCAGCCCTGGTGCTGAGAAAGGCGGAGCTGCCTTCTTCAGCTTCTTCTTCGCTTTGGGGGTCCCTGTGGCCTCGATGAGCCACTTGCTAACTTCAGGACCAGCCACTGTGTCCCCCTTGCTGGCCTGCTTGCCCTGCGGGGCCGGGAGCTGCTCACAATCGGGTCGACCCTTTCGTCTGAACGGTTCCTTGACATCTCAAAAGCTCAGTCCAGTAGCACGTGGCATCCTTCCATCAACTCTGACTTTGAAACATTGGTTATTTTAAATTCAGTGCCTTCAGTTAAAGACCTCTCTGCTGGCCCATTGAGCCATGTGTCCCACACGTCAAAAACACACTTGTCAGTTCAGTAAAATAATTCGGTCCGTGACCACAGCCCATTGCATTGCTTGTAAGTAACTATCAGTTCACACAGCAGTTTGGCCAAGGGCTCACCCGTTTGTCTTCCCCTCCAAATCCATAGGTCCCATTTCTTCAGGGAGCTGGCTCAAGCAGTGAGCCAGCCAGCCAGCCATCGGTCAATGTAGGCTAGAGATAAAATTCAATAATCAAATCAAATTAGCCCTCACATCATTCAATTCTATCTAATCCGATGACTGGCTGCCTGCTCTGATCAATTCCGTACTTAGAAGTGGCTGAATAATTGCGAATTCAAAGGAAAAGTCGGACGGTTGCCAGGCCACCCTTCAATGGCTGTTCCAAGCACTAGGGGTTGTTTCAATCATCACAGTCCCTTTGAGCACAGTTGTTTTGCTGAAGACTTGTCATCACCCACACTCAGTCACCATGGTCAGTGCAGTCACCAGCCATGGGCGCCCTTGTCACAACCGTGGCGCCTCCAGTGGCCAGCTGTCCGTCCACCCCACAGCCAGCCCACCCATCGCCCCGCAGTTCAGGCTATCAGTGCTGCCCAGCGCGTGTGGTCAGGCCGGAAGCCCGCCCTGAAACCAGGCAAATGCGTTTGTTGGACCGAGGCCACCAGTTCGTTCAGTCACAACAGGGAAACCCTTTGTGGGTATGGACCTGCCCGGGGCTGGTGTTGGTGGTAGTGCTAGGGAAGGTGTGGGCCCCATCACCCCCCCGTTTGCGTGCTTCCCCGTGGGTCCCTAAGGGGGCTGAACTGGAGGCAGAGATAGGGCCAGAGAAGGGGGCTTCTCTGGGGTTTGTGATGGGGGTGCAGAGGGAGAAGGCTGTGTAAGAGATTCCCTGCCAACACCCCCATGAATTGCTTTGTGTGTGATGGGAAAGAAGTTTAAATAAAGCAGCAATACGCTTCTCTCTGGTTGATGTGTTTCCTCAAATACGGTGCAGGCGGGCCTGGGAACCTGCCCTCTACCTCTGTCGTCCCCAGCACAGGGGCACACACACACACACATGCACACACACAGACACACACTCCTGTTTGTTTGATTCAGAAACTCCCAAGGGTCACCCAGCTGTGGAGTGCTATGACCTGACATTGATTCTGACATGATTCATGAATCATCAACTGCAAGTCGCCAGGATGTCTCCCAGACATGGTGTGAACTCCAATCACTAGAGAGCCTCCACCTGGAGCTGGGTCCTGTGCTGATGTCCCTGGGGTTGACGGCAATGGGTTTGACTGCCTGTAGTTACCCACAATCTAGGGTAAGGAAGACATAAATAACGATAAGAGCCCATGCCCAACACTGTGACAGGGAAAGGCAGCTCGGGAAGGCTTCTTGGAGGAGGTGTTGCCAAGTTAAATCTGAGGGAGGAGTGGGCAGCAGTAAGCAAAGTGGAGAAGGGTGCTCTAGGCAAGAGCACCAGGTGTGTGTGCAGCCTCTGTGCAGTCAGGGAGGGGACCTGGGATATAGGTAGCTCCCTGTGGCTGCAAGCAGGTTGGCCAGGGAGGGAGGCTGGCCAGGTTGTGGGACCTGGATCCTGAGAGATTTTGCATGCAGGGGTGTTTTAGCTGCAAACTCACCCTGGCTAACTTCAGCCAAAAAAGGGATTTATAGGAAGGAGAATGTTTTAAGTACCAGAAATGTCAGTGAACCATTTTTTTTTTTTTTTTTAAAGGAAAGGCTCAGGCAGGTGTGAAGTCAAGCAGGCAGGCAGGAAGAAGCACTTAGAAGTTTATTTTATTTCATTGCTCATCTTGGCTGTTTCTTCTGTTTCTGACCCTGAACCTTGGGGGAGTAGGCCAACTACCCAGCTCTGAACCAACCTGCTGGGCCACCAGGGGACACCTGGGGAACCAAGTTTATTAAAAAATGAAAAAACTATGTGGTTGTGATGTTTCTTGGCTTACATGATGCAAAGTTCAGATTCCTGACTTCAGGCCTGGCTAGAGCAAGAATGCCAATCTTCAAAAATCGATCGATAATCTATGTTGCTCTCTGTTTTGTGCCCCTGCCCCAGGACTGTGAGAGGCAGAGGGGCTGAGAGCAAAGTCAGCAGGGAGCTGAGACGTTTGAGTTGGGCTCTGACACCAAAAGAGACCTTGAATGTCGGCTGAGGAGCACGGACACCCTGGGACAGAGGCGTCTAAGGAGTTTTAAGAAGTTACAGGACAGACTGGGGTTCAGGAGGGAAGAGATCACTGCAGGGACCTATAAGAGGGCCGGTGAAGTGTGTGGGGAAGCAGAGAGGGGCGGATGTACAGTTACTGCCTCCCGCTGAGGGCGCTACCTTCTCTTGAAGACAGACGTTTTCTTCATGGATTTTATCTGCTCTGTATCAGATTCCCAGGAAACTGATCATGTGAGGCTCTAACACACGTGAGCAGGAAACTCTCATTCACATGGGGGAAACCGAGGCCCAGAGACAGCACGTAACTTGGTTGGAGTCATAAGAGAGTCCGGGATTAGGCCACTTGTCTTTTTTATTCGACTCAGCAGAGGTTCCTGAGGAGGACTGGGGCTCAGTGTGTGTGAGTTGTTGTTTCTTGTTTGAGCTTGTCCAGCTCCAGGGCCCCTGGGGCTGAAAGAGCTTGGAGCGGGATTGATGGGGACAGGGGCCCTGGGTGGAGGGCATTGGCCCTGTCTCCAGCCTGGCATCTTCTTGGAGAGGGGACCAAGGGGCCCCACTGTCAGTCCAGAGGGCCATCCTCCGCCCACCCCACCCCTGGCCTGCTGCCCAGGATCAGGCTGAAATGTGAGGCCTGATTGTGTCCTGTGGCCGGGCGGCTGGGAGGGGCCAGCTGCGAAACGGGAAATAGCTGGGTTTGGGGAAGTCGCGTGGCCTGGCCAAGCCAAGCCAGCCTGCGATTGCTGGGCAGCCCTTGCTGCGGCCCTATCAATGCCCCGTTTGAGGCTTATACAGGGGTTCTTTGATAGGCCCCCCTGCCCGGGGCAGTTTGGACCCACTGAGAGAGCCTATTTGAGCTAGATGCCGGAAAGGAGCTGGCCCCAGGAGAGGGGCTGCCGTGGCTAGGCAGGTGAGGGCCGCCAGGGCGGGCTGTCTCCAGAGAGAGTCTGTGGAACAGACCCTGATACCCGGTGGGAGGACCTCCGTTTCTCAGGGCTGCAATGGCAGCAGGGAGAGTGCCTGTCACTGAGTGCCCTGGCTCTGTGACTCCCCGCCGGACCCATGTGGCAGGTGCTGAGTGACCATCACTCCTGAGTGAGGCCAGTGGTGCAGAGACACCTGCCCATCACCACTGGTCGAGGGCCAGCACTGGGTTTTGATTCCTATAGGGCTGATGGGGATCTGGCTTACAGTGAGGGTCCTTTCTAGCTTGCCTCCTCCTCCTACGAGTCCTCATTTAACTCAGCTGGGTGCTGAGCCTTTTCTAGACAGCCCTGGTGGGCAGTGGGCAGCGTTTGGGTGGTCACGCCCCAGAGAAGTTGGTCTGGACCAGAGGAGACCTGGAGACTGTGGCTCCTAGTCTCGGGGCCCCTCCACCTATACTTGCACACCTGCTGTGGGAGTGCTTCCCTTTCCAGTCTATCTCCTCCTCCCCAGGACCCGCGCTCCTCCCATGGGGCGCAGTGAGAGCAGTGACATCTCACTTTTCGGTCTTAACGTCCGGCTTTGAGAGGGCCCATGGGCACACCCACTCCCGGTGCCCATCATGGCCTCTCGAGGGTGTGCAAGTGGTCATTCCAGGCCCAGTCTGTTCTACACAGAACACAGCCTCATCGGACCTCCTCCTCCTGCCTCCCAACACGTTCTTTGGGTTTTAGTTAGGTGACATTCTAGGACCTCTTACAGTATTTTCACTCACACTTATATCCATCCACTTATTCCAGGACACTCTTAGAGCCGTACTCTGGATCAAGTCCTGGGTCTGAGCACTCGGAACATAAGAACGGACAAGGTTCTCCCTGTCCTCACCCTCAGGTGATGAGAGAGACAGAGAGGAGAGAGAGGGAGAGGGAGAGGGAGAGAGAGATTGCTAACACAGCCTAATCACAGATGAAATGGGGGAGTTGGGACAATACTGGGAAGCCCAGGTAGAAATACTGCTGCCCTCTGGCTGGGAGTGAGGGAAGACTTCCAGGAAAAGGTGATTCTTAAGCTGAAGTAGGAGTTTGCCAGGTAAATGAAGGGTGGGCATTCCAGGCAGGAAGGCGTCTTCGCAGGGAGATGGGGCCTAAAGGAGCTCAGAGTGGAACAGATGGGGCTGTGGTGGTTAGAGGTGGACTCTAGAGCTGGGCCACCTAGGTTTGATCTGAGTTCCACCAGGTTCAGGCCATGTGGTCTGAACCTCAGTTTCCTCTTCTATAAAATGGGCTAATAAGAGTCACCACTTCAGAGACTTCATAGGATTGTTGTAAAGTGCTTAGAAGAGCGCATCGTCAGGAGTGAGGCTAGCTAGAAGAAAGAAAATCTGACCTTAGCACTAAGACGACTGGGGGCATGTTCTTCATATAGAAAGAGAAAGCCAGCTATGGCAGTCACTGGCATTGTTTTAGCAGTTTAAGGAAACTGGGACCAGTCTCTTAATTTCTCTTCAGATTTCCATGGCTGCTGCGACCCAGCACATCAACCTTCAGGGCAGGATGGCCTCCCCAGAAACTGCACTCCCAGCAGACATCCCTCACCTCTCCTTGGTCAGGACGGATGACGAGGCTGCCCCTCGCAGCACAGGGGGCTGGGAAAAGTGAGCATTTTGAGGGCATTTGGGACAATCTCCCCAGCAGTGCCCTTCACAACCTGGAACAGCAGGTGGCAAATGGTCAGCAAAGGCAGCTGTGCTGTGCAGTCCATGACTGGGTGTGGGGGGTGAGGAGAGGCGAGCCTGGGAGCAGCTCCTGTGGCCTTAACTGCCCGGCTGGGGAGTCTGGCCATGACCTGATGGAATGGCGGGGGAGCGGGGGGAGCATCTGGGAAGTAGGACCCTCAGGGCTTGGAGCAGAGTGGAGGCTGGCACCCAGGTCTGGACAGCATTTGGGATGATGGCACTCGGCCCTGAGGGAGCACACAGGACGAGGGATGAAAGAGAATGCGTTAGTTGGGGGGCTCAGGACGGGTGGTGCTCAGAGGCAGCTGGGCCTGCAGGCCTGGAGCTCAGGAGAGGGAGGAACAAGCTGGGATGTCATGTGGGTGGGGCACTGTTGGGGTTACAGAGGTGCGGCCTGTGCTGCTGGCCATGCTTTCAGATGACCAGGCCGCCCCCGTCCAGCTGCAGCGTCCTGCTGCCTGACTGCTCGTTGGGGCTGAGACCAGACAGCACCTGTGAGGTGTGATGGGACACACTGCTGCATCCGGAGGCTATGGCCCCGGGGTCTTGCACGGGCGGGGCTGCCTGGCCACACTGGGGCGGCAGGGCCTGCTCTGTAGCCATAGGACACTTGCCTGGTGCTTGTGAGCAAGTCACTCGCTTTGTGGGGTCTCTGCCTGACTTTTGAGGAGACTGGAGATTCACGTATAGTCACGTACCTTGGGAATATCCAGTTTGCAGTGAAATTGTGTTTTTAAAAAGTAAAGGCGCAGGCAGGGATGAAGATGAGCAGGCAGGCAGAAAGAGAGAGGAGGAAGCATTTTACTTATTTTATTTACTTGTTCATCTTGGTCATTCCCCTCGGCCCTGGGACACAGACCCAGGTCCTTGGGATGTAGGAGGACTGCACCTGCCGGAGGTGGCAGACCCAACTACAACTCCACCAGGATGCTCCCTGAAATAGTATCAGGTGTCAAGAAAGGCAGTTCCCAGGTAAAGGGAGTTGGGGAGGACCCACCCTTGGGCCTGCCTCAGGCTTCCAGGTGGCATCAGAGCTGTGGCCAGAGGTGAAGGAAGCACACATCTGTGCACGTGGCCCAGCAGGAGGACTCTGGGAGCCTGTGTGCACATTCCAGTCCCTCTGGAATTAAGCCTCCTGAATTGCCCCTCCACGAGCCCTGCCATCGGCGGAGACTCGCAGAGTAGCCAGCACCGGGAGCCACTGCTCCTGGTAAGCGGAGTCCATCTGGATGCAGTTCTGCTGCCACTTCAGGGGCCCTGACTCTGGCCTGGCACGTGAGGGGTGGGGATGGGGGACATTCCAGGTCGGCGGGGCAGCCTGGGCAAAGGCTCAGAGTTGTGATTGCACGGCCATGGGCGACACGCTGGGAGCACCCCCATCTCACCTTGGATAACTCTCAACTTAACTCCACAAATAGTTTCGGCTTTGACCTGGGCAGGCCAAGTGACCGGCATCTGTCGGGGAGCTGAAGACCATCAGAGGGCTTTGGGAAAAGCCCAGACTTTGTAAGCACTTCAGTGGGAGAGGGGCAGGAGCTGGGAGCTGCTGAGGAGTTTCCTGTAGCCCTTCTAGCTCCTCATCCTGGGGAGATGGTGTCAGGTCCCCCAGGGGGTGTGGGAAGGAAAGATGGAAGCATTTCTGGGGCTGAATGTCCCTACAAAGGCCTTAGGTGGTCCAGCCTTGACTCAAACCATTTCCCAGTTTCCCACAGTCCCGCTGCGAGTTAGAATAGGAGCAGCCGTGGCTCCCAAGTTGCAAACTCCACCGGGTGCCCCCCCGTACCCCCTCCACCTGAAGACACTACAGAGGACACGGCCTAGAGACTGACCTCCAAGGGTGACCACCAGGCTGTGGCTCTGAGATGTTAGTTAGCACCTGGTCTTCCCCTCAATGACCCTGAAACAACTTGCCCCAAACAGAAAATGCTGCCTTTCCTTGCAATCCCCTGCCCTCCTTCCCCATTCTGCACCCACATACACCACCTGGGGCAGCTAGGATTTAAGACGGCCGCTCTCAGAGCTGACCGAGCGCTCTGGGGACCATTGGTGACAGTCCAGGGGGGTTCCACCATTGGCTGGATAACAGCTTTCCAGAGACAGAGAATTTATATTTCATGTGGGAGGCTGGGCCAGATGATTGGTTTAGTCACATCGGAACCCTCCAGAGACCTTAGAAATATAGCTTTACTGGGTTTGTGAAAGTTCCTGGGTGTCTGTGTTTTTCTTCGGAAAAACCTGCGCTAAACTTTAGTGCTGGTTTGGGAGGAAGGAAAGGAAATGGAAGACGGAGAATAACGTGTAAGTGCATCTAGATGTGGACTCTAATACCTAGAGTCCTGCAGGTCCCAACTGCCCAGGGTCCTGAGCCAGAACCTCCTCCCTGCCCCTCACTTGCCAGTCCCCACCTTGTCCAGCTGTCCCCTTCTTGTCCTCCCACCGTCGGGAAGCTGCTCCTTGGCTTCCTGTAAGTTCCCCCAAAGCAGATTCTGAGACAAGGATGTGGAAGAAGGGAGTGCATTTGAGAGGTGATTCCAGGAAATACAGTGAGAGGGAAAGTGAAGCAGGAAAGGGCTTACCTCCAATTCCCAAAAAGGGCACTCATAAGCAGGTCCCCTCCACGGGCAATCAGGGCTCACTCTTGCCAGGACTCCTCGAGGAACCATGTCTCAGAACTGTTCCGTAGGGTGGGGCAGCTGGGTCTTTATCCAGAGTGCAGGTGACCCCGCAGGTGGACTGAGGGCCATGACGGGCACCAGCTGCTCTGCTCCAGTCCCTAGGCTAAGTAAAGCCCCTCTCCAAACGCCACTCCCCACCAGCATGATGGACAGTGGTGTGCTTCCTGGGCTGGCTTTCACTGCTGCCCCTGGAGGAGGGGCTGACCCTTTGGCCCCAAGCGAGCAACTGCCAGGGGTGGCCCCTCTGCATGACTGTGCTGGTGGCTGGAGATACTGGTCTAGTTGACCTTTGAATTTCCTTCAGTGCCTGGGATTTTTGCAGTTCCAAGATTAGCTGCACCCCTGTCGATTGAGCACAGATTTCGATATTCAAGTCAAGGCAAAAGCCCGAGGCTTTGCCTTTGAGGTCTCATGGTCTCATGGGGCAGGAGTCACTAAAACCAGTAAGCAAAGTTCCAAATGGAACCTCAGCAATTAAGGGGAAATGTGCTGAACAGACTGGGGAGGAACTGACTCATTCTGAAGCAGAGAAAGAGGGAGAAGGAAGAGAGGAGAGAGAGAGGAGAGAGACTGGTGCTGCCGTGGAAAAGGTGGCTTGGTGTCTTAAAGGCCAGCTAAGTTGGAATTTTTATCTAGAGGTGATGTAGGGCCAACAGAGTAGGTATTTTGGGAGGAGGGAGGAAGTGTGACAGAGATGTCACTATTCACTAAATTACCCATGTCCCACCCCCAGGCTTCTAGGTGGCATTGGTGATGTATCTGGAGAGTTAAGAGAGATTCTTGCTATGTCTTTCTCATCCAAGTGCTGGAGATAAAAGTCTTGGAAATGGCGGGTCAGCAAGATGGAGGCAGCTTTGGGGAGGCCCAGGGAGGGAGGCACCGTCTAGCACAGGACTGAGTCAAGTCCGGGAAACACCTGCTGGGCAGGCCTTCCTGATCTGAGGCTCCTGCAGCTCAGCCTCTCCTCCCCTGCCTAACACAAGCCTGTGTCACAGAATGACAGCCATTCACTGCGTGTCACTCTCAGCCGTCCTGTGATGTGGGCATTAACGCCGCCCCCCTTACAGATATGCAACTGAATTGCAGAAACGTGAAGGGATTCGCCTAAAGTCCTCATGGCAGGCAGGTGACAACAGGGACTGAAACCCATCTGTCCGCCTCCAGGGTTTCCTCACTGCACAGGATTCCTCAAAGTCTGGCCTGCAAGCCACTGGCAGGAAGCAAGATCATTTTCAGTGGGTGAAAAAGTGAAATTGAATTAGTTTCGAATTAATTGGAATGTGCGCCGGAATAAATATTTAGCCGGTGCACCAAACCAGCGATTTCATGGCTCTTATTTCTGAGGAGGAGGAGACGTGCCTTCCAGAAGCGAGTCGCTGCAGAGGTCACGGGAGAGAAGAGTGAATCACTGGCAGCCCAGGCGCGTGTGGAAGTGGCGAGACCGACAGGATGGCGCCCAGGACGAGCGCTGCCGCGGAGGCCGCGCTCGCTTTGTAGGGAGAGAACGGGACGCGGCGTCCCGTGCACGTGCCGCTGACCCGCACCGCCCGCGGCTCGCTGCACAGCACACGTTCTTGGATAAGACTCTCGAGGCTTTAAGGTTCTGGAAACCCGAGGGGTGTGAAAACAAGGAGCGAGAGCAGCCCTTCACGGCTGCCTGTCGGACTTGAAGGCCCCTCGATGCGTTTTTTCCTCTGGCCAATACCAGACACACTGTTCCTGACGCTGATTCCCGGGGTAAAGTGTTGGCACATTTTAGAAACGCAAATATTTGTTTTCTTTCCTCAATGTATATGCTCAACTTCCAGGTCTCCCCTCCTGCTTGCGGCCAGCTCCCCGCGCCCCTGCCCCGGCCCCGGACGGAATGCCACGTGGTCCTCCGGGGCTCCCATCGCTGGTCCTGAAAACGTTCCTGCAGCATATTTCTGTGGCTGCTCTAACGAGCGGAGAAGTGACAGAGAAGGCGGCTGTGTTCCTCGGAGGGGCCACAGAACCGCCATTCAGAGGCGGAGCTGAAAGAGTTGTTTCATGGGCCCCACTGCCGACCCCCCAAGAGAGCTTTGTGCCCTGAGCTCCTGTCCACCGGGGCGAGGAGACCCCACTCCCCCTCCCCTTCGGCAGGGCCCTCACCATCGCCTTTGCCGACCCTAGCCCGCCCTTTGTTAGTGGACACAGTTCTTTCTCTTCATTCAATTCTTCAGTTGCTCATTGGCTGCCCTGTGCCCAGCCCCATGCTGGCCCTGGGGAGTCAGTGGGGACTGACATGCTCTGGGGGAGGTAGGTGACCCATTTACAACACAATTTTGAGATGTGGGGAGTGTCACAGACCACGCCCTGCAGCATCTCTGGAGAATCTGACTTACAAGGTGTGGAGAGAAAAGAAATCAGCAGTCTCAACTGGTCCTGGGCCCTGGGGAAGGTGATGAGTTTGAATAGATAAAACTTAGATGGGAAAAGTCAGAGGGTGCCTTCCTGTTCTTTAAAGTGGGGAGCAAGGGGGATGAGGGTCGAGTTCCAGATCTCAGGGTCTCTGCCCCTAAACTGCGGGGCGGTTTCGGGAAAGTCACGAACCTTTCGGGGCCTCAGTTTCCTCATTTGACAAACAGGAGAATACGCTTGGCTCTGCTGATCTCACAGGTTTGGGAGAACAGAGGCCACTCAGTGATGGAGTGAAGGAGGGAGGGATCACTGTTGTCACTGCTGAAGATTGTGAGAACGTTGGATGGGTCAACGGTGCCCAGTAATCACTTAAAAAAAAGTCTGTCCATTCCCTTTTACTGAGGTAGAATTTACATAGAGGGAGTGCCCAGGTCTTAGGTGTAAGCGATTCTACCCCCTTGGAAGGATGATAATTCTTTGAGCCTCCTTTCAACTCTATCCTCCCACTGCTTCCATGCATGGGCCCACGGAGGCAGGCTGGCCAAGTGCTACCATTCCCCTTGCGTGAGAACAAACTGAAACCCAGAGAGATAGAGTCACCCGCTCCCAGTCACACAGCCCGTCAGCAGCAGCAGTGGACTTGAACCTGGCCCTTCAGGTGGCCAAGTCCATGCTCTCTCTGCTCTGGATACAACAGGGAGAGTATTCCTGGTTATGTTATTCTATGTACAGGCCTTTATCTGCAGGCCCTGGGCTGGGCTGAATGCAGAGGCAAAGCAATCAGATAATCACCGGCTCATGAGTGACACAGACAGTGCATGGGCGCAAGGCTGAGTGTGGGGCACCGACCTAGGGGCATGGGGGAGGTGGGCATGGAAGACAGCTCCACCGGGCTCCCCCTGAGCGAGCAGGGCGGCTGAGAGTACCACGCTGAGCCCCATCCTTACGATGGCACTTCTTAGCTGTGTGACTTTAGACAAGTTGCTTCACCTCTGTTTCCAGTTTCTCATTTGGGAAATGGGGTAACAATAGTAGCTTCACAGGGGTGTGAGATGATCCAATGAGACAGCTCATCAGACTCTGCTCCTGCTGTCAGCCCTGGGGGGCTGCACTCTTAGCACCCCAGTGTTCAGTGAAGACTCCTAGGCTCGGAGAGGGGGAGCCCTTGCCCACAGCCGCACAGGAAGCAATGCACTGTGTCTGCACTGAGTGCTGCACACACATCACCCCAGTGGCCATCTTGAAGGAGACTGTGAGGCAGAGCAAGCAGGAGGAGAGGCATTGTGGGCTGGCCAGAATGCGTGCCAAGTGTCCATGTGTGGCTGGAGGGCCGGGGCCATGCAAAGGGGGGTGCTCGGGGAGGACCTGGGGCTGGACCGGCAGGTGGGAGGACTGGGTGCGGGATGAGGGTGCAGGGCTGGAGCCATTGGACTCCCCGGGTTCCCAGGGACTTGCAGTGGCAGCTCCAGGTCCGTGCAGACTCCAGGCTTGGAGGAGCCTCCCCCCACCCGAGATTTCCTGAATTCCAGCGGTGGCTCTGGTTGCTTCTGCAGGCAAAGGAGCCCTTGTGGTCAGAGGGGCCTCTCCAGCCCCCACCCGGAGACTCCCTCCCTTTCCAGGGCACACACACCTCCATTCAAACCTGGGCCCGCCCCTGGGGGGCTGGGGGCCAGAGCGGGCTGTCCCCCGTGCTTGGGGGGCCGCCTGGCCTGGAGGCTGGGCGGGCAGCGGGGTTGATAAGCCCGGGCCCCTGCTGGCCCCACTACCGTGCCGGCTGCTGTCGTCCACGCTGCCTGAACCATGAGGGTCAGCTCTGGCACCAGCCTCCTGCTCTGCGGCCTGCTACTGCTGCAGGCTCCACACTCCCTGGGCCTCAGCCCCCAATCCAGAGGTGAGGGCTCCCGTGTAAGGTGGGGAACACTGGGCAAGTGGCCCCTGGGAAACAGGCTGTGGGGCTGAGCACTAAGACAGGCAGAGGCTAAAAGGGATCCCAGATGGACAGAGGAGCAAGGAAGTGGAAGCTTCCAGGGCACGATGACTCTCAATCTGTCGTGTTGGGGGGCATGAGTGGCCTCTCTGGAGCCCCAGATCCTTCCCCAGGGCTTCTCAGCCCCAGGTATCCTTGGGGGCTATGCATGTCTTCTGAGTTAGAGAGCAGGAGCTACAGAGAGCGGACTGCTGTCTGGAGGGGCTGAGCCCACGGCCCTTTGATGAGTGCAGACTTGGGGGTCAACACACTGGGCCCCCTTCTACCAATCCCTCCAGCATATACTGGACTGGGTTCCCTGTGAACGCCTCCATCCTGAGTTTCCGACGCGGGCACTGAATCCTAGAGGGTCCAGCCTCTCCTATACAGATGGGGACTGAGGTGAGGCTGGGAGGACCTACTGGCACAATGAGGTTGCTGTGGTGCCTCCCCTTTCCCCACCTGCTGCTCCAAAGTTGGGCCAGTCTCCCAGCCCCGTACCTGGGCCTCAGAGGTCTCAGCTAGTAGGGACCAGGTTGCTGGCCACAGGGTGATTTCTAAGGCCCCTTCTTGAACTCTGATGCCGAGTCTAGAGCACTGTTACTGGGAGCTTGTCCTTCCCACTGGACAGGTGAGAAAACCGAAGGCCCCGAGGTGAGCAAAGCGACTGAGCCGGGATTTGAACCTGCCTGCCTCTCCCAGTCCCATGCACACAGTGCTGCCTCCCAGGCGGCCTGGAAAGACGTTGTGTCTTGGCGGGGGTGCCTTGGGGGCCCACCTGGGCAGCCTGACCAGGTGGCCAGAGGAATCACTACCCCTTTCTGCTCTTGGCCACCAGCCTGTAGGCTCAACTAGTCCGAGGGAAATGGCCCACTTTGGAGATTTGCTTTTGAAGCTCAGATGAAAGAGGTCATTTGGCCAGCACGACGCTGGCCTCAAGGCTTCGGCCACCCTGTCAGGGCCACTCTCACTGCCTCCTGCAGACCTAGTTGCTCCTTGTCTGGCAATCATTCTGGCTTGAAACCTAGCCAGGGTCTCCTTTTTGTCAGGGCCCTGGACACACTGCTGCTCAGCCGGGGGGCCCACAGATTTCTGCACCTCCAGGGTCCCTGCAAGGGAGGGGTGGCCAGAGTACTGCACAGAGGAGGAAAAGGCTCAGAGAGGGGAAGCGGGGCAGGGTTCCAGTCTGCCTTTCCCATGGGGCTGACGTGGGGGGCCATTGCACCTGCTGGGGGGGGAGGATGCAGACCGCCGCCTCCTGACCTTCGCCTCTGCCCCTCCCAGGGCACCTCTGCCGGACCCGGCCCACGGACCTGGTGTTTGTTGTCGACAGCTCGCGCAGCGTGCGACCTGTGGAGTTTGAGAAGGTGAAGGTGTTCCTGTCCCAGGTCATCGAGTCGCTGGACGTGGGGCCCAACGCCACCCGGGTGGGCGTGGTCAACTACGCCAGCGCCGTAAAGCAGGAGTTCCCACTGCGGGCCCACGGCTCCAAGGCGGCCCTGCTGCAGGCTGTGCGCCGCATCCAGCCGCTGTCCACCGGCACCATGACCGGCCTGGCCATCCAGTTCGCCATCACCAAGGCCTTCAGCGATGCTGAGGGCGGTCGTGCCAGGTCCCCCCATATCAGCAAGGTACGTGTACCCCCATCCCTCGGTAGGAGTCGGCTGCCTGCTTTTCCAAGACTTGATTTCCTGCAGCAGCGACCAGACGCCACCCGTTTGGTGGTTGGGGAGACGCCTCAGCCGCGAGGAGTGGCAGAGCAGTCCCGAGCGTCTTTCCTCCTGGGAGCCCAGGGGAGCACTTGATTATTCCGGCTTAGTTGACCTTGGTTCCCGGGCCAGTCTGAGCTCCTTGAAGGCTGTCCAGATGCTTAGGCGGTGGTTAAGGACGTGCCCCAGCCGGTCTGGCACAAGGCCCACCTCTGTCCAGCACAGGAGCTGTGCCACCTGAGCGAGTGACTGTGTCGTACTGTGCCTCAGTTTCCTCATCTTCTCCAAGGGCGTGGAACGGATGAGCTCACAGGCATGAAGCGCTCAGGACAGTGCCTAGTCCCTAATGATCTCCATTAGCCAGCAGCTAATTTCCAAGTGGTCTTTGCGCGAGAGGCTCCGATAAACGCAGTCAGCGAGGGCGCCCCGCAGAGCGCCGAGTGTTTTCACCAACCTTGCACCCACACTGTTGTGCAGAACTCAGCCCAGGGTGTGGGAGCTGGTCAGGTGTGCTTGCCTCCATGGTCCCCCTGCAGGAAGGTCCTCCTGTACCTCCCCTTTGCAGCCCTGGAGGCCCCCAGAAATCACCATTTACCTGCCCAGGGCCCCAGCCCAGGGTTGCGGCTCTCACTCTCCTCTGGACCTCTCTCTCCAGCACCAAGTAGGTGCTGGCACCGGGGTGCCGATCGAGTGTAGTCCTGCTTGGAGGCGCCATCTCCATTTTACAGACGAGGGAGCTGAGTGGGGGGATTAACTCATATATGGTAGATGTGTCCACACAGACAACAGCCTGTCGTCCCGGCCAGGACAGCCCTCAAAACAATGCTGCATCCAGCAGCCTGTGGGTGGTATTTTGTGAGGGCCACTTCCAAGTTCTGACATGAGGTTGCCGGTCATGGTGGTGGGTGGATGTGGTGGCCCCAGGTGACTCTCAGGGAGAGAGGTGGTGAAGGGGGCGCTGGTCATATCTGCAGCTGTCACACCTCCAGGGCAACTGGTTCACCCAGATCAGGTCAGTGGCCTGGGGTGGGTGCGTGAGGAGAGTTCCTCCCACAGGTGAGACCTGGGAACTGGCACAGACATTAGATATTCTGCCCAGATTCACCCACGGAGGTCTCCTACCAGGTGGATGCAAAGTCCCAACGCTGGGTTGCAGGGGACAGTGGCAACAGAAGCCGGTAGCGGGGCCTCAGGATGAATGCTCTTGGCAAAGAGTAGTCACAGCTATGTCTCCAGTGCCAGGACCCCAGGACTGGGAGGGGAAGACATTGCACGACTTCACCCCCAGGGGGTCCAGGGCAATGATACTAAACCTAATATCTGCCCCTTCCTGGCTTCTTCCCATGAGTCATCTCACTGCCACCTCACCACAGGCCCCCTTTCTAAAACAAGAAGGAGGTTCAGGGCGGTGAGCTGTTTTTCTAAGCAGGCCCATCTTACCACATTCAGATTACCAAGACTGGGGGTCAGTGCCAGGCTAAGGGTGGGGACCCACAAATCAGAAGGAGACCCAGGTCAGAAGCAGAGAAGCAGCCAAAGAGGCTGGAAGCCGAGTCCCAGGCTCCGGCAGAGCCGTGAGGACCCCGTTCAGGGCAGGTGCAGGCAGGGGTGATGAGGGCCAGACTCAGCGCCAGGGTCTTCTTTGTCTCCCTTCCAGGGTGCAGAACAGAGGAGCCTTGTGGGAAGGCGTTACAGCCTTTTCCTCTACGGAAAGGGCATGTAGCATCCTGGGAATGCAGGGAGAAAAGACTGCCTCTTTCTTCTTTGTCGCACATCTAAGCGGGACTAGCCTTGCTTCCACGGTCCAGAGGGGGAGGATGACCAGACGGGAGGCAGAGCCGCTGCTCGTTAGTCTCTGTCTCCCTCTGGTGGCCAGAGGTCAGAACTGCACGGTGTTGGGCACGCTTGCTGGGCGAGGCCACCTGAGGCTCCCAGGCTGCGCTGGAGAAGGGGCCCCGCCCTCAGGCCCATCACAGAGCCTCCCGTCTGCGGGGAAAGACGCCAGATAACTTTGTCGTTTGGCAGAACACCTCTGCCACTTCTCTTTCAGTCAGAGGACACCTTCTCTTCCGCTAGCCATGTTCTCCTTCCTGGGGCAGAATCCTGGCGGGGGAACCAGCCCCACCCTCGTCCCATGGGGTGTGACCTGGTCACGCCGTCGCCCCAGCGGCCCGGTCCTCCTCTGCCGCTGGTCCCCAGGGCCTCCCGGACGCGAAGCGGCCCCGCCCAGCGCAGGGAGGGCGGCCTGTCCTCACTCGCCCGCCTGTGTCGCAGGTGGCCATTGTGGTGACAGACGGGAGGCCCCAAGATAGCGTGCGGGACGTGTCTGCGCGGGCCCGGGCCAGCGGCGTCGAGCTGTTCGCCATCGGCGTGGGCCGCGTGGACAAAGCCACGCTGCGGCAGATCGCCAGCGAGCCGCAGGACGAGCACGTGGATTACGTGGAGAGTTACAACGTCATCGAGAAGCTGTCCAAGAAGTTCCAGGAGGCCTTCTGCCGTACGTGGGGCGGCGGGATGGCCGGGCGGGGCGGGGCCCGACGCCACGGGGCGGTGTTGTGCTGGGCGGGGTCAGAGAGGGGCGGGGCCGGGGCGGCGGGCTATGGGGCGGGGCCGGGGCGGGGCGGCGGGCTATGGGGGCGGGGCCTGAGAGAGCCCGCACCAGGGGCGGGGCCAGAGCCCGGCACAGGGCCCCAGCGTATTTGGGGAAAGGTTGGAGGTGGAGCTTGAGTCAGATTCGGGTAGAACCAACTCAAGGGGCGGGACCAGGGTCGGGGCGGGGCCCGATCTGGGGGCAGGTCCTCAGCTTCCAGTAGAGAGTTGGGAGAGGGAAGCCAAGATCCCTTTATGTGCTAGGGTCCTGTCGCTGACCAAGGAGGGGCTTTAACTTAGGGGAAGGTCTTAAAAAAGACCCCTGTCTGTCTGTAAGTCAGGGGATTTGGATGCCTGAATCTTCCCTGATGCGAGAGGATGACAGGGGCTTGAACATTGACCAGGAAAAAGTTCAGGGTCCTTTGCGGAGGGGAGGTAGGCCTGTGTGTGTGGGGTCTGAAGGCCTGTCAGAAAGAATGGAGTCTAGAGTAGGGACAGAAGTGGGGCCAGTTTGTAAAATAGATCCAAGAAGAGCATGTGTCTCTTTGTGAGGATTAATACAATAATACATGAGTATTTGGTCTTCAGAAATTGTTCGTTGAGTGTCATCCATGTGCTGTCATTGCTGCATATACTGGTCTACACACTTGGGTTATATCAGTGAACAACACAGATGACAGGTCCTGTCCCTGTGGCCTTTTCCTCTTTAGCAGGAGGTTTTAGTCTTATCAGCAGCATCATCCCCTTCTTCAGGGATCTCAGCCCTGCACAGCTCTGGGCTGGGGGTCCGGTCTTTACCCCACCCAGTCTGGGCCTCAGTTTCCCTGTGTGATGGGTCATCCTGGCTGAGATGTCCGAGGCCCTGTGGCTGTGAGATTTGATGTCTCCTCTTGTCCTTGCAGTGGTGTCAGACCTGTGTGCTACTGGTGACCATGACTGTGAGCAGGTGTGCATCAGCTCCCCGGGCTCCTACACCTGTGCCTGCCGAGAGGGCTTCACCTTGAACAGTGATGCCAAGACCTGCAATGGTTAGTGGCCCGGGCACAGGCAAGCCCTGCAGAGGGAGGCGGGGAGGGGGCCTTGGCGAATTTCTGGGAAGCCCATCCCAGTCTCCTTGTACTTTGCCTCTGTGTCAATCTGCAAAGATAAGAGCTGCCTTCTACAGTTTAGTGTCCGCGGACTTCTTCCCATTTTTTTTTTTTATCACAATGGCTGATGGGTGGAACATGTCCTATCATCTCGAGTTTCAATCTTGGAGTCACCACTTCCAAGCGGCGTGATTTAACAATCGTTGGCACTTCTGTTTCCAGTGCTACAAAGTGGGGCCGGTAACTTGGACTTTATAAAGGGAGTTTGGAGGAGAATGTGGGATGAATCCTGCCACCGAGTCTGGTGGTGGTACCCAGCCAGTGGTGGGGACAGATGACTACATGACTCAGGCTTCCTCTCCTCATCTCCCCGTCCTCCCCAGTCTGCAGCGGCGGTGGCGGCAGTTCAGCCACTGACCTGGTCTTCCTCATTGATGGATCCAAGAGTGTGCGGCCAGAGAACTTCGAGCTGGTGAAGAAGTTCATCAACCAGATTGTGGACACACTGGATGTGTCGGACAAGCTGGCTCAAGTGGGGCTGGTGCAGTATTCCAGCTCCGTGCGCCAGGAGTTCCCGCTGGGCCGCTTCCACACCAAGAAGGACATCAAGGCAGCTGTGCGGAATATGTCCTACATGGAGAAGGGCACCATGACCGGAGCTGCCCTCAAGTACCTCATCGACAACTCCTTCACGGTGTCCAGTGGGGCTAGGCCCGGTGCCCAGAAGGTGGGCATTGTCTTCACTGATGGACGCAGCCAGGACTACATTAATGATGCTGCCAAGAAGGCCAAGGACCTTGGTAGGTGCTGTCGGCCTGGGTTCTCACACCATGCCGATGGCTGGGCGCACGTGGTGCAGTCCAGCTGTGGTTTACTTTAGTGTCTGCTCTGACCAGTTCCCTGACCCAGATTCACACTGAACGAGGAGGCGTTGACTTTCTTATACTGGGGGAAAAACTGAGACCCCAGGAAAGTCAGTGACTTATTTTGATGGTCCTCTTAGAGGTGGGGTTTGGCACTTTTCAAGTTGAATCTTCCCAGGTACAATACCTGTTGTAAGGTGACAGTTTGGAGGCAAGACTGAGCCGCAGTTGTATCATCTATTAAGTGAGAGGAAAATAAACGCCAGATGGATGGTTCAATGATATTACCAAGCTCCCCACACAGGTGTCAGTACAGGTCTGACTTAGGTAGTAGGACCTCCGAGTGGGCTGGCTCCTCAAGGTCTTTCTCCCAGGCGTGGTGCCTGCAATTCCAGTATTTGCCACCAGGGGGTGGTGTTGATGGAGGCTCGGCTCTGGCTGCCTGTCCCCAGGGCCAGCCTTACTTGTCTGATTCCCTGGACAGGCTTTAAGATGTTTGCTGTGGGTGTGGGCAATGCTGTGGAGGACGAGCTGAGGGAAATAGCCTCGGAGCCCGTGGCAGAACACTACTTCTACACAGCTGACTTCAGGACCATCAATCAGATCGGCAAGAAGTTGCAGAAGAAGATCTGCGTGGGTGAGTGAGGGCAGAGCGGCAGGGACGCCAGGGGCAGGTGGGACTCTGTGTGTGTGTGTGTTGGAGGGGACTGCCCCAGCCCGGAACTGGGTGCGGGTGGGCAAAAGCAGGAGCTGGGGTGGCATGGCCACCAGAACTGGGAGCTGTGTGGCCAGTTAGCACTTACAACCAGCAACCCTATACCGAGTGCTTGTTAAGTGAATGGCCCTGTCTCAGTGTTGTCTACATATTCAGTCTTTCCATCTAAAAGAGGCCCCCGCCCCCCAGGCCGGATACGTGGAATGACTGCTAACAGCTGGGGGGATATGAAGCCTGTGACGCCCCCTGACCCTTCCTGGAGGTCAGGTCTGCTGGTTCCCAGTGGTAAAGATCATGGACCTCGGAGCCAGATGTCCCTGGGTTTGCATCTCTGCCCTGATGCCAACTAGCTGTTGGCCACAGGCCAGCTGCTTCACTTCTCGGGTTCTTCTTTCATAAAGTGGGAACGGTGACTTCACACCCAAAGCGCTGGGGTGACCAGTCACAGAAGACAGAGCCCTGACAGCAGTACATGAAGGAGCTCCTCAGGCAGTGGCGTGGGAGTTCTTTTTCTCAGTTGTTGATTTTATTCTCTCTTTTGTCCACAATGCTACATGCATTTTTCGCTGTTGACACTGTGTCTCAAACTCTATTTCACACACACCCTCCACCGGAGTTCCAGTGACCTTTACCACCACTTAAATTTTTTTTTTTGTAGTAATTGTTCTACACATTAAAATAATTTCCTATGTGTAGGTTCCCCATTTCTTAGGTATGTTTCAGCACACCCGGCCCTCCACCACGTCACCAAGTGTTCTTCCCCACTGTCCAGTGTCGCCACTTTTTTATTGGTGGTCCTTATCAGGTCTCTGAGGGAACAGAATGACTTTCAGGGCTCACACCCTCCATCACTTCTGGGAGCCCTTGAAAAAATCACGTGACGTTTTAATGGCTTAGAACAACCACTCCTTATTGTCTCAAGAAACCTACCTGTCTCTGCCTTCTCCACTCTCCTAGGCCCCACACTCCTCTGAGACTCCTGTCCCGGCTCCTCTTCTCCTCTGGCAGCCACTCACCATCCCCTTCTCTTTCCTATTTCCTGTCCACGCCAGAGGAAGACCCGTGTGCCTGCGAGTCCATTGTGAAATTCCAGGACAAAGTGGAGGGGTTGCTGCAGGCCCTGACCAGGAAACATATCCTTCCCAGAGTCCCCTGCGGGGTGGGGGAGGGGCTGGGGAGAGGCGGGGCATGGGGTCCCCTGTGTGTTGGGGTCCTCCTTGCCTGCCCCATTGCTGAAGATGGGCTGCATTCTGGCCAGGGAGGTTGGCACCACCTTTGGAGGCTCTTAGAGAGAAAGCAGAGAAACTGAAGCAGAAACCAAGATCTAGAGATTGGACAAAGAGTCTCCTAGACATACTCAGGAAAAGATGGTGTCCCACGGGTTCCCTATTTCTCAGGCTCTAGAACAAGGAGGGGAACCAGTAGGTGCAGACCTGCTGCTGGGTGAGGCCGGGCCTTTAGGGCTTAGAGTCATTGGCTATGTTTTGGGGAGGCCCCATTCAGTGGGTGGTGGAGAGAGAGGTTTGAGAGCAGGGAGAATGCATGCTATAGGGGTGAGAGAAAGTCTGGAAGGGGCTCTCCAATGGACCTAGGAAGTGGGACTCCGAGTGCGAGTGCCATGCCCAATGCCGCCCACCCTGCCAATCTGCACTCCCTTAACGCATGTCACTGGAAGCTGTGAGTAAGCGACTGGCCGTCCTGGAGAACAGAGTTGTCTAAGGCTGCTGTCCCGTCGAGGTGTCTACATCTCCTTGCCCTACACACAGAGTCTTGCGTGCGTCCCTTGGAGCCCTGAGCTTAGTTTAGCTTTGCCATTTTAGGGTTGGGGTTCGGGAGGGACAGGGCCCTAGGATGGCACCAGGCCTCCCCACTTCTGCCATCCTGAAGCCCTGGGGGGTTGAGTGTGCATGCTGGGAGTGTGTGCCTGGGGCATGTCTGGGAGCAGGGATGTGCGTGCTTGAGTGAGAATGTAGGGATGACTGTCAGAGGGACGGCGTTTGCATTTGTTCCAATCAGAAGCTTAATATATATTCCTATTTTTTTAGTTAACTCTTTCCTGACTGCAAGTGCTGTGAATCTCATTTCTGATTTTTCTTTTCCCTTTGGAAAAACAATTAAATGTGATTTAATGAGAGCCTGAGTGGGACTACTGGCAGCGTGGTTTTTTGAGGAGCAGGAGAAAGGCTGACAAAACAGTGGGCGATAGAGCCACTGCAGGATGGTGGTGACCGTGATGGTCAGCTGGCCTTTGTCCTGCCTTTTCACTTACGAATTCACTGCCCTGATCGGATTGCATTCTCCGTCATTGCCCGTGGACTCTTGTCATTCCCTTTGTGCACAGGGGAAAGCTGAGTGAGGGATGAAATGACTTGATCAGCTGGGGTCAGTGGGATCAGGACGCGGATGCCGGACTGCAAGGCATTAATGGGAGAAAAGGCCTGGGGAGAGGAAGGCGGTGGCCCCGTTTGTTCACTTGTTCAGATAACAGACACTTGTAGAGCAGGAACCCCATGTTGGAAGTGGGGAGATGGTGGCCTATGAGACACAGTGCCTGCCCTGAGGGGGCTTCCGTGAAACAGTACCCGGTCACCCTCACCCCGCTGGAGGAAAAGAGAATGCGTGTAGGTTGTGCTGGGAGCCAGCCCCTGGCCAGTGTGCAAGTGTGCATGAGAGACAGATGGTGGGAGTGTCCCAGGTGCCCTCGATGCCTGGTGGGGTCCCCTCTGATGTTTGAGCAGCTTCCCCTGCTCCCCAACACAGGCAGCTGCAGCCCCCTCCTCGGGCTGTACTTGGAAAGACTACTGGTCCCCAGGGCCCCCCAATCCTAGGCAGGGTCTGTCAGCCTCTCCCAGGCCCCCAGCGTCTGAATCTCACTGCTCCCCCTACCCCAAGTGTGCGCCTGGGTGCTTTTCCTTCTTTTTAATCTTGAAGGAACCTCGCGTTACGCATTAGAGAAGTTTCAGGTGTGCGGTCTCATAAAGCGGCCTCTCAGCTGCTTCTCTTCACCACCAGGATTCTTGTCCGTCCTTCACCAGAGAACCAGCCCTCTTACCCGATTCACCGGCTACCTCGGTGATTTTCCGAGTCCATTGCTGTTTAGTGGATCATTTTTTAGTGTCACACTAGAGCCACACGTGAGAGCGTGTAAAAGGCTTTTCTGAAAAGCTCAGACCATCCCGAAAGATGGCCCTACGAGGTGGGTGAAGGTGGCAACCAGATGCAAAGGGCAGCACCCAGGGGGCCGGCAGCTCAGCCTTGAGCCTAGTTGCACATGCGCCTGGGACCGCCACACACATCTGTCACAAGCCTGTCTCTGTGCCAGACCCTGGGTAGGGAAGGGTTCTCTGCTGTCGCAGGTGGTTCCTAGCTCCTCCAAGCTCCTGGCACGCCTCACCCTCCTGCGAGCCGGGAGGGGCGTGGCATCAGAGGACCCGCCTCCTGGACGCCCCTGACTGGTCAGGTGGGCCAATCAGCTTTTCTCTTCTGGGAATTTGAAGGTGGGGACCTTCTACCTGACCCAGGGAGCTGGGAGGTCTCTCGCTGCCCCCGGGTGTTAAAAGGCGGAGATTGGAGGCTGCCATTCCCAGGAAAGAGAAAAACAGCATTTGTTGGGTGGCTGATGGCTTTCTAGTCCAAAGGGGCTTCCGTCGTCCCGTCCTGTGTAACAAACTGTTCTTTGCCGTGTAACACACGGCCCCGCAGCTGAGATGCTTGAAACAGTCACCCTTATCGTCACTCTGGGACTGAGGGGGTGTCTCCACCCGGCACAAGGCGCAGCGTGGCCCTCACAGACGGCTGCTCGGGGCAGGGCTGCCCGGCGCCTCGCGGTCTCAGGGTCTGGCCCTTTCCCTGTGCCCTCTCCAGTGGGGGCACTGGAATTTCATGTGGCTGTGCAGGGTTCCCCAAATTTCTTAGGTCCCGGGCACCACATTGGCATTGCATTGCTTGGGCCGCGTTTTACTGGTTAAAGCAGCTACAGAGAGAAACTCCACTTCCGGAGGGCGGGGTGGTAAGGATTGTGTGTCCTCCTTTAGTCCACAACATGGGATCATTCGCTGGGCCCTCATGGGGCCTAGCCACCCTCCCTGTCTCTTACATTCACAAGACACCCAGGAAACCACAGCAGAATCACCCTTGGCGGAGTCAGTTTCTGTCTCACGCGGTGCTGGAGTCCAGACCTAGCTGTTTGCCTTTTCCTGCCCAGGTCAGCGGTGGTCCTGGAGTTCCCGCTCTGGTCCTTCAACTCTGGGGAGGACTGGGCACCCTGTGTCCCAGCACCACCGCTGCGCCACTTGTTAATTTGTCACCTCCAAGCCCCATTGTCCCACCCACGGAGAAGATGCTGGCAGCTCACGGGCTGCAGGGCGTGAATGCACAGGAGCAGAGAGCTGCGAGTCACCCTGCTCCCACATTGCACATTCAGAGTGGAGCGGCATGACTGCCATCATGGGGACACAGCCACCCTTGTCAGCTCCTCAACATTTCCCTTGTCCCCTCTGACACCAGTGTCCCTCAGGATGCTGCGGCCACCTGACCTCCCATGGCCGTGCCGCCTGGGGAAGCTGTTACCTGCTGGAAGACGGCCCCAGAGTGTGCTCTCTGCAGGGCCTCTCAAGGGGAAGGACATTCACTACTGACCCAGCCCCACAGGAGCTAGAGCCTTTCCTCTGTCTCAAGCAGCTCGGGAAGGCTGGCTGCAGGGTAGGATGCACCTGCAGGCTTCTGGGACAGCTGGAGGCTGCACCACTGTTGGGCAACTGACACCTGTATGGCACCCGTGCCAGGCCTTCTAGACACCAGGGAGCGATGGAGAAGAAAACAAACCCCTTTGTTCATGGGCTGATGGCCTAGCCCCACTGTGTCTCACTGTGTGACCCAGACAAGCTGTCCCATCTCCCCGTGGGCCTCAGTCTCAGCTGCTCAGAGGAGAGATGGTCCAGGGATGGGAGGCAGGGGGAGAAGCTTCACGCAGGCCTGTCGTGTGTACTCAAAGCCACAAACTGTCCTCATATGAGGTCCAACAACATGGAACAGTGTCTAGGGCCACCTCTCTGGGCCTGGCAGAGACCAAGCCCAAGTTGTTGGTGGGCCACGCCCCATAGGGAGGTGACAGCACTCTCCTCACAGAGGGGTCCCAGCGGTTGAGCAAAGTTCCTCAGGGGAAAGTGAGGTGTGTGGGGAGAGAAGGGGGATTGAAAAGGGCATTTGGGGCGGGGGGGGGGGCAGAGAAACAGGGCAGGGGCTCTAGGGGTGGTTCCAGTGGATCCCCTTCTCCCACATCTGTTAAGAATTGCCAAAGGCCAAAGCATCCACCAAATACTGGGGAGAAAACAGCAAGCACCCCTACTGACCATCTCTGGCCACACGGGGCTCACAGGCCAGTCAGCCATTAGAATGATATGGCCCTGGAACCAGGCTGGGGAATTATGGCGTGCCGCAGGGACGTCACGGAGAGTCTGACCAAGCCATGGGGAGGTGGGGAGATGCCCGGACCCACCCCTGGATCTGAAGGCTGTTTAGGGGCTAGTGCAGGGGTGCGGGAAAGGGCCTGTCAAGCGAGGGTGCCGCATATTTAAGACACCAAGGCAGGAGGGCAGGGATCCTGGACGCAGCTTCACCCGGTAGGGGGAGACCCAAGAGCAGACTGGGGAGGGGTGTGCCTGGAGGCTGGTGCGAAATGGCGACGGTTTTAGGTAGGAGGGGACCTGACTAGCTTGCCTGACTGTACATGGGCCTCGTGCTTCCCCTCAAACACTCAGGTGGTGTGAAGCAGGCTGCAGAGGCCTTGCTGGATTGGCTGGGGACACAACACCCACATCACACACCCAGGAAGTGCGGGGACCTTGAGGCTGGCCTTGCTGGGTCATGTACGGGGTGGCGGACCCACTGGTTGGGGGCAGTGAGATCTCGTGCTGGGTTCAAACCCTTACTTGTGGGGAGAATTGAAGAACCGCCTGTGATGGTGGCACTGAGGCCCCGATGAAACCTTCCAGTGACACAATGAGGCAGTGTTAGGGTCGCCACTTTGTAAGTGATGGGACTTGTTTGAGCGAGTAGAGGACCCTGACTTTAGGGTTACCTAAAGCTAGCGCCTTTCATTTCTTTTTTTAAAGGAATATTGCAGTGAGTGCAAGGCGAGCGGGTGGGCAGGGAGAGAGAGGAGGAAGAAGCATTTATTTTGTTTAGTTGTTCATCTTTGTCGTTCCTCAGGCTCCAGGATGCGAACCCGGGATGCTGGGATGTACATGGACGATGCTGACCAGAGACCGTGACATATCCACTAAGCCACTACACGGCCTGTCTTAAGAATACAGATTTGGCTTTGTCGCCAGTGGTCATGACGGGCACACCCGGGGCACGTGGTAGGTGCTCGGGAGGGCGTGGGGGAGCGCATGGCCACGACAGTCCCCACATCCTCCCAGGCCGGTGGTGGGCTCCTAGATCAGCATTCAGCAGGCCTGGCTCTGGAGCCTGGAACTGGATCCAGGTGACTGAAGGCAGAGGAGTTGGGTGGCCCTCAAAGGCAGGGGCTGGTGGGGGCCCAGCGGGCAGTGAGGACTTACTGGGATTGGAGACTGTGCAGGGCAGGGAACCTGATCAGAGCCCCACACCAGGAGGAGACCACAGAGGGGCTGGGGAAGCCAGCTCAGGGACTTGCAACTGAGGGGCCCAGGCCGTGGTGGGACTCTTGCCTGGTCAGGCTCAGACCCCAGTCCAGGCTGAACGAGGTGGGTTGGGGATGTGGGGTCTCTGAGACTGAGCCTTAGGATTTTGTAATGAGTGCAACAAGGGGATTTAGCCACTGGGGGTGGGGTGGGGGGATCGGGTGAGGAGGGCCTGCTTCCATTTTCCATAATTCCCGAGGAACTCCCTGACAGTGAGAGAGGCAGCTGGTGGGAGAAGCAGCAAGATTGAACCCCTGCCCCCAGACTGGACCCCACCCAGCACCTGGGTCATAACAGGGGCCTTAGGGCTCCTGATTCCAAGTGACAGTAACTCTACACCCACCAGCTTAAACACAGGAGGGAGTGGATAGGACTCTTGGACAGAAGGTCCCGGGGAGGAACCAGGCTCCGTGGTGTCATCGGTCCTCCACTCTCATTCTGACTCTGTTTCCACCAGGACGGCCTCAGGCCCAGGACGATGCCCTCCTCTAGCCGCCCCACAGCTCCATGCTCACATCCTGCCAACTCCAAGTTCACTGAACTCAGCCCACTGATCCTGTATCTGAGCTGGAGCAAGCTCCGTGGCCAGGGTCATCCAAGACTTTGACTGGCCAGGCAGGGGTGGGCTGGCCCCTGGATTGGGGGTGGAGACAGCTGCACAAGCTCAACCCAGCACTGAGAAGGCTCAGCAGAGAGAGGGAGGGGTCTGTTGGCACATGTCAGGGGCTGGGAGCTGGGTTACCAGAATCTACTGATGTCCCCAACACTTGGTGTCACGGATAGGGTGGAAGTCCTGTCTGGGAAGGCTGACTGCATGTCTTTGAGACAAAAATGGGACATTGGGATGGCAATTACAGAGCAATAACCCTGTCTGGTGACTAAGGGGAGGGGAGGAGAAAGAGCAATCAGAGCAGGAGCAGAGCAGCCAGGCCAGCAACAAGTAAGTAGTATGTGATGCCAGTGGGTGATCACATAGTAACGTGTGGTCCGTGATGGGACAAGCAGTCAGGGCCGGCGCAAGCAATTTTGACACCTTAGGCAAAAACTAAATTTGATGCCTCTGTAAGCCCGGTTCTAAATACCCTGCCTCAAACATATGCTGCTTTAACCCTCCCAGTGCCAGAAATGCCCAATAACCCCCACAGTGCCAGAGATAACCCCACGGTGCCAGAGATAACTCCACAGTTCCAGAGATAACTCCTATATTATTTTTGGGCCCCTTCAGCAGACTCAGCCAGGGGCAACCCCTTTTGTCCCACATTAAAGGTGGCCCTAGTTTATTAAAAATAGGACAAAATTGACATATTAAAATGATGGGATGTTAGGGAAATATGAAAAGAACGGTATTGTCTCATTCAGAACAGGGTGGTCAGCCTGTGTCTGGGAGTTGATTCTGTGGGTCTTCTTTTGTCCTGCAGGGGCCAGGTGGGGTGGGGAGACTGGCTGTAAAAGAATTATGTTGCCAGACTCTTGCCACTAACTCTTCACAATTCTCTCCACTGTTACTGCAGATCCTCATGAAATCCATCCTCTCCATAAGGTTCCATGTCTCGCTCTGCTCTTGGTTTGATTAACAGAAGGCTGTAAACAAGTCCCGGCAAGAAGGAAGAAGGATGTCTCCCAGGGTAGCAGCCATGTATTGGCAGATGGCAAGTTACTTGGTAACTGGTATTTGTTTCATTTATTTATTTAGACAGGACTAAACTAGTTAGGGATTGTTTTTCTTTTCTCGGGTCTCTGATTACCATTAGAGTCTCTTGGCCCTGCAGTGAATTGGGTACCAGGTTTCAATAAAGGATTTGTCTTCGAAAATACAGTTCTTTAATGGATTTCTAAGGGAGGGAAGATGGCTAAGTCTGCTAAGAGGATTGTTTTGCATTTTTTTTTTCTTTTCAAAGCGTGATTTTCTCCTGGACCTGTGCTCTGAGAAAAATGGTGTTTGTGTGTCTGGTCCCAGCACCCCATCTGTTTTAGATGCGAATGTACTTAACAAGGGAGGAGACAGGAGCCCACAGAGACTTCCTGTGACCCATGGTGGGTGGTTCTGGCTCCACTCTGGCCTAGGGTTGAATAGCCCCACCTCCAACTGGTTGGCATTGGGTATGTTGGCGTGGGGAGGGGACAGCTCTGCTTGTGGGAGTCATGACAACCTGACAACTTGGGGTCAGAATCAAATTGAACCCACCCATTGAGTTGCCATGTTTGGATCATCCACTAGGTGCTGGGTGATAAACACGCAATTTCTAACTCAAACATGCCAGTGCTCCTTTTTGCAGATTTAGTTCACGAGTGGGGAAACTGAGGCTGCCAGATGTGAAGTGTCACGTAGCCAGTATGTGGCAGGGATGAGATCTGAACCCTGGAATCTCTGGCTCAAAAGTTCAGACTCTTGCAGAACACTGCCTCTCTGAGGCTCAGACTCACTACGATGGGTTGGGACTATATGAGGTTAACTGGCCTATGGCCTTTGGGATCTTGTTCACGAGTCCACTCTGTACACCGATAGGGAGGTGGTTCCACATCTCGTCGGGTCACAGCCCCGCTCAAGAACATGCTTTGGCTCCTATTGTCTCCCAGATAAAATCATACTTTAAGGACAGGCTAGCTCTGTATGACATGGCTATTGCCTGGACCTGTCGGACTCCCAAATTTCCTACTATTCCCACTCACCCTTAGCAACTACCTGGGTGACTCAGTTTCCCCATCTGTAAAATGGACCCTGGGCTCCGGGTGAGAAGATCTCAAGGACTGCTCTGGGCCTTGGTGTTCTGTGATCCTAGAGGTGCTGGAATCTCAGGTCTGGGGCTGCTATGGAGGGATCTGGCCACGGGATGGCACCATTGGCCTAGGAATGGGGTCCTAGGCCTGGCTGGGGGATGGGGTTGGGCTGGTTACAGAGTGGGGCTAGTTCACAGAGTACTGGGGTGGCATCTCAGTAACATCTTGTCTGCTCCCTTTAAACTGTCTCTTCCTCCCCTACACAAGGTCCCCAAAGGGGGCAGTGGCCTTTTTCAGCAGCAGACCGCAGTCTTCTCAGAGCTGGTTGTCACCTCACACCAGCAGGGCCTGGCTCTCCTCTGAGATGCAGTCAGGTGTCTGGGCTGAATGCACCTCTGGTTTCCCAGGGCCTCAGAGGCTCTGCTGGACCAGCGGGTGGCAGCTCAGACCTGATTGTTGGGGAGGGGCTGGGGGCTACCCAGGAGCACCCTAAGCCAGCATCTTCCTTTCTCTCTTTCTCTTGCAAAAGGCTCAATCTTTTGTCCTTAAATAGGTGTCTTCAAGCCAAAATTAATCACAACATACTGAGAGGAGGGGGATATTGGAGACCTCAAAAAAGTGTCTGAGGGGTCCCCAAACTAGGTGCCAGGAAGAGAACCCACCGTCCTGGGACCAGAGTCCAGGCGCTGTTCCCAGTGTGCTGTGGGGCTCTGGGCACATAGCTGCACGTTTGGGTCTCAGCTTACTCAGGAAATGGGGAGAACAATTCCCAAAATCGCTGGTGCTTGGGGACAAGACTGTCAGTGTTGCAGATGATGGGTGTCTGTTGGGACTTGGCTCCAGAGTCGTGTCTCAGGCCCCAGGTCTCCAGGGGAGCTTCAAGGAGGTGACAGCCTTTCCTCCAGAGTCAAAGTGTCTTCCCCTACTCATGAAAATTGACAGACAGGTCAGAATGTGGCCCTCCCATGTCCCCGCAGTTTCCCAGGGCCTGATGTGGCTCTTTCTGTCTGTCCCCGTCCCTGTCAAGCACTGTGGCTGCCCTATTCAGCAACCTGACAGGGTCTGGGGTCTGCAGGCCCCAGATCTGGGGTGAGGCTCTGCACTCAGACCCCATGTGACTCTGGCCGGTCCTTCCCCACTCTGAGCCTTATTTCACGACCATACCAGGCCTGTGCCAGGCTCCCAGTCGGCACCTCACCCATGTGAACAGGACTTGAAACTCCAGCACCCCGACTTTCTTATGGTACCAGCAGCCGGGGTGCGACAACCCACTTAGGCACCACGGAACTCAACTCTGTTCCTAGGGCCCCGAGAAAAATATGTGCTGAGAGACGAATGAGAGAACGAAGGGCATCCAGGCCACACAGGACACAGCTGCTTCTCCATCTCCCAGCGTTCAGTGGCAGGAGCACTAAGCAGTGATTTCAGTGTTTTCCCGTATATGGACTGTCTTCCATGTGCATATACGCAAGAGAATGTAATATAATGTACTTTGATACCTTATATAATCCTATACATAATAAATAAAAAAGACACACATCTCTTTTACACACCAGTAATATACACTATTATATAATGTGCTTATAGAATATTATACAAGTCTAGACAGTGACTTAGAAATGAAAGTCTCTAAGTGGCTCCCACATGCTGGTGCTAAGTCTGAGCCAAGCACATTCCTAAGGCTGCTCACCTCATTTATTCCTCACAGCCGTGTCAGGAGCTAGGGCGCCCCCACCTTACAGGCGGGTGAAATGAGATGAAGAAGGAAGCAGAGACAGAGCCTGGATCCCAGCCTTTCTGCCCCACATGACTGCTGGTCCTACTTGCTCCTGGGAGGAGGGGCCCCTTTGCTTCCCCACGTGCTCTTTGGGTTCCTAGGCTGAGGTTGTACCCCGCTGGGCCCCCTGGCTTCCCTCCAGTTTGGCCTTGGCCTCTGCTCAGTGTGGGTTGGAACAGATTCCTTGCCCCCTGCAGCCTCCACTCCCATCTGGAGGCCCCACTCTGCTGGCCTGGCTATGGCTGTCCCTTCTCTTGGTGTCAGATTCCTCCTTGCAGTTAGTTTCCTGCCTTCATTCCTGACAGAAGCCCTTTACCTGGACAGCAAGTCTCTCTCCCATGGAGGAGACAGGGGAGTCTGTCCCCAGCCCGAAGCTTCCTCCGGGATTCAGGACTGGTGGGGAGCCCCCACCATGCATTCCGATCTCAGGGGCCATGAATAGTCAGCCCAGCCCCCTCTGGCTGCCATGGTGTTTCCTCTGCCCAGGCCCAGGCTGGGGACAGCAGGTGACGGTGGTGCCTCCCAGAGGAGAAGCCACAGCTTCCCTGCAGTGGGCTGGGCCTGGAGAGGCCAAGCCATGTCCTCCTGCCCGGATGTCCCTCCTCCCACCTCCTGGCCTCTCCCACAGCAGGCCTGTGGCCTCCCAGGGAATGGGACTTGCTCCTGGGCGTCTAAGAGGTGACTGTGTGTGGCTCATGGACAAATATTAGTATTTCACATTTTAGTCCTTGTGTATTTATTTTAATGAGCGACAGGAAAAAACCACACAGGCAATTAGTGAATAAAACCTGTGATTTCATGGATATTTTTGCTCAGGGTGAGGCGAATTGAAAAAGGGAGCAGATTCCAAGGCAATTCAAAGGGAGCCTTGTGCAGACATCACACAGGTGGACCGCGGAGAAGCCGGAAGGCACGAGGTTTCGAGAAAATGCTGGAGCTTGGAGACGCTGGAGGCCCGTGTGCCCTGAGTGAGACCTGTAGGGTCTGGCCTGGCTCTGCCATGACTGAGGGACTTGGGCGGGTCACTGCCCCTCTGTGAGCTCAGCTTCCTCACGCAACGTGGGGCTGAGCTGAGCAGCAGCAGCTGTGGCGAGGGCTCCGCAGGGCGGGAGCTGGGGCGCTGGCCCGGAGCTCGCACAGCGGCGCGGCGGCGGGTGGAGGCTTTATTACCCATCGTGTCAGCGTCACTGTGTCACCAGCGCTTATTCTGGGCACGGGACTGATGGCTGTTATTGGGGAGAGAGCTCGTCGCCCAGCCATCAGCTGAGCCCCACACGAGCAGCCCGAGCAGGGGTGTCTTCCTCCTACCTCACTGCTCTGGGCCGGGCAGGTCTGTGTGTGTGTCCGGCTGGGCCACCCACAAGGTGGTGACACTTGGGAGACACAGTGTTGAGGTCAGGAGATCACAAGGCATGGCTGCAAGGAGCAACAAGGAAAATCAGGTCAGCCTCCAGAAGGGCAGAGCTTCATCTGTCTTATGGGGGCACAGATTTGCTGGCTGGGAAGGTTTGGTGCATTCTCAGGGGTTCTGGAAAAGCACTGAAGGTTAGATAAGTTGTCCCTGACATGGTCATCCATCATCCATCCATCCACCATCAGCCTTCAGTCCACCGTCCATTCATCCATCATCCATCCATCCATCCATCCACCATCCAGCCATCAGTCTACCGTCTATTCATCCATCATCCATCCATCCACCATCCAGCCATCAGTCCACCATCCATCCATCCATCCATCCATCCACCATCCATCCATCCATCAGTCCACTGTCCATTCATCCATCATCCATCCATCTATCCATCCATCCATCCACCATCCGCTATCAGTCCACTGTCCATTCATCCATCATCCATCCATCCACCATCCATCCATCAGTCCACTGCCCATTCATCCATCATCCATCCATCTATTCATCCATCCATCCACCATCAGCCATCAGTCCACTGTCCATTCATCCATCATCCATCCATCCAACCGTCATCCATCGTCCAGCCAACATTCATCTGTCCATCATTCATCAATCCACTGTTCATTCATCCATTTATCCATCCTTCCATTCACATCATCCCCATCCATCCATCCATCCATCCTTCCGTCTAGTAAATGGAATTGAGCACCTACTATGTGTCAGGTACCCTGCTGCAGAATAGCGCTGACAAGACAGCTGAGACCTTGCCTTCATGGAGCTTCAACAGAGCAGACAAACTGACAATGAGAACATGTCACCATCAATTGTGAAGATGACTGTGGAGGGGAGCACAGGCTACAAGAAAGTTCAGAGATGGCACCCCCTGCAAGTCAGGGAAGCCTGCCTGGAGGAGGGGGCATCTGAGCAGAGGTCTGCAGGAACAGGAGGAGTACGGTGAGAGGGCGAGCTGTCCAGGAGGAAGCTCACCTTCCCCTGGAAGATGCAGACAGGTTGGTGGGGCAGTTAAGGAACAGAAATACGACCGTGATGGTGGGGTGAGGGTGGAGCGGGCAGCAGCTATAGGGGCCATGCAGGGGTTGGGTATTCCTGAGGGTGACAGTTGCCATACGAGGTGTGAAAGCAGAGGCTCCCGAGCACATTTGAGTCTGAAGATCCATCTGACAGTGTTGGGGTGTGGACAGGGCTGAGGGGAGAGCTAGTCAGGAGGCCGTGGCCCCTACGCAGCACAGGGTGGTCGGGGCTTCAGTGAGTTTTGGGATGAAGGGAGCAAGCCAGGGAGGGCACCCCGGTTTCCACCCGAGTGCCTGATGGGTGACCCTCATCCAGGTCCCTGGTAGAGGAGCAAGTTTGGGGAAGATGCAAGTGTGATTGTGTCTCTGTACTTGGGGTCTCTGTGGGTTTCGGGGGACAGGTGGGTCCTGAGCGTCAGGTAGCAGTTTGGGGTTACCAGCAAATCTGCAGGTGACCGAAGCCACAGGGAGTGATGTAGAGGAGGGCCTGGTATGGCCCTGGCCCTGGGCTCCACGCTGCAGGGGCTGAAGCAGCAGCGACCAGCAGGGCTGAGCAGTGGCTGGAGGGGTCCAGCACCAAGGAGAGTGTGAGAAGCAGGAGGGGCATAGCCTGGTGCCGCCCAGAGGTCATGTCTGGGCTGAAGGACATACAGTGTCTGGACAGCGTGGAGGTCAGAGTGTCGTTGATGGGCATGTCACGGGGACCGGTGGGCAAGGACAGGTGGAAGACAAGCAGTGTGGAAGGCTGACCGGGAAGGCCGGCTGCGAGGAAGAAGGTGATCGCGGACCGCACCCGGGTCCCTAAGAAGTGCTGCCAGGAAGGCGGAGGTGGCAGTGGAGAAAGGAGATGGATGATCTCATTGCACCACCCCTCCCATCCCTGGGACAGACTGAGGGCGGGTGGGCCTGGCCCCTTACAGCGGGTCTGGGGTGGAGTGGGCACGAGGGGAAGGGAGACGAACGCCCTGTAGATGCTGAAAGTGTGGGTCTCTGCTGGCAAGAAATCTCAGGGCTTCTTGTTTGGCAGCTTGGATTTTCTCTGTGAAAATCACTTGCTAAGAAGGACAGGAGAGGGGAGGGGAACCGGAGGAGGGGTGAGGTACAACTGTCCCTTTGCAGCATGACCTGGTGGTGACGAGACTGTGTGGGAAGCTGGGAGCCAGGGTGTCAACCCCGGGAACCCTGTCACTCTGTGGGCCAAGGGAGCGGTACCTTTGTGTGCTGTTCTGGGCTCTGGCGGGGACCCGACTTGGGACTGTTACCCAGCCTGGCTCTCACCTGATACCTGAACCTGAGAGAACCGACCTGGGGTGTCCCTGTGGCCAGGAGACCGGCTGTGAGCAGGGGCCTCCCTGTGGCCGGGCACTCCTGTTTCCTACTTTTCCTGCTCGCTGCTGCCAGAGGACACACCTCTTTGGTGAACTTTATCCTGCCATGCCCCAGTTCAGGAAGCTTCCGTGAATTTTCACTGCCTGTGGGGGTCAACTGCAGCCCCCCTGGCCTGGGTTCAAGGCTTTTCAGAGTCTGCCTGGCTTCCTGTAGGTGGTCTGCTCCTGGGGTCCAGCCGGGCTGAGCTCTTCTGCAGGGGAGTCAGGTCTTCTTTGGCACATCCTGTGCTCTGCCCAGTTGGCGATTCCTTAGTCATTCCCTCGGCAGCCCTTCCGACTCCCTCAGAGTCCGTGCCTCCTGGTCCTTCCTCTGGATCCCACCAGACCTCCCTCTGACACGGCCACCAACCATTATTCTGCCTGTGGCTAGTGCTGCTGGCCTGGAAGGGCTCTGTGACGTCAGTGACGGTGCCTTCTTTCTCATCGTGTGTCTTTCTGCGACCCCGCAGGGCAGGGCTCGATTCAGGCACAGAGGTCCCATTTTAACCCTCCATCTCTGCCCACAGGTGAGGCCATCATTCCCATTTATAGGTGTGGAAACTGAGGCTGAGAGAGGCCCAGGTGCTTCTCAAGGAAGTGAGAGCATCACAGTTCAAGCCTCAGTTTCTCCGCTCCCAGGCCAGGACCCTGCTGGAACTTACTGTGCTCTGTGCCTGGTAGAGCCTGTAGCTGCTGCTTATTTCATGTCTCTGTTGATTGGGCCACAAGGAAAATCACGTGCTTTGGAGCCAGACAAGCCTGGGTAGAATCCCGATCCTGTCACTGTTCTGTGACTTGAGCATGCTGAATCACCTTTGACCCTCAGTTTTCACATCTGAAAAACGGGGACATTAATAGAGGTGCCCAGGCTGGATGTGAGGGTTACCTAAGGCAGGTCTGTGCACGCCCATCACAGGGCCTGGTGGGAAGCAGAGGCTTCAAACACAATGGCACCCCCCCCCCATCTCAGGTCAGCCCCTCCCTCAGACCCCACCTTCTTCCCCTGGGCCATGGCCAGCTGGGAGCTGCCTGTGTCCCACCCTGTCTGTGCTGTTACTATAGCAGCCGCCTGGGCTCCCTGGTGGGAGTGGAGACAGTCAGAGTACGAGGCTGCAGGCTCTGATCTGTCCCTGGAAGGCTCGGCTTCAGAAGGCGTCTGTCCAGCTGGTGGCCACTGTCTGGTCCTTGAGCCCAAGGTCCGTCCTGCCTCGGCCGGTGGGTGCGGGGCGCCCTCTGTCCCCACCTGGCTGGAGGAGGCTGGGCAGCAGCAGCCAGAGATGCTTCGGGTCGCTGGGCCCCGAGGGCACACAGGCAGCTTGGTGGGTGCCCTTGACCCCCCGGGCCTGAGTGACTCCCCTCCTCTCGGTTCAGGCCTCTGCACCAGAGGATTTAGGCTGTCGCCCTGTCCCTCTCCTCCAGGCTGGAGGTGCAGCCAGCGGCCGCCTCTCCCCCAGGCAGCCCCCTGCTGGAGGTGGTAGTGGGGTGAGCACTGCAGGGGCCGTGAGGTGGAGGGTGAGGACACCGGGCACCCCTGGAGGCTCTCTCCTGCCACTTGGGCCCTCGGGGGCCATGAACCTACTATTTCTGGGCCCCTGGGTGGCCTGGAGATCTGTCCTGTGCCTCAGGCCTCGGAGGGTCCCGCTCGACTCCCACAGTGAGCCGCGTTGTCGCTGGCACCTTCCTGAAGGTCATTTGCTACGTGGATTGGCAGTGAACACAGGCCTAGGAGGGCCTGTGTGGCCGATGGCTCCCAGCGGGAGCCTGAGACCCTGCCTTGACACCACTGTGGCCCCTTCGAGGTGGCAGTGCTGGGGGACAGGAGGCCCTGGGCTGGCCCAGCTCTCAGCAGAGACCAGACACCTAACAGAGGAGGGAGCAGAGGCCCTTTAGTCCCCGGAGGTGGCGCTGTATGCAGACCCGCCAGGCCCCTGAGCCTCAGCCCCACCGCCCTGGGGTGAGAGGGTCTGAGCCGCCCTGCCGGGTCGGAAGGCCACTCTGGGCTGCCCTGGGGCATCCACCTCCCCTAGAATCCCCGCCCTCCTGCTTCCCATTTCTCCTTGGGGCCCAGGTCCTTCCCAGAGAACGCCCACCTGACCGACGTGACCTGCAGGACAGCCACTGCTCAGAGCCGCGAGGACACCCATTAGACACTGACCAGGAGGGGAGCACCGTGGGGGCGCACCGTGGGGGCAGGGAACACAAACAAACGAAAGCGGCCTTCTGGCCTCTTGCTCCCGAAGCTGCTTAGTTGAGTGAAACACCAGAGAAGTTCTGCTTGGTCTCCGGAGGCTGCGCCCCGACTGTTGCCATAATGAAGACTAAAGGGAAAAAGCCCTAAAATGTTCTGCTGCGACCACATCTGCTACAGGATTTTTCTAATGACTTTTGTTACCTGGGACTTCAAAACCCTCTTCACCCACTTTAGACGCGGGGGCGCGGGTGGGAGTCCCTGTGGTTATAACAGGTGACCGTCCCCACTGAGAAGGTCACTGTGCAGCAGGGGCGCAAACCGTGCTTGCTGCCCTGAGTTTGGGGGCTCGGGAGGCAGGAGGAGAGAAGCGGGGGTGTCCCAGCCCTTTGTTATCAAAGCTGGGATGGCCCTAGGGGACGTTTGTGTGGGAGAATGCCCCAAAGCAGTGTCTAGACCATGTTGAGAACCAAGGGAAGGTTTGTCTCTGGCAGGTTAGCCAGGCCCAGGTGGAGGTGGGCAGGCAGAGGTGTGGGGACTTGGGGGATGTTTCCTCCCCTCATGGCTCTGGGACCTTGAGGGAAGGCTGGGGTGAGGGTGGGGGAGGGGTGGACGGGGAACCCCCGGGGGCTCCACTTTACAATGCGGAGAAGTCTCTGGAGATGCATGAATGAATACCCTCCTTCTCAAGAAACCAACGTGTAAGAAACCCAGGCTCTTCCGATTTCTCTCCTACAGCTGGCGCGGTTTTGAATCGTACCATTCATAGCATGGGAGGCACACAGAATCTCAGAATTAGAACTTCTTTCATCGTCTCAAACATGCATTTTAGACAATCTTTGAATTGCAGGATCTGAGCGTCTTGTCTTTATATAGAATCCTGGAATTATGGGGTTACAGATGCATCCAGGAACTCATAGGAGCTGAGGATTTAGGAACCTCTACAAAAGGCTTGGGACAACAGAGAATTATTCCGAGAGACTTGGAGTTAAAACAGAAATCTCAGAATCAGGATATCAGTACAAGAAACAACCTTAGTCCAACCTCCCTCCCGTAATACAGGAAACCCTCTCTTCAATGTCCTGTAATTCTTAAACACTTCCAGAGACTGGAAGTCCATTACCGAGAGGGAAAGTTGTCTCACTGCTGAGCAGACTTGACTCTGATGCTGAGTCTAAATCTGTCCCAGGGGACCCTCCCACCCCTCTCTTCCTCTCTCCCTCTTTCCTCCACCCTCCAAGAACTGAATGTGTTCTTGATACCAACATAGAGACGGACAACTCCTGGCAATGGCACTCAGTCTCTTCCTTTGACGCCCTGCCTGGGGCAAAGCTAGCTCTCAGTGCCTGCAGCCTCCTGTTCTCTCCAGTTCTGCAGAGGCAGAAAACTGACCAGATATGAAAAACCATGGGAAACCGTCACAGGAAGGGCAAGATCTGCTTCCAGTCCATCCCTGTCAACAAGAAGAGAATGATTAGATGGAGAAACCAAGCATCCTTCTGACTGTAGGAGCTGGATTTCATCAGGCTGTTTTGAATGTCAGCTGGGGGTGGGGTGGGGAGGCTCAACTCTTTGGAGGAGACCTGGCCAAGGCAGAGCTGGAAGCATAGACTGATAAGCTCCCCAGCTGGCGACCCAGCTCTGCTACCTGTGTGATCTTGGGCAAACTCCCAACCCCTCTGTTTTCTCTCTTCTGAGGCAAAGATAATGGGAATAGATCCAGTGAATCTCTAGACTTGTACATTCAGGCAGGCTGTGTCCATCCTTCCTGTAATTCACATTGCATTTGCTCGTGAGTTCATTCATTCTTGCTCCCGAGTTCATTCATTCTTGCTCCCACCCATTCTCTCCATTCATGCATTCATTCAGGCATCAGTTCACTTGCTCCTCCACTCGTTCATTCGTGCTCAGTCCCATGGGGCTCCAGCTTGTGACCAGACAATTCAGGTCCCAGAAGTGACTCTGACCTGGGGACTGGTAGAAAACCTGTGATCAATTCCATGTCACCTGAAGGTGTTGGGTACTGTAAGGATCTTGGGCATGACTTCATTTGGTCTCCAGGAGTCCCAAATCCCCACCTTGTCTTCTCTGTCCTGCTCACTTGGGGACAGAGTGGCTCATTCATGAGTGGACCTGGCGGGTTGGTTAGAGCAGTCCATTTGAAGGGGAGCCTGTTGCCTCAAAGTGATTTTGTGTGACCCGGGTTTGATTACCTGCCCTTCCTCTGTCACTGGGAGCCCGTTGCCATCTGTGAGACTTGTCTGACCATCTTTGAGACTGGGGTGGGAGGAAGTTCTGCCTCTAGTATGTTCACAGAGAACAGAGTGTATCACCCATCATGGGCTTGCTTTTATATTGGGTGTGTTATGGTGTAAGAACACAACCTAGCAGACTATACTAGAAAATGAAAGTGGCTTTTTCCCTTGAGTGTCTCACTTCTGACCAGGAGGGGCTGCTGGTGGGGCTAGACTTAGTTCAGGGTTGGCTTTGCTGACCCATATGGTGATGAGATAGATCATGTCCAAAATCCATTCTGTGTGTTGCAATGGTCTAAGGGCATCCTGCAGCTAAGTGCCTACTGGTGGCTGCACTAATTAATCCATTTTATTGCCTATGTCTGAGGCGTCTGGAGCCATGACATGCAAATCTATGCAAATGACTGGAGGGGTGGGTCGAACCCAAAGTCTGGCGAGTACCCTCCTGGATTGGGCTGAGTCCTCTGCTCACCTTTCCCTTCACAATCCTCTGACTTCTTGGGGAGCAGGCGAGTGGGGGAGAGGAGCAGGGCCCTTAGAGCCAGCAGACCTGGGTTCAGATCCCAGCCCCACTTCTGGCTGCTGTGTGCTATCTTGGGGGGAGGCCCCTTCACCTCTAGAATGTGTGAAGCAGCATTCGGTAAACAGACTCACATCATGGCTCTCCCAGCAGTGGCTCTGAGCTCCTGAATCATGCATTTCTAGGGCTACAGGAAGAGTGTGTTCCTCTGGGCTTTGTAGCCCTGGACAATCTCTGCTCCCTGAAAGGAGAGCAGAGGGTTCCCTAATGATTGGCACCTGATGGCGTCCTTGTATTTTATGGTGTGTTTTATGAGTGACCTTTGCGGGGTGCAGTCATTTCTCTTTGGGTGTGGGGGAGATTTTAAAAACAAGTGAAATCGAAGCTTTCTGAAAGATTTATTCTATGTAATGAATGGAACAGACCTTGGAGAATCCTGGCAAATTATGTTTGGAGAAGCAGGGCACCAGGCAGGGCTGGGTCTCAGTGGGAGGGGTGGGGCTGGATGAATCCAGCTGTGCAGACCCCTGCAGCTCCCCTCCTGCAGGAAGATCTGGATAAAGAAGCTCATTCTAAAGCTCTGAATTGGGTGATGCATACAGAGTCTGCCTGCCTTGGGGACAGGGGTCGGGGCTGACGCTTGCTGGGCACCTACTGTGTGTCAGGTTTGTGCACCTACTGTGTGCGAGGGCCGTGCACCTGCTGTACCCCAGCAACCCCACACTGTCCCCAGGTTGGATCTGTGCTCTTCTTTCCCTGGAGGGGAGTCTGGACTCTGAGGGATGAACTGACTTGTCTGGGTCACTCAGTTCTTGGTGGCAGGAGGGTGATGTAGGCCAGGATGTCTGACATTAGAGTTCCTGCTGTTCCCTGGTCCCGTGTGGGAGAGAAGAGGATTTTGTGCCTCAAGGAAACGGGGACCCCTGACACCAGTGGTGGGACTTGTCACCGACCCAAAGGGTACTGAGCCACATTCGGTTCAGTGGGCACTGAGCGCTTTCCTGGGACGCGGGGCACCTGGCACTGTGGGGCAGACTGAGGGGTGGCTCCTGTGCCCCTGGGAAAGTGTACCTCACCAGGGTCAAAGCTCCAAATAAGCAGCCGGGAAAGAGGCC
>RJWH01002796.1:6205-201376 GCA_004363575.1 Solenodon paradoxus | reverse complement strand
TCTCTCTCTCTCTCTCTCTCTCTCTCTCTCTCTCTCTCTCTCTCTCTCTCTCTCTCTCTCTCTCTCTCTCTCTCTCTCTCTCTCTCTCTCTCTCTCTCTTTCCAGAAGGTCCCCTTTATAACTCTACTGGCTCTAGTTTTTTCTGTCTTCTCTTTCATCTGCACAATCAAGGAGGGAATAAACTGGACTAGTTAGGAATGAGAGGGAGTCTAATCTATCTTATCTCATCAGTGTTTTGTCTTTTGGCATGAATCTTGCTAAAACTGACTAATTCCAGCTCTGGTAAGGGAAGAGGGAATTTGGTAAATGGGAAGATGCTGGTCTGATTATCAGTGTTCTGAAGAAAATGCAGAAGAGACTTCAAAATATGGGCCTCTGGACACCAACCTTGAGTTACCCACCCAGCTGGAAAGTGCAGAACGTGATAATTCGGTAAGCTCCAGGAAACAGAACTCCTCTCAGGAGAGCCTGCATGTAAATACCCTGAAATTGCATTCAACAGGCTGTGAGCACATTCACTTTTTAGAGGAATAAAATAAGTAACAACTTTCAACAAATCTTCAACAGTGTATCTAATCCATGCAATATTATTGAAGAAGGGACCCAGATCCAGATCATGAAATTTAGAATTCTTATTCACCTGCAGAGGAGACTTGGTTATATACGCCAGTGGTTTTAAACCAAGAGCTAGTTTGCCACCCACAGAATATTCAGCAGTATCTGGGAATCTGGGAAGACTTCTGCTTGTCACACCTGGGAGATGTTATAGAGATCTAGGGGATAAAGACCTGGGATGCTTCTTGACATCCTATTATGAAATTTTTAATCCCTATAAGGTTATATATTTTGTTCAATATGTGCATTAGTAACTCTCTCCATGTACTAAACATATGCATATCTCTCCCTGTATATATGTATACATATACATGTATATGTATATGTATATAGGTATACATAGAATGCATTTTCTGTAAGTAGCACTTTGTTGGTGTATAATTCAGCTACACTGAAAACAGAAACCAGCACTTTTTAAAGTACATTCTTCTCTATACACCCTCACACATACCTTTAAGATCCAGTTAAAATTTGTCCTCCATGAACATTCCTTAATACTCTCAGTCAGAATGAATCCAGTGCCTTTTCTGGATTCTCGAGACTTTTCTGATCCTCCTTTAAGATGCTTCTCACTACCTTGGTATCATAGTTTTATTTACTACAAGTCTTATCTCCCTTTCTAGATAAAAAAACTCTTTTTTGGAAACATCTTTTATTTTTATTTAGTTGTTCACACTGGTTGCTTCTCCCCCACACCTGGGACTTGAACCCAGGAAGATGTGGCTTGTTCCTTCAGACGCAATTGACTCAACCTCTGCTCCACCAGGGTACATCAGGATAAAGACTTTTTTGAGAGCAAGCACTGTACTTCCCTCCAAGCATCATTACCTTCTATAATATTCCTAAACGTATATAGCTATAGTCCAAACATATTTTAATTAAAAGTTACATTACAGATAGTTCTGCAACTTTTTGTTGTTGTTGTTTTTTCAGTTAAAGCTATGTCAGAATATCTTTCCAAAGGTTTATATACTCTTCTTAACTTTGTTCAGGCTACCTAGGATTTCATACTATCACTCATATACTTAGTTTCACGGTCACTCACCCGGGTGACTCACGATTCCTTATTGAATTAATTTGAAGGCATTCTGTGCCAATATAAATATAACCCACATCCCGTTCTAATAGGGATTTCTGTTCCCTGTGGCTTGTATAAAATAATACTTTTATTATTCTGATTCAGTCAGCTCTGTAGACCACTTTGTATTAGAACTTGGTGATGGTTTAGTGGTAGCAGCAGTGATTCAAAAAAAGGTGTCAGAAGGGCAGACAAGAAAATAGATCATCAAATAACACTGGAAGTCAAGAGTGCAACTTCCCTTGGAAAATAAACAGAATCTTTTGACAGAATTCTGCATTTTTCTTTATACAAATTCAGCTCAATGATTATTGCACCACAATAAGTCCTGCACTTATCTGGGTGAAATCTTGCTTTCTTCTGTTAAAAGCCCCTCTACAGAAGAAATAAATGCTGCATGGACAGAAAGCATTCTATCCTTACAGGATTTTATAAAAGTATAGAACTTATTTTCTCATAGGTCTGAATTTGTCTCTTTTAAAAACAGAGAAGAGTAGGAGGTGATAACAGCTTGCTCTCCCCACCCAATTTCTTGTTATATTAAACACTAAATTACTCACTTTGGCTTTACAAATAGAGCTTCGAATCCACCTGTTTTACATAAAGGTGGGTGGTTCTTATTTATCAGTTTAATTAATAATTCCTAGGACTTCTTTTCAAGAGATAGAAGTGTCACGTACAAATAAATGTCATACATTATTATTACTTACCATCATTTAATTAGCAGTTAATGCTGATTTTTTTAAGAAGCATTTTGAAGGCATGAAGGAAGGGAGAAAAGGAGGCACTTTTTAAATTTATTTTTCTTTTAGCTGTTTTCCCCAGCCAGAGTCATGAAGTCCTGAACCCATGAACCTGTGAACTGGGGTTATTTGGCTTTGCATGGGTCCCACCAGCAAGCTTAGCACCTGAAGCCACCAGGGTGTGCCAGTTAATGCTGATTTAAAAAGCATTTTCTTAGTTATCATTTAGGCATTTGGAGTGCCAGACAAACTCCACTATTAGAGCTACACATCTCTCTCATTTGGTCATTCATTTAAGAATTTACTTCTGTTGCACACTTGAAATTAATATAATGTATGTCTGTGATTCTTCAAAAAAATTAAAAGAGCAAAACAAAAAACACAATATTTCTTGTTAAGAATTTATTAGTGCTGGCAATGGATGCAATGATACCAAAAGAAATGAGCCTTTTCATTTAAATGTGAGTGCAGCAGACATTTCATCAAATGATGACAAAATGTATACCTTACTTCACACATTTTTCACATTTTATCAGGGTGCAGCTTGCAATTAATGATATGCTATAGTTCAGTTGGCAGCATTTTGTTCCTTTCTTAGTCGTTTATAAAATAATTGTGAGTTTTACAAGTAATGTCTCACGAGAATGATGATATGTGGCTATACTGTAGAAATCATCAATTCTTTTGAGTTTTGCTATTTGTTAAAAGATTGGCTTAAATAATGCTGAGTTAATTTAAATTGAGGGAAGTGAGTCTAGCTACCTACTTTCATTCTTTTTCTTTTTTCAGAATTTAAAAACTTTTCCAATCAGAAGAATTTCAAAATAATGAAAATACGCAAATAATGCAGAATTCTGTTGTCAAGAGCAAAATAGTTTCTGGTTTTCGTCATTTTCTACCTTTGAACTGTAATATTTGCAACATATCATTTTTTATGGAGAATTGAATTGGATCACATCTTTTTGGAAAAAGTGTTTGGAATTCACTGCTGGTTCTACAAATTCCTATGTGAAAATATTATACACATTTCAAATAGAAACACTGTTCACTTTTCAGATTGGCATTGGTGATTGATAGAAATTCTGAAAAATCTACTCCCTGGGAAAGTGGTCATTTTTCCCCAAGGAAATTCAACTCTAATCTGGAGCTTTTATTTTCATTAAATGTGTTAGCTTTCTCAATACAATAGATGCTCATTCTCTGCTAGAAGAAAAAGTCCTTAACTTTCTCTCACCCTCTCTGATCTCTCCCCTGAACAACTAATTGTGCTCGTTTTCAGTAACAACATAGTTTTTGTACTCTACTGTTCTGTTTCTTGTATGTTACTTTGTCTCTCTCTCTCCGGGTATAAGGTATGCTTTTTAAAGATAATAATAACTCATATATCTTTTTCGGTATTGAAAAAACAAGATATGTCTATAGTGGCCATGTTGTAAGATATATTGAAGTAGAAAATAGTAATCACTTTTTATTACTTCATATTATCACTTCATATTATCAACATCTTATTACCCTTAAGCTTTTAAATTTCCTTCTTGTTTCCCCCTCACCCCTGCCCTACAAACACATATACATTTCAAGTAAGATCACAAAGCTTCTTTTGCATCTCTTTATGTTAACACCTTGACAAATTATGACAATACAATAGGCACTGTGAAATACTTGTTAAATTTTTGATTGACTATCTCACTATGGTGAGATCTTGAGAAAATATTGAGTAGGAATAAAACTAATTTTAAAAGCTGAGAATGAGAATCCATCCCTTCAAAAAAACCCAAAATATATTTTCTAGACTTATGTGGCAGTCCTCCAATTTAAAACAACTTTCAATGTCAGTAAAAGTGTATTTTTATATAATATAATTTAAAAAATATCTCCAGTAGTATAGAAAACACCACTTTATTTAATATGAATCCAAATTTGATTATTGGTTTAATAAATGTGTTTCTTGCTAGCAGGAAATAATGACATGATTTTCTAAGCAAAGTATAATTTTAGGTCTGTCCCAAGTTTCTTTTGTTTAAATATATTTAACTATATTTCTGTCATTATTTTGTTTTAAAGCAAAGGTGCCAGCAGGGATGAAGGCAGGAAGAGAGAAGAGAAGGAAGCATTTTATTTTATTTTACTTTTATTTAGTTGTTCACACTGGTTGATTCTTCCAGGAACCGGGACTCAAACCCAGGGGTATGTGGCCTGTGCTCTACTGGAGGCAATTGACCTAACCACTACTGCATCAGAGTTCGCCTTAAGTCATTCTCGCACATCTTATTTTACAAACTCTATGATATATCAATGGAAGGAGAAAAGGGAAACGAGGCATGCTTCTTGAAAACATTGATGTTATACTCTCCTGAATATTTAAGTATGTCGTTATCCATCTATCCATCTATTTATTGTAAGAATTTATTAAGTCCCTCCCTATGTCAGATATCATCTTAAGTGTTGGGGATATGATAGTGACCAAGTTTAACAAAGTTCTTACACTCAGAGGACTTACATGCTAGTGGTGGATAATGACTTCAAGCAAATAAATCAGATAGCGTTGTATTTTGATAAAAGCTATAAGGGAAGTAAACTGAAAGACCATCATGTAGAACTCCTGATGGGAACAATGCACAGCATGGGAAAGGTTATTATTTGCCTGGGTATGACTGGGATTGCCCCAGTTTGCCAGTGTTGAACTCACACACCCTACCACCCACATTACTCTTACTGTCAGTCCCTGTGGTAAGTCTAAGCATGGACAACTGTAGATGCGGTGATCAGGATACACTTCTCTCTGCAAGAAAGCTACATTTAAAGAGAGATCTGAAGTATGAAAAGGAGACAGGCTTCCTGGAAAACAACAGCAAATGCAAAGCAGCACATGCAAAAACTCTGAGTCAGAAAAGAACTTGCTGAAAACAAAGAGGAAGGCAGTGAACTACAGACAAGCCAGATCTGGAGACAGCAAATGGGTATTCCTCAACACGTACTGACAATTAAAACCAGGCAGTTAGGGAGATGGAGTTGACAACATTTAAAAATGGCCAGCACCACCCCTCTTGAAAGGTCAAAGGAGGATGTGGAGAGGGAGAGTACTATTATCTTCTGTAACATGCAGATAATCTATAAACTCATAGTCTAAAATACTTTGAACTCTTTGGAGAAATATTTTCTCACTGAACAAAGTTGGGGGGGCACCTATGGCACTTGTAAGTAAATGGCACATGTAAAGGAAAACATTTAATATTTGTAAAGTATTTAATTATTTCTACTTAGTGTGTGTGTGTGATTAATAACTTTATGCTTTTGGTACTGGTGATTGATGCCTTACATTTAGTAAGTGCTCCTCAGTAGTCAAGGTAACTCACCACAGATTTGAGTAAAAATTGATCGAGGCAATAACACTAATTACTTTCAGTGGAAAAGCAATCGCATATCATTGGAGGCAGTTGAGTTTTCTTTGTTTGGCTGACACACCACTGCTTTGCTTTATAAAGAATGCTTTTAAAGCATTCATACCTTCTCTACTAAACTGTAAATTTGTAATAACACAACACTAATTCTTCATTTAAGCAAAGAATCTCAATTATCAACAGAGAGAAAGCTTATTTTACATAAAGAGACAGATTGGGGATTTGAGGAAAGGGGGAGAGAAGAAACTGAAAGCACAGGAAGGAAGGTCTGGGCCTGGGAGAGCGACTAGGAGGCTTCTGGCATCATTTCAGTTGGGGGTACCATATTGCCCAGAGTTGTTTGACTTGAAAGTTGCCATGAAAACGAAACTGCTTTTAAATGTGCTATTAACTTAAGGTAGGTAGCATTATTCTCATTTTAGAGGTGAGGAAATACACACAGAAAAGTTAAGTAATTTGTCCAAGTTCACATAGTTTGAGCTGGAATATGAACTCAAGCAGTTTGACAACAAAGTCCACTCCCCTAACTTCTGTGAACCGGCCCAAGGCTTTAGCAACAGCAGTTTACCTCTCTATCATATCATAGAATGTCTAGTCCTAGCTTCTGACACCCTCTCAGACCCTCCTCCAGCCCCTCCATTAAATTTCAGCTTTTGATTTCCCTCCTTTGCAACAGCATTTTGAAGTACACTATATACAATGAACCAAAGGTGGATCCATATGCATGGACAGGGAAAGACACCCAAAGTCTATGATAGATGAAAAACAGAAGCACAAAGCACGTGTAGCGTGCTCAGATTTGTATAAATAAAGGGAAGATACAACGTAGACGATGATAATCAGAGAGCTGCAGGAAAACGACAACACAGACCTGTGGACAGAAATGTGGGCTGGCCCAGGAAAGTCAGCCCTGTCTGCACAAGTACCTCAGGGCTAACTGGAAAGAGCTGGCCGTGCACTGCACAGAAGTCACTTCCTTGTCAGTCTAGCCTGAGGGCAGTGGCTGGGGAAGCAGTTTTGAAGACTGCACAACAGAAACTGTAGCCTTCAGCAGAGGAATGGAACTGCTGCTAATACAAGGCTCAGCAAGAAAGGAACTGGGAGAACAAATATCCTTACTTCTGTCTTTTCTATTTCCCACTCTTCCATTGCTCCACTGTCCAAATTCTACATATTAGCATAGAATGATTCTGGAAAAATACATTAGATACTAGGTTCTGATGGAAACAAGAGACTTTTTAATTTTATTTTTATTTTTTAAAGGCAGGCAGGTAGGCAGGAAGAGAGAAGAGTAAGAAGATTTATTTTTAAATTTTATGTTTATCTTGGTTGTTCCCACCCTCCCCACCCCCAACCCCCATGCCCAGCACCAGGATGCAAACCCTGGGTCCTTGGGATGTATGTGGCCTATGCTGGACCGAGGTGACTAAGCCGCCAGGGTGCACCTAGAGATTTTTTGAAAAACACATTTTATGTTCAGAGCAATTTAAAATTTACAGAAAAATGGGAAGGATAGTTCCCTTATACCTTATACACAATTTTCTCTGCAACTGATGCATTAAATCTGTCTTGAACATTTGCCACAATTAAAACAAAATATTGGCACATTATTGTTAGCAAAAGTTAATAGTTGTTCAGGTTTCCTTAATGTCTAGCTAATTTCATTCTTCTGTTCCAAGATACCACATTACATTTAACTGCTATGTCTCCTTAGATTTCTCTTGGTTATGACAGTTTCTCCGACTTCTTTGTCTTGGATGATCCTGACAGCTTTGAGGAGTACTACTAGCCAAGTATTTTGTAAGATGCTCCTCTACTGGAATTTGTTTCCCACCCCCACCTCACATATTTAGCTGTTGTGATGTTTTTGTTTTGGGGTGAGTAGGAAAACCACTGAGACAAAATGTAATTTTCATTACTTTCTATCTTAAGGATACATAGTATCAGTATGACTTATCACTGCTGATATTGAACTTGATCACCTGGCTGAACTAGTATTTGTTAGATTTCTTCACTGTAAAGTGACTCTCCCCCACACTACCCCTTTTTATACTGTACTCTTTGAACAGAAGTTACTATATGCAGCCTACACTTAAGGAGTAGGGAACTAAAACTCTAACTTCTTGAAGGTGGAATATCCACAAAGATTCTGCAAAAATTACTTGCAACTATTCTCCAAGGCAATGTCACCCCTTCTGTTTATTACTTATTCAATCATTTATTTATGAGAATATAAAATCATTACTATTTATTTTATATTGATATTATCATCCAGTGCTACTTTATTTTGTTGATTAAATTAGTCTAGCTTTGGCCACCAGGAGCTCTCACAGTTGGTTGTGTTCCTTTGATATGATCCCATCGATGCAGGATAGTTTTTGGTTTTGTTTTTCAAGTTCTTCTGTACTTTCTGGCACTACAAGATGCTCTAGGCCTATCTCATCGGAGGCTTCCTGTACTGGTCCTTGAATCAATGATTTCTTCAAGGAACAGTTTCTTCATAACTAATTTTACCAGGGAATGGTATTAGGAACCAGGATGTGGATAATGTGTGTGCACACTGTTCCTGGGATGTCATTGCCTCTAGGGCTTCTCAGTTGAGATAGCAAAGACACATACAGGTAATGAAATAACATATACTATTTTATATATTATGAAGTATATATGAACATATCTGTAATATTTCTATTTCTATGTTTCTATTCAGTTAAATATACATTCATAATAATGACATTTCTATTGTACAGTATTTTGTACCGTTTATGTTGCATAGATACCTCAACATTGTGAAATGCAATTCATTATCTTCTTTAAACCCAATTCTTTTTTTTTTAAAGGAAAGGTGCAAGAAGCAAAGAAGGCAAGTAGGTAGAAAGAGAGAGGTGGAAGATGTACTTTATTTTTATTTAGCTGTTCACATAGTTTGTCACACCCCTGCCCCAGGTCTTGAACCTGGTATCTTCGGATGTATGTGGGTCTGCTCTCAGGCAGTCTGCTAGGGCAGAAGGGTAGATCCCACAACACAATTCTTAAATCTGTTCCTCTTCTTGGATTTCTCATCATGGTAAATGATATATCATCCACCCAGTTGCCCAAGGCAGACATTTAGGAGTCATCTTTAAGTTCTTCCTTGTTCCCTTTGATATCTTATGCTTTCAAGCCTACATTTGAATAATTTTCCAGTTTCATCTCTCCTGCTACTGCCTGAGTTTAGGCCAGACTTATCCCCAAGGGAGTAGCTTCCTAATAAATCTCCCTACTTCTCTTCTTGCTCTATTCACAAGTCATTCTCCCAACCACCCAAAAGAAATTTTAGAATTCAAATCTGGTCAGGTCATCTGTTTAACTTAAAATCTTTCAAAATAGTTCCCATTGCCAGTAGTGCTCTCTTTCTATGTACCTGTGATACTGAGTTTCTCTGGGCTTACAGACCAGCTTCTTCCTGTACTTGGAACTCTTTCCCCTTTTGCCATTCCTCGCTTCTGTCTTGGTTTAATAATACCTTTCATAAGACTTCTCTAATTGCCAAAGGCAACGTTTCTTGTTCTTCTTAACAATGGGTTCTTCGCACTCTTTTTAAAAAAATAGCTTTATATTTATTATCTTTTTTGTTCACAGTGATATTTTTATTTCAGAATATTGAAATTGCATCTCAGCCTATGTTTCACCACACCCTCCACCAGAGTTGCAGTGTCCTTAACACTAGCCTTTTCTCCTCTTTCTTTCCCAGCCCCCTCCCACCTCCCTGGCAGCCATCATCTTGTATCCTGAGAGTTTTTGCTGGGGTTTATCTGTTTTATTTGTTTCATTTCATTTTATTCTGCATATGAGTGAAACAATTGTTTTTCTTTCTGACTTATTTACTTAATGTGATCCCTTCTAGATCCATCCAGACTATTGCAAAGGGCACAACAATTACTTTTTTTTTTCTTTCTTTTTTTTGTAGCCTGGCAGAATTCCACTGAGTATATATACCACAGTTTCTTTATCCAGCCATCTGTTGTTGGGCATTTAGGTTGTTCTTAGCACTCTTAATATGCCTATACTTAGCATATTCTGAAGCATACTAGTCTGAATCCACTACAAGGCTGTCATTTCCTTGAAGATAAAGCCTTTATCAAGAGTGTAGTAGAGTCAGATTGTCTGAGTTTCAGTACTGGCTCTACTGTTTTCTATTGTGTGACCCTGGTTGGTTACTTAGCTCCCCCTTGATTCAATTTCATCATCTTTAAGACAAGATTATCTGAGAATAATACCTAACTCAAAATATTGGTGTGAGAATTATAGAAAATACCTGGCACATAGTAGGCACTTGAGAAATGTTAGCTATTATAATTGAGTTTTGGAGCCCTGGGGAGAAGTTTGATTTAAATCTTGTTATAGTCTGAGCTTTATTTTAAAAAAAGGTACATGAGTGTATGTATATATGTTATTTGATATTGCCAAGAATAGCTAATTTTATCTGTCAAAAATTTCTTCCTAGCACGCTCTTTTGAGTCACGGATTTTGGCTTTTAAGTAAGCTAAAGGTTGTCGTTTGGGAGAGCTGCCAGAAAAAATTATCCATGGCTTTTGAATCACATGTTGAGCAAATCTGGCATCACAAGCTTCAAGCTGTTTCTAATCATTTTTATTTCTAATTTAGTTTTTCCCACCAAAAGGAATTTTAATTGATTTTTATTGCAGAGTCCATGGAAGATGTCATAAGATGTAATGACAATTATTTTCAAGTAGATGCAACCCATATTTGTTGAATGTTGACTTTGTCCCAAGTGCTAAGCAGTAGTAATACTTACCTAGATTGAGACAATGTGCCACTGATCTGCAGGAACTGGCATAAATCTTGGTACCTGCCTGAGTAAGGAAAATTGAATTCTTGGTTCTTTAAGAGAAAGGTGTATAAAGCAATTTATTTTGTTTTGTTTTTGTTAAGTTTCAGACTAATGTTAATTGTTCTGAGAGCTGGATTTTTTTCCATCAAAATGAAAAGGTTTTTTTTCTCTTTTGGATTTAATGAAGTATTGCCAGCTGAAGCCAGTTTGACATGGTTCAAAGAGATGCCAGACTGTGAAAACAACTTGATTTATAACCAAACTCTGAACCCTTTTAAAGAACAATGAAATATATTTTTCTCACTTAAAAAAAAGTGTTGGCTGAAAGAAACCTTTTGTCTTACATACATCTCTGAAATTCTTTTTTTTAGAAAGTGTGGCTTGACAATGGTGAAGAACACGTGGTTATTTGGTGGAGGGCAGGATGTGCTGACACATATTTGAGGAATGGGGAACCTTTACATATGAGTTTGTTTTAATGTGTCAAAAAAAAAGTGGGATAGTATCTTATTTGTGGAAACCTCTCTAGGAGGTACAGGTCAAAAGATTTTGAATTCAAGTTCTATCTTAAAATTGACCTCCCTCAGGGAATTTTACTTCCTTTTTTTAAAGGAAGAATGCAGACAGGCAAAAAGGCAGAGGAGAAAGAAGAATGTTCAGTTTTCTCTCCATTTGTCTCTATGTTTCCCAATATTTACCCCCACTACCCTTTAACCTCAAGAGAACAGTCTCCCTCCTCTCAAGTTCCCATGTTTTACCAATCATTTTCTAAATTCAGGCCTTTGTCCTTGGAAATTTCTATAGAAAGAAACCTAGAAATGACTTTCTGTCAACACTATCTTGTAAAACAATAAGCATTTACAAAAATATTATCAATCTTATCTAGGTTCTTCTCATCTAATAAAGATCAGGGCCACAAGTAGGAACAGATAAAGGAATTTATTCTTTGACCAAAGAGGATGATGGGAGATTCTGCTCAAAATGCCTATTCAACCTGTTGCTATTAGGGGACTAGGTTATGAGCTTTTCACAAAGGAAGGTGAGAGAAGGGCCAGTGTTTAGGTCTGGGATGTCCAAGACTTCCTGGAGAACAGGTGGAATGTTCCAGGACTTAAGGAACACAGGGCTTCTCCCTCTTCTAATTTGGTTCGATTGGAGTTGTCATGGCGCCAAGGGGTGGGGATTCAATGTATTCTGGACCTTCCTCCCCTATTCCCTTCTAGTTTGTCTAATTACCAAAGTTTTCCATAAGCACGTTTGGAGCTACCATTATCTTCTAATCTAACGTTATTCCATTGTCCTCTGTAATCTGCCAGTTATGGGTTTTGGTGATTTCTAAACATAAGCACAACTGAGCCAAGTTAGCTTTGGTTTGACTATTTTTAGGAAATGACCAAGCACCAGGTAACAAAAAATGAGAAGTGCAAGTATAGAAAAGAATACCAATTAGGAACAATGATTTAAGCCTTTGCTCACAACTTCCCCTAGAAAATCTCACCAGCCTGTCCCTTGGATTGAATGTTCTGCAGGGGAGCAAAAATCTGTTATCCCCAAAATATAATTTTGGCAAGAAAGATTTTTGCACAGAAGGGGCTCTGAGGCCTGGGTGGAAGTTGCTGTTTTGTAAAGCTATTTACATGTGTAAAGGAAAAATCTCCCTCTAAAGGCATCTGTCCCACCAACCCTGAGAAGCCAGAAATTTAACCTGCGTAATTTTGTTTACAATACCCTTCCTACTAGGTGATTGACCTTCCTCCCTGTTCAATCCCTTCTCCCAAGCTTTGTCTTTATCTGAAGGTATTTAGGGTGACGATTAATACCACGTGTTGAATTACTCTATCTAACTGGATTTCTCCTTCCTATGTAAGTATGTAAAAGATAAAGTTCACTACCAGAGGCTCTTTATAACAAACAGAAAACAGGCTATCCCTGAGGCTCAGTATCTAAGGTGCCGGTCTTCTTGCATGATATTCTTAAAATATTTACTTCTGATTTTGTTCTCTTATCTGTTTAAGATTAACTTGATTATTTACCACTCTAGAATAATCCAGAGGGGGTATGGAAGATTTTTCCTTGTGCCTCAACATCTCTTTCTTGGAGATCTTATTACACTTTTGTTTTGACCACATACTTGACAGTTGTATCAGTTTCTTCTATGTTTGTATTAACTCCCAGAAAGAAATAAGATTCTTGAGGACTATGGAATGTGCTTATCTGTTACTATGGGTAAATTTCCTAAACTCACGCTTAAGTGTAAAAAACTCAGTCATTCATCACATTGTTGTAATAATTTAAATACAATGATAGAATTTTCTGGATCAAAATTAAATGTTAAATAGGAGAATCCTCACTTGTTACCAGAAATCCTACTGATGGGTAGGAGGAAATCAGGAAGGCAGGAAGACAGGGAGACAGGAAGGCAGAAAGGTCCTAAAAGTAGAGTCCTTTATGCCATTCCCCACTGAGATTTAATACCTAATCTAATAGCATTTTTGGTCTCTTCCAACATTGGGATTTTAAACCAGCCAATCTACAATTTCCTGGTCAGCACTGGTGAGATAATCTGCATGATAACACCCCCTCCCTTTCCTCTAAGGGAAGGTAACTTTGCCTGAAATCCTTTTCTTGTCCCACCCTGTTTTATGACAGTAGAAACCTTGCATTTTGTATAACTCTTTTCAGTGCCTTTCTGCTTGCTAGGTTGAGTGCTAGCTGGTTCATAAATCATTTACTAAAGTCAATTAGATTTCTAAATGTAACCAGTTAAATTTTGTTTTTTAACCATAGTTAATTCTTTTCTCTTCTTTGGTTTTGTCTTCTCCTCCATGATACCCGTTGCTGTACAATAAGAGGTCTTGCACAGCATTGATTCAGGCTGTGGGCTCAGGGTTTGAGTCCCTGCTCAGCCATTCCTTAAGGTATTCAGAAAGCATTCTTACTCTCTTGATGGCTTATTTTCCTTGACTGCAAGTTGGGGCTAATGATAGTATTTACCTCATAGGTTTCCTGCAGTAATTAGATGATGAAGAACAGGTTAAGCAATTGAATCACACAAGGAGAGTAATCAATGCTTTTGACTATTATTATGGTAATACTCAATGTTTCGGGAAGGAGGCCTAAAAAGAATACTTTAAGTAAACTGGAAAAAAAATTCATGGCATAGTCCCTTTAGTTAAGCAGATCAGCTAAGGTAATTTTGGTCTCTGTTTATCACCCAATGGCTGTCTTTTTTTCTAACTAGTTTGCCAATTTATCTTATACTTGGAACTAGTAAACCATATGCTGGGTCAGTTCAAACTGCATTTAAGTCACAAAAATCAAAAATTATTTGGAAGACAGAAACCAGAAGGAATTAGTAAATGGAATTATACTCAAATAGGAAAGGTGTTTAACAAGAGTGAATGAGAAATTCCCATTGGCATACATTTATTTAAAATCTTAATTAGAGTTCTGGAAAAGGCAAAGTCATATTCTAAAATAATATTAATGTAATTATATTAAGTATGAATGGAAATTCTGATATGGGCTGATGACCAATATAAAGCAATCTAAATCAGGTTTTTTTTCTTCCAAAGAGTTCATAATGTATTACAAGCATTCCATTCACTTACACAGTATGTCGAAAAAGTGTAAGATATTTAATCCAACAATACTGCTTTCTCTTAAACATTTTTTAGTTTTAATTTTATCAGTAGTAATTTAAGGTATTGACTAGTTTTAGAGGGGTGAATAAGACAAATAGATTTTCTCAGCCCTATCCTCCCTGTTTCCTTTTTCCAAAGACAACTACCTTCAAATTCTTTAGCTGATTATTTGATGTGTGTGTCCCTATAGCTAACCAATATTTACACATTTGTTTATTTTTTTCAGTTTTCTAACTATGTGAGTGAGCATTTAACTCTCTGTTCTGTGTTCCTACCACTGCTCACTCTACATACGCTCTCTCTCTTCATCTCCTAGGATAGGGTCCTCATTTTTGTTAGATTAATAGTATTCATGTTATTCTAATTCTATTTTCTATTCAGAATGGAGCTATGTGGTGAATTGCTATTAATGTGTACGTCCTGCACATTTTTTGGGTGTTTTCTTGAATTTTAATGATCTTTTGAGGTTCATGTCTCATTTCTTTATCTTACATCATTTGCTCAGTTTTCTATGACAACTAATACTTTCATTGTATAACCCAAACCCTCCAACATAATCCAGTCTCCCTTTACTGTGTTCCTTGTATTCAGTGTGCTCATCAATATCAGGTAGCCGTCTGAATTGCTTCATCGCTAAAATTCCCTTTGTTTTCACCCTGGGGAATCACTATGTCTATTCCCGCACATTTCCTTCTTCCTACTTCCTATATTCTTCTTTCTAGATCTACTCGTCCTTTGGGTAGAAAACATCCTCCATCTGCTAACTTCTTAAGGAACAGTGTGTGAAAGAATAAATTCTTAGCTTGCAAGCCTGGAATTCTTTATTCTTCACTCATGCTTGATTTATAATTTGACTGAATCTAGTACCAAGCTGGAAATAATTTTCTCTCAAATTTTTGAAAGCATTGCTCTACTGTCTTTCATCTTGAACCTTCAGTGCCTTTTGAGAAATTGAAACTCTTCGGATCCCTTCACCTTGTGTTTTGTGTTTTCTCACTGGAAATTTGTAGAACATTCTCTTTGAACCTGGTTATTGATGGTGGTCTATTTTCAGGCCCTCTGCAGGGAATTTGGTAAGCCCTCTTCTATTTTTGACTACAGGTTCTTTTTTCTTTTCTGAAAAAATTTTTATAGCTTGTAATTCTAATTTCATGAACGTATTGAAATAAGAATCCATGACTTTTCTAAAGACTTTAAGAGCTTAATTGCTATTTTTTTTTTTAATATACTTTTCTTTTTCCAGTGCACAGTCTACTTTCACCACATTTTCCCCATATTTTTTCTGGTCTTTATTTTTTCATATGAGATTTTTTTCAGATCTCTGCATACATAATTGCCTGCTTATATTTCAACACTGGGCTTAGGTTTGCCTGGAAACTCTGAGTGGGTGAGATATCCAGTAGGTTGAGTTGGCTAGGCCATTTGTTGGGGAACCCCTGATGACTACAACCATATTTCAGTGTCATTAAGTCTTTCCTCTCGGGTCTGATAGATTCCTATAGACAAAAAAACCTGTTTGAGTTCCTTACCTGCTATAATTTTGGGTTGCGCAGGAAACCTCACAATTAATATGCATATATCCTTTATGTAATGTCTGTGTTTCCTGCTCATTTTTTCTTATTTTTCCTGTTTCCTGTTCATTTTTTTCCCCTTTTCCCTAGCTCCAGATCTAAAACTCAGGTCCTCAGGCTTTACATGAGCTGCACATTAGATACTGAGCCACAGGGACATGCCTGTCTCTTGTTTGTTATAAAGACCTTCTCGTAGCGAGTTTTGTGTGGTATCTACAGATGCTAACTGACAATGAAACTGTTAGAATGAAATGTTAGAATGTTACTCAACAAAAAAGTCATTTCCTAGAAGAGGACCACTGTCTTTTATGAGGCTGAGGAACAGCAATCTCCCAGAGGTCTGGGGGAAATAGTGGGGCATCTCGAGATCTAATTGCTTCTCAGACAGCTTTCAACCAACTTCTTTATTTCAGTACACATCTGCTGCTTTTGCCAAAATTGCTGGTGCTCCTGATTCTGGAGCTTTCATTTTTTGGTTGTTTAAATGGACTTGGTTTCTCTTAGTGAGGAAATAGAATCAATTGTTCACCATTCTGCCAAGTCAGCATCATTAGTTTATCTGCTTTGCAGTTCCCAGAAATTTGGTGCTATATCTTCTCATGATAACTTTCTCCTTATAGGTTTATGCCTTTAAAAATTTTCTTTACTAGAGTTTTCATGCTAATGAGGAGAGAGTAAAAGTGTGTGTTCAATCAGCTATCATTTTGCAATTCATTTTTCTTCAGGTAAGAATCCTGTATCTGATGTTTTCTGGTATTTGGAGAGTTTTGCAGCTGGTTTCATTTGGAAAAATCTAAGGCATCAGGCTCTGGGGCATGCTGATCTTGGAGTATCTGCTCCCTTTCCATTCCAAAATGTACAATTATATTTCTGTTTTCTTCACAAATAATCTCATTTAAAATAAAAATTCTCCAGGAAAGTTATGGAATCTGATTGGAAAAAGGATTTTGTATTCATATTATCTTACTCATTGTGGTAAATAGAATAATGGCCTCCCAAAGATGACCTTATTCTAACCCCTGGAAACTACACTAAATTACACGGAAAAGAGTGATAGTAGCACTGGGAATTAAGGTAGCAAATAAACTTTTTTTTTTAAAGGAGGAAGGTATGAAGGGAGATGAGGAAGAAGCACTTTTATTTGTTTATTTATTTTTTGTTTTCTCCCCCCAACCCATTCCCTACCCCAAAACCCGGTCCTTGGGCTTTGTGTGGTCTCTACGCCAGCTGTCTGAACCACCAGGGCAAGCCCTCGATTGACTGATTATACTGGATTATTTGAAGAGAGCCAACGTAAATGTTAAAAAGAGAAGCAGAAGATCAAGCCGGAATGATGTGACCAGAGAAAGGAAGACTGGCCAGTACTGGCTTTGAGATTAGAGTGGGACCCTGAGCAAAGGAATGCAAGGCTGTAAAAAGCAAGAAGGTAAATTCTCTGGAGCCCAGAGAAGGAAACAGCCTTGTTAACACTTTGATTTCAGTGCCTTAATGTTCGTGTCAGACTTCTAATCTCCAGAATTGTAAAAATACATTTCATTTCTCTGAGTCACTCACTGAATTTGTGGTAAGGTGTTACAGCAGCAATAGGAAACATATTCTTACTGTAAAATTTAAAAAGTGATCGTTTGGTTCACATTCCTTTAACTTTTTGATGTTTCCACCAAGCTGACTACATTAACTTGGTCCCCCCAAGCAGATTTATATGGCGTTAATGAAATCTAAGGCTCTGACTTTTCAAGAACCTTGATATGCTTGGAAAATTGACATTGTCACATGTCCTTGGTAGAAAGAAAAAGCCAGGTTGCAACCAGGAGGCCTGTCTGATAAATTGCCCAGAGACCTTAAAGGAAGGGAATTCGAATTTCCAAGGCTATATAGACTTGTCGTAATTTCTGGTCTTATTTGGAATAAAATCAACCACTGAAATCTAAATTTGTATCTTTTTTCTTAAAAAGAACTCCCCACATTTTCTCTGCTCTAGGTCCCCCCAAGCCCTTGATCTTCCCCCACCCTGCCTTTTCTTTCTAAAAGAGTCACCCATGTATACACATACACATATTATAATTTTAATCGTTGGGAAAGGAATAACAAAACAAAACTGACTTTAAGTTTCTAATGGATAGTGCAGGCCCTCTACAACATCAAACCTGTCAGTGGGATTGGAAGGAAAATACAGTGTATTCTCATTATGTAAAACTAGGACATCCACTTTTAAAATGTATTTTGAAATTCTCCTTTCAGATTAACATTTTTAGTTTAAATGAGGATAATTCGCCATCAGATACCAGTTTTATATAATTTCCAGAGTAGATTATCATCAGAAAAAGTTCTTAATGTGCTTTATCTCACTTCATTCTCTCAGTAAATCTTGTGAGATAAAGTTTTATCATCTTTATAAAGATGAAGAAACTTAGTGTCCAAGCGGATAATGAATAAAGGAGCTGGGGTTGATACTAGGTAATCGTGCATGTAATATGATAATCTACTGCTTACAGAGCAGTTTCTGCCAATAGTCTCACGAAATGCCCAACACAGGGGACAAGCTAAATACTCTGTCTTAGGACAGTGTGTCCTACTCCCTTTTTATGCCCTCACATACTTGGTGGTTATGGCACAGTCGCATTACTAGTACTGGTTGCCTGGGTCAGGGATTCTGATACTGGGCTTCGGAGAATGAGTTTGTGTATTTTGGAAAAACCCTGACCTCCTCAGGTAGTCTATTATATGACCTATTAGAGGTAGATTCTCCTAGGGAGAATCCTGTTGTAGAAGACTATTTACTGATGTGGAGAGAATTAAAGCAAGTCACGAAATATTATGTATGGTATGATTTGGTTTTTGCAAATGTAATCAGGTGTAGTAGTGGTTAGGTCAATCGCCTCCGAAGGTGGCGGTGGGGGCGGGGTGGAAGGGGCGGTGGGGAAGCAGTCTATGCGAATTACAGAATAAAAAATAAAATAAACATGCTTCTTGCTCCTCTCTCTTCTTGCCTACCTGCCCACTTGCCTTCATTCTTGCCCGCGCCTTTCTTTAAAAAAAAACAAACAGTTGAGTGTGCCGAGAAAAAGGGATATGATTTTAAATGATCCTAATACTAAAGGCAATGAAGCTGAGACCACGTATGTAGGAAAGAGAAAGAAAAAAGGTTGAGAGTTTATAAGTTAGCTATATGTTTGAAGAGGACAATTTTGACTTTTTAATTCATGCCCAGGTCATTAATAGAGAGAATGCATTAAAATAGCTAGTGTCGTTCATTTATTCCAGTGAGCATTAATTCAGGAGAGGGATGGTGCTCTGTGACGTCAGGGACACAACATGCTTTCATCTTCTTGCCTAAGTTGCATGGCCTCACTATCATGATCTAAGATGGAAATGTCTGTGTTTCACGAAGTAGGACAGTGGAAAGAAAAAAGAAACTGCCTTCATTAACATTCTTTCCAATTTATATAAGACTGGAAAATACCACTGTGTTTTTTAATGAGAGGAAGGAAAGGAGGAAGAATACTTTTTAAGGAAGGAAGTGAAGGAAGATGTTTATTCGCTTATTTAGTTGCTCACATTTTTGATTTTTCACCCTGGCTCTGGGTCAAGAACCCAGGTCCTTGCTGTCCACATGCCAACGTCTCACCCGTCTAAGCCACAGGGCACACCTGCAACATATTGTCCTTATATCAACTCAGACGGATGAAATAGTGGCTACTGACGCACTGTTGGTATTCTCTGCCTCAAGTGTCTATTGCAGTTATCTCACCCTTAGCAATGCTCACATTTCTTCACTGAGGTGTGTATGGGGATTCTCTTACGCATCGTAGAGTGAGTTTAGCAGCATCCCTGCCCTCGACCCATTACCATCCTCCTAGTTGTGGCATCCAGCAGCATCACCCAGTGTCTCTTGGAGACAGTCCTACCCACTTCCTAGTGTAAATCACTGCTCTGCTTGCAGGAACTGGGTTAGTCATGGGGTAGGAGACAAAAACAAACATCACACGAGATCATTACAGTGATAGGTGCTCTCATGAAAATAAAAAGGGTGAAGGCAGATGGGGATGGGATGCAGAATGTACTGTGTATACAAAAGTCCCGAGAGCAGAAAAGAACTGGCTTATTTTAAGAAGAATCAGAATGCGGATGCTGTTGGCATGGAATGCAGACTGAGATGTGGCTGGAGAGGAAGAGCCTGGTGAGGTCATGGGAGTTTGATCCTTTTTCTTTTAAAGGTGAAGAAGAAAGGGAAAGAGGAAGAAGCATTTTTAAGGAATAAAGGAAGAGGAGGCAGTTTTATTGATTTATTGTTCCCCTCAGTCACAACCAGGGGTCCTTGGGCTTTATATGGTTTATGCTGCAGTTGCTGGCTTTCCGCCGGAGCCACCAGGGCATGCTGGGACTTTGATCTTAAGTACAATGGAAATAACGGGAAGACCTTAAGCAGGGAGTGATATGATTTATGAGAGCAGGTATACAGGAGAGCAATACACAGTGCAGGGAGACCAGTAGCAAGTTATCATATATTAGAATGATGATGGCTTGCTTTGGTAGTGGGAATGGGGAGACATAAAATTGAAGAAGAAAAAGTACTAAGATTAGAGATGGCAAAGGCTGTCTTTGATTTACCCAAATGGATAATGGGGGAAGACCCTTCAAGGGCGTCTGTTTTCTACACATTGTAAAATTGAAGTCTAATCCATTACAGATTTGTCTTGTATGCTAGTTCATTGGTTTCCTGTGCTTACCATAACAAATTACCACAAACTTTGTGGTTTCAAGCAAGTTTGTCTCATAGTTCTGTAGGTTAAAAGTTCAAATGCAGTTTTACTGGTGTCTGCAGTCATGCTTCCTTGGGAGACTTGAGGGGAAAATCTGTACCTTGCCTCTTCCAGTCCTAGTGGCTTCAGGACTCTGATCTCTGCCTCTGTGGTCACATTGCTGTCTCTTCATCTGCGTAGTGATAGCTTCCTTTGCTTATTTCACATAAGGATATTTGTGATTGCGTTAATAGGGAGGGACATAATTTAATACACAGTAAAACTAAATCCATGGAATATGTTTATAGTAATTGAATTTGCTAAACACAGTCATTGGTAAGGAGAGTAATAAGAATTAACAAAAAATAGCTTGAGAGGTAATTTGGTATGGTGGTAAAGCACACACAGACTCTGGAACCACACTCCCTGGTTCAAACTCTGGCTAACACATGGCAATATTTTGTTTACAAATTATAGCTAATCTCTGTATACAGACTAGAATCATATCTAGGAAACCAGGAGCTCTGAATTCTAGACTCAATTCCTGATCCTAAATCTAACTATGTTGCCTTGGGAAAACTGCTCAACTTTTGAGGTCTCATGTTGCAGAATGTTAAAATTGAGAGGGTTGAAGTCTTAAGATCACTTAATATACTTTTTCTTCCAAAGAGAAAGAAGGAAGGAAGGAAGGGAGAAATGGAAACAGCATTTATTTTCAGTTGTTTTATTTTGGTTTTTCCTCTCAGTCCCGGTCATGAACCTGGGTCCTTGGGCTTCACCTGGTCCACACCGCCAGCTGTCTCAGCCCTCTGAGCCACAAGGGCATACCCTTAATGTACAAAATGCTTTCTGGGAATATTCGAAATTCTCATGCTTTTCAAAGGGCAACCAGAAAATTCCTTTGTTGTAGTCTTTAAAATACTGAGAATCACTGCTAATTTATATAGTAATCCTGATCTAAATTTTATTATACCCCTTTTGGAGATGAGGAAATGGAGGTCTACCAAGTTTGAATAATTTGTTCAAAATCACGTGGCTAAATTTGTGGTGAGGCTAGCATGAAATTTTCATTCTGCCAGTTATGAAGTTGCAGTTTTCACTTTTCTGTGTACTATTCTGTCATTAGTCTCAATGTCTACACAGTAGGCCAGGATCACAAATGGGCAATAGCTATATATTATCTATGTAGCTCTCACTTTGATATTTCTCAGCTGATAGTGTGAGCTGTCACTTGTTCAGTTCTCCCCTCTCTCAGTACTCGCTTCCCTTGTTATTTATGGTGTTTTCAGCCCATATGGTTCAAATCCCATTTCTTATTCCTGTTAAATGTCTCCTACATGTCTGTTTTCTAGCAGTAACTCCTGACTTTTATCTGAAATAAAATTGTTATATACTTGCTCATTTCACCCACTTTATGATGAAAAAAATTAAATGTGTGTAGTTGGTGCTAAAATGATAAGCAACAGAGGATTAAAACAAAGATCAGGAAAGTAAAAACTCCAGAAATTATTTTCCATTTTCTCTTATATTTAGGTCTTCATGAAACAAGGAAGATGATTTTCATATCAAAACACTGAAACAACCAAAATAATACCATTTCTAAAGGAAACTCTAAATGAATATTTGAATGGAAAAATAGTGTTTAATGTTTAGCTTTCAGAATACATAAACTTGTCAGAAAAATTGTGATACCAGTGTATGTATACTTGAGGTAATCTGCATAATTCCTAACTCTCACAGCAATGAGCTACATTGCTTTTTGAATATCTTATATATTAACTTTCGAAGTTAAGAATTCTACAGTTGGAAAATATATTTTAATTCAGTGCTATGGCGGTTGTGCAAAGAGATGTAAACTCTTTTACTAGATGTACATGTAAAGAAAGAATGCTTACTAATTACATGTTAACACAAAAGTCTACAAAAATAGGCCAATAGGTGCAGAAGCACAGTTAACAAAAATATAATGATCAGTATAGCTCTCCTCTGAGAGTAAACCATAGCATCATTAGGTTTAAAAAAAACATAACTAAGGTCATTGTTTTTTTGCCTTCTGAACCTTTCCTATAAAATATAGTGGCTAATTTTCACCACGTATCCATATTTAACATGTGAACAAATTTGTTGATACTATTTTCAAATACATCATTACGGTATTATCTGATTAAAGAGAATATTATTATTATCAAAAACTTACTAAAGTTTTTAAGGCTATTAATGGTTTCATGCAACTTAAAAACCTAATTTTGGAAGTAACTGGCTAATATGAATTCTGCCTTTTATTGATAAATAGCCACCATATGCAAGTGTTACTATCATTATGGAAATAAGATATTCAACATGCTTATATTTTTCTTAAGCACTGGAATACTGACTATGATCTATCTGAAATAGTATCACATATTGTGATAATGCCATTATAATATGGCCTATGTGTGGCATTTAAAAATTATTGGCTGGTCACAGGCAATACATTTTTCTGAACTCAAATATTCTAGAGGCTAATATGATAACATATTTATCAATTTAAAACGATGCATCAAATTCTTCTTCCATAAGGTTCACAGGTCTTTCTTACTGCCTGTTCTTGAATGATCCTATAAGAAAAAAAACATGGTTTAAGTAGTTATAGGAAAGAAACAGAAACAGACTTATAGACATGGCAAAGAATTTTACAAAACATTCCATTTTCTACATTCCATTTTTACAGTTACTAATTATAATAATCAAATGTGAGAATACGGATTTAAAAAATTTATTTAAAAAAATTTAAAAATTTATGAGCTTTACTTGAAGAAATGCCTAGAAGTGAAAAGTAACACTCCTGATAAATTTACTCCACTCTTCCCCACTGCTTTAATCTGTCTTGCTTTTGTTCAAAGATGACACCAGAGAAAGAACATTTATAAAATTCCTCTCTTGCAAACCCAATTAAGGCTTTTTAGCAATGAAAGAATGAAGGGATCCCAAACTGAGAGAGGGTGACCTTTTATTTATATTTTTGTCCTTCAGATATTTACCAAGAGAACTGGCTTCTCAAGTTATAATATTTGCTGATCACATTTAAAGATGATTATAATGCATTCAAAATTGGAGGTTAATCATATGTACTAAGAATGTAAGTCTACATTGGGAAAAAATTGTCATAAAACAGAGTTGTAGTGCTACTGCTTATGCACAGACAGTTGTCAGGCTTTCCTTTCAGATGGTGCATTAATGCAAAATATTAAATTTGCTTTAAAATATTTGAAAGAACATTGCATTATAAATGATATAGGCTTAAGTATACATCACTATCAGTCAATATTTGTATAGATCAACTTTAATAACTATAAGCAACCAAATCAGAAAACAGGATTAGAGGAGGTATTTTGAATAGTAAGTTACCATTTTCATATGTTTATATCTTAGAACTTTGATGAAACAGAAAAACACACACAAACAGACCAACACACACAACCTTAATGGTGCTGTTATTCAGGATGAGTCCCTTAGGTAACTGGTGATTTTCCAAAATGAAATTTAAAAACTGGCAGGAACTGATGGGTTTGTGCTGCCAATAACCCTTAGTTATTTCTGTTTTTTCTCTTCTAGAAGAGAGCCAGGACAAACAAGGAAAGGCAAAGACTACATACTTTGAAGAGATTGCTTTCTACTCTATTTACTTAGTGCTTATAACAGGGAGGAGGGAGAAGGGATCAGAAGGGGAAATCCAAACTGGTTTAAAAGATGCAAAGTAGAAATTACTTACAGTAAAGAAACTAGTTTTCCCCTCTTTAACCTGTTTCCTTAATATTTTAACTGTTCTTCATCTGATGATTATTTTAAAGTAAATATGTAAGACTGAGAACGCTAAGGTTTCCAAAAAGCTCAAGGATTCAATTACTAAGACTGGTTTGATAATAGAAGTAGAATCCACAAAGAAGAATGTGATACTGCCTTTTACTGCAGAGGATCTACAGCAATCTTTTGCCTCTCGAGGAGAGTTCAGAAGGTGAACATAAAAGTACAAGAGTTACTTTTAAGAAAGTGGTTCTCATGCAATGACATTGAAATTTCAGAATCTTACACAGGTTCCCAAACTAGACAATGGGGCTTGGTAGGGAGTGGGTGGATGGGAAAAAAAAGTGTCCAATCAAGAAAAAAAAAAAAAAACTACTAGCATCTAATGATCATATAGAGCTTTTCTTTTTAAAAATTCATTTAAAGTGTTTTCTTGCTCAGGCTCTAAGGTATAATAATCCTTATTTAAGTAATGAGCCAAGGTGCATAGATATCAAATGATTCACCTAAGATTCAAAGAACTGGTAAACTATGGAGCTGAGATTTTTTTTCTTTCCCATGAGCAGATATTTATCACAGGGAATTGGTTTTATAGGTGATGAGCAAGTGGACATACAAAATACTGTGGTAAGGTACATCAGGGATTAGCAACAGTAGAAAACACCACTACTCCTTGGGTGGGGACAAGGGAGGAAAAAGTATTATGAATCCCAGGAACAAAGGCCACTGGGTGGAAGCTGTCAAGTAGGATCTGGGACCTCGGAAAGAGACTGGGCTATTGTAACAAATGCCACTCAAAGCAGAGAGAGTAGGAAAAAATCCCTGGTTTTCCCCTTGCCCCTGCCTTCACTCATTTGTTAGCGCCTCCCATGGACTAAAGTCAGAGAGCAAGGACACCTGGTACATGTAGCTCCCTGAGATATGGTGTAGAGAAGTAGAAAGATAACTGATCCTAGAACGCACAGTTTATTGACCAGGCCAGGTCAGACAGCATAGTGGTTAGTAATGGTGGTTCTGAGGAATGACTTCCTGCCTCTGAATCCAACTTTGAATGCCATTACTGTCTTGTTCAGTGCCTTGGGTACACTAAATAACATCTATGAGTGTCATTTTGCTTATCCGCTATAGGATCTTAAAATATTTTAATTTAGTAAGTAAATTTAAATTTAGTTTACGCTGGTAGAGAGTAAACACAGTAAGATATTGAAGTCAACAGGCAAATGCTTGGCTTAGAGGACACCCTCAATAACTGTCATCTATTAAATATTTCAACAACCTGGATATAATCATAAATCAGATCATGGCCTAAATGTTCTAGTGAATAAAGCCTGACTCTCAGTCTCATGTTTGGCCCATCTGGGAGAGGGTTATTTTTCAAATAAACAGGGTATAACAACTACTTTCTTGGAGATAAATGGCTCATTAAAACTTATATCCTTTGTCAAGAATGCATAAGCTCTTCTCTGCGGAAGAGCCAATTGAAACTGCAGCAGAGCTTCTGTCTGTTTTATCCTGGTCCTGCCTCGCTGCTGTGTTCTCGTTTCATGAGGAACAAATCTGTCAGCAGGCTGCACTGCAGTCATGGCTTTTAAGATACCTCAGAAACACCCATGGGACCAAAGGTCATGATTCACTAAATCAGAATTATTCTTACCAGTCTGCAATGTGAAATTTTAGGCGAGGGTATATTACTTCCATCAGTATTGGACCAGAAGTTGAGGTTAAAGTCACCACTGTAGAATCAACCTTTTTAATAAACTGATAACCATTTACTGAAAAAAAAAAACGTGTAAGCTCCAAACTAAAGCTTTTTTTGGGGAGAAAGGAAATGGCTGAGAGAAACTCACTGCCACATACACTCTTCAGGGATTAAGAGAACTGTTAACTGTAACCACAACGGAGGCATTCAGGAATGGCCAGTGACCATAAGAAATTGAGGGAATATTCCTACTTTCCCTTCTCCATTCAGGGATCTAAATGTTTCTAACAAAGTCCATGGTATGGCTCCTCATCCATGTCAAATATACTTTGACCTCACAAATGGGAGGGGAAAATTATTCTATTCCTAAGCATTTGGCTTCTGGAGTGTTACTTCACTTCCCATGGTAGATCTTGAAGGATGTCACAAAGAAATTCTCATTATGCCATGATGAAGTCTGCAATTTTAGGATTTCTATCTTAGGGATGGAGTAAAAGTGATTTTGCTGAACTCCTAGCTACCTACTGCAGATCACGGAGGCTGAGCTCTAGGTGTTCTGGGATTGGAGAACACAGGGATTTACCCTTCTCTGGGTTGCTCTTTTTCTTGCCACTGTCAAACTAGGCTAGTTAAATATGCAATGTAACTGGAAACACAAGATTAATGAATGTGTTTTGGAAGTGGCTGATTTCTGAATAAATTACTCTTTTGGAAAAATTTCTATAGAGGAATTAATATTGATGATGATAATAGCCATATCACTGCTTGAGTGTTTCCTACTAGTCAGGCACAATGCTAAGTGCCCTACACATTTTATTCAATTCCACCAACAACCCAGTGAGTCAGATGTTACTATGGTTCTCATTTTTGATAAAGAAAGTGAGCCCCAGAGGGGTGATGTAACCTGCTTGGGATCACAGTATGAGAGTTTATAGTTATTCTGTTGACTCCAGAGTATAGGGCCTGTTTGCTTTGTGAAAATCACAGTGCCAAGCCCTGGATATATAATGACCATTAATATGCAGGAAAATGAATCCTGAAGGACTAGAGCTTCTAGTATAGTTAAATAATGAAACAACTGTAATTGCTTAAAAAGAACTCTGACTGAAAGTCACCGAGGCTGTCAAATTCTGAAGACAAGCCCAAACTTAAAGGAATTCCATCTTGGGAGGAACTGGGAAGGGCAAGGCTATCTGGGGAATGGTCAAAGTGTGGCTGGGAAATCAATTCAGGTTAGGGGCCTAAGAGGAAAGAGAAAAACGAGCCGAACATGGATGAATGTGGGAACTGACTCTTGGTGAACTGAAGGGGAAGAGAAAGAAAATACAGGGACTTTTGACTTTTATTATTTTAAAAACATAAAGCTTTTCCTCCATTTCTACTTTTCAAATTAACTTTGGAGGAAACTCATGTATTTGAATGCCAAAGTCTTTTGCTAAGATTTCTAAAACAGTAAGGAAGAAGGAGTATGTGGGATAATGTGGGACTTCAATTTTTGGTATCATTTTGGCATGATTATGGCAAACACTCCAAATGACAAAACCAAATTTTTCTAGAACCAGTCTGTTTTCCAATGTTTCAATTTTTGTGCCTCAATTCTTTTGCTTTAAATTTCAACAAAACTAGAGTAGCATATATTAGCACGTCAGTAATTCTGTAATGTTTTTCATGCAAAGTTCTAATCTTTACCCTCTAGATAAAATATGGCTTCCCTAATAATTTAACAATAGCAGGATTAGGCACACTTTCTTGATTTCGGAAGGACAAATAACTCAAATAGTTGACTTATTATTACTATTTCAAACATTTAGGCCCCGCGTGCCTGGATGGAGTTGTGGTTATGTCTATGGCCTCAGGCCAAGCACAGTCCACATATATCTCCAGGACCTGGCTTTGTGTCCTGGGGCCAGTGACAACAACCAAGATGAACAATTAAATAAAAATAAATAAAACGTTTCTTTCTCCTCTCTTACAAAAAAAAAAAAAAAAAAAAAAAATTATGTCCATAAATTGGATGCCACCTACCTGAAGTTCTGAGTGTACTTTTAGGAGTCGGTCGTATTCTTTTGAAAGTCTGTCTGATTGCATTTTCATTGTCATCAGATCAACATCTGCCTTAGAAAGGGCTAGGAAACAATGAATAGAATTAAAAATTTTTACTGTGATACAATTTTCATTTATGGAAAGCTATAAGAATTCAACTGTGTAGCCTTTATCAAATTCAATGTTGTGGTACATTTTTTACTGTATTCTTTTTCTATACACACAACTATTTTCTTGACCCACACAATTATTTTCTTGAATAATATGAAAGCTATAGATAGCTTGTACCTTTATTTTTAAGTATTTCATTATGCGTTTCCTAAGAATAAAGGTATTGTCTAACATAACCTAGTAATCAAATTTAGGAAAGTTAACATCAATTCAATATTTGTTTATATCAGTCCTACCATTCATATTCCAATCTTGGTAATTGTCCTAATTATATCATTTTTATCTTTCTTTTTCATTTCTTGTCCAGGATCCAGTCCCAGATCACATATTTGCCTTTAATTACTCTATCTCTTTAGCGTCCTTTCTATGGAATAGCTGCTCATACTTCTTGCTGTCTTCTTCTTCCTCACCTTTCATGCTAGTGTCATTTTTATGAATACAGGCCACTTTTAAAAAACATTTTGGTTTTATCTTATACTTACTCATTATTAAATTCAGGTGATGCATTTTACTTATACATAAATATGATATAGTGACTTTGAATGTCTCTCAAGGTTTCACATCCAGGAGCCCATCTGCCTCTCAATGGTTTTTTTATTTTATAGTTATTTTCTTCCTTATAATTATGAAATGATTTGTGGGAAAACAACGAATGCTATGTAAACACCATCCATTGATAATTCTTGTCCAAACAACCTTTATAATTATGGTTGCGAAATTGTGAATTTCCAAATCCACCATTTCATACACATTTATCAATTAGCATCCTCCTCAAAACAAGAGCCTTTCTTTCTTCTCTATCCATCTACCATTTGTCAATCTATCCAACCAACCATTCATCATCAGTATGAACTCATATATTCTTGTTTTTTCAATTATTTATAACTTATTACTACACTTATTTTGATGCTCAAATTTCCTGCAGATTTGGCAATTGGCAACCCCTCCTTTGTGCTGGTTTCTCTGTCCTATGACAATGTCCCTATTTGTTGTCACTGTTGTTTTCCTTTGAGTACTTTAATTTTTGGCCTAAGATGTTCAGGTTCATCCTAAACCTTCCCTAGCTTATATGGGCATTTTTATAAATATGTAAGTCATTATCAACTAAATGCATGCTGGGCCTTGTAGACAATGTTGTCAAATGAAACTTTCTACATTGTTCTACATCTGTGTCTAACTAAGTGTGGTCAGTGCAACTGATGAACAGAATTTTCATTAATTTGTATTTTGGCTTTATTTTATTTATATTTTGATTTTAATAGTCATGTGCTAGCAAGTGGTGAGTCATACTGGACAGTATAATTTCCTCCACAGTACTTCTATAGATATAAATTTAAATTAGGTATTAAAGACTGAATTTGACAAACAATGTGGTATCACTTAGTAAAAGTGTGGGTTATGTATGGAAGAGTGCCTTTAGATAGTGGTTAGATTTTACTGAAACCTCAGTCCCAACAGAAGATCGATGTATTTGCTTTCAATATGGGTTTTACATGCATTTCTTAGAGACTGTTTGAAAATACGTTATCTTCAAGATCTTATTAAAAATGTTTAAAAGCTTGGATTACTGGCATCTAACAAGCAAAGAAAATTCTACAACCAAATCGTGTCTGAATAGCCTACAACGGTGGTTTTAAGAATAATGGTCAGAAGCCTGTAATGAACAGGAGCTGGTCTTAATGACTTATACCTATATTTAATATCTGAAATTTATACATTCTTAGGAAATTCAATAAATATTAGATATCTACTCATTTAGTTCCTTATTAAAATGTACAATTTTTCTTTTATGAGCGATTGTGTGAGGTGGTCCTATAAATATATAAACAAAGCTAGAAAACCACTTATATAGCCTATCCAGAAGTTTCTTCTGATAAATACTGGTATGAAGCTATAAAAAAATAACCACAGGCAAATTCTGCTTTCCTGGTATTTATCTAGCCAAGATAAGAGCTGTATTTCTTATTTTTTAAAATCACTGGATATGAATAAACCTAATGATTACTATCTTACTGAGCTCAGAAAAATAAGGAGAGAGTGTGTTAAAGTCTGGGAGCCCTTTGGACTGGTCCCTAATTATTTTTCTATCTCTTGTTATATAAAAATTACAATGTTGTTCTTTTGGATATCTTCTACCTCTTTCTGGAATTGTCTTCATGACTAAGAGATTATATACATTTGTTATCTGACATTTATTTTATTTTGAACTATAGCATTTTAGAAAGAGTATATATAGAGAAAGAAATTATTAGACAAGGAAGCTTGATGTGATACTCAGCAACTTGAATTTACTATTTCAATTTTCTCATTTGCAAAAAAGAGTGATCACCTGTCAGTGACTTTATGGAAATGCGGAGACATTTCAGAGGAATACTGGCCAAATTCAGTCAGAAACTAGGTTATGCTCTGGTCACTAGGATCTTTTTGAGGCACATATATCATTTTATTAAAATAGAATTTAATATGTGGCAGTGACACAAAATAAGTCAAAATGCTTATGCGATGTGTTTGTATAAAATGAGATGTAAGCAGTCAAAGATATTTGTGGTCTTTCCAAGTACCAAACTTGTATTTATGGAGCTATCTATACAGTGGGAGGAGATGATGAGACTAATAATACATTGTGTAAATGTATTGTACCACTATGATTTCTACCCAAGATAGCAGAAACTATCAGCTAAACTTTGCTAGGAAACAAAAATATTTTAATGGCATTATGCACATACTCTACCCTTGAGGAAGCAGAGCATAACATTTCTTTAGTATGGGCTCCAAACAGTGACTTCCAAAAAGAACAATATGGAAAGGGAGCGGGGAAGAGTAACTTTACAGTAAGAAACCTGACAAACACTACTCAGCCGGCAATTCAAGGTCAACATCAAGAGTGTTAAGTCATGTTAGCAGTGTGTACTCAATATGATGAAAATGGCATTTCATCTCACTTTACTCTCAAATCCTATAACCTCAGCTTAATCCTGAGAAAAACATCAGATAAATTCCAATAAAAATTCTACAAAATACCTCATTAGGAAGATAAGAGTATTAGATGTAATGTGGTATCCTGAATGAGATTCTGGAACAGAAAAATGACAGTGACAACTAAAGAAATTTGAATAAAGGACATTAGTCAATAATACTGATATTTATTAATTATATAAATGTATCACACAAATGTAATAGAGAATACTGAGTGTGGGCATATGGGACTTCTCCATAGTTAGTTTATTTTTCTTTAAATCTACACTGTTGTAACTTAAAAAATATTTCAAAAAAGAACAATGGGGAAAACCAAAGCAAAATATTATGTATATAGACTAGATAAAATAAAATTCACTAGTCTAGAAGTACTCAAGTAAAAACCTGCCAAATATGAATCCCTAACTCCTTTGTTTTAATAAACAAAAGTTTAATTAAAAATTATTCTTGTGGCATGCCCTGGTGGAGAAGCGATTAGGACAAATACCTCCAAAGGAGCAGGCCACATACCCTTGGATTTGAGTCTCGGGGCTCGGGGGGAAAACAACCAGTGTGAACAACTAAATAAAAATAAAATTAAGTGCTTCTTCCTCCTTTCCCTTCCTGCCTGCCTGCCCATTCACCTTTTATTCCTGCCTGAGCCTTTCCTTAAAAAAAAGAATTCTCTTGCATACAATCTTCTGATGTTTTAAAATGATATTGTATTATAGTGTGCATAAACACCAAGAACCAAAGTGTTAAAATTTTTAAAAATTGGTAAGTGGACAGTGAGAAAATGGGTAAGAAATTCTAGTAAATATATTCTAGTAAATATCTAGCAGATATTCTAGTAAAGTAGCATGGATATAACGGAATTCAAGAATATCAGCTCTAGAAACTTCTATGTTAACTTTTTTTTGTAAAAAGGAAGGCAGGCAGGCAGGAAGGGAGAGGAGGAAGAAGAAGAAGCATTTTTGATTTATTTGCTTATTTTTGGTTGTTCCCCCTAGCCTGGTGTCCATGGGTTTTACAGGGTCTCTGTCCCAAATACTGGCTTAACACCTGAGTTACCTGTAAACATCTGATATATAAAAGGTTAAGCTTCTTAAGAGGAGAGTTGGGGAATAACATGGGTATAAATACCTGTAAAATATTTAAAATTTGGGTTTATAAATATAAAATAAAATTGGAGTTCATAAAAAATCATTTTTATGAAATCATGCATTATGGTCAGTATTACAACAAACATAGAAAGGGCTGTGAAGATTGAGCTCCTTAATGGCAATGTTTTCATCAAGAATATGAGGAAGGAAATGTTCTTTTCTAGTCTCTAAATGCTACGAGTTCATGAAATATAGGAGTTTCTACAAGGATTTCTATTGTTCATGACCATGAAAGCAAGTTGTTGCAAAGATGAAATTGTCCTGTGACAAGAGTTATCCAAACTCAGCTACCCATTTAACAATTTATGAAATGTCTACTATGTTTCAAACGCTTTTTCAAGTGCTGAGGATATATGTATATTGTATACTTTCTTATAATTTTCTTTTCTTTACTTTTCTTTTTTTTTTTTTAAAGGACAGGTGCAAGCAGGAGTGAAGGAGAGCAGAGGCAGCAGGCAGGAAGAGAGAGGAAAATTAACAATTAATAATTTTGTCTAGTTATTCATTTTGGTTGTTTCTGTTGGCCTGGGATGTGAGCCCAGGACTCTAGGATGGGGGACTGCAACCAACCATTCCACCAGGGCGTGCCACCTCTCATTTTCTAGTAGTGGAGGAAGACACAATACAAAGAGATCCACTAACAGTAAGTGAAAGTGTCATGCAAAAGTTAGAAAAGGGTGATGATACAGAGAATGACTGTGCAGCTACATTAGACTGAGGAGTCAGGAAAAAGCTGTCTAAAGGGGTGAAAGAAATTTAAGCTACTATCAATTATTTGCTAAGGGGTCTATAAATAATGACACCCCAGTAGCAATGGGCACATGCAGGTTCAGATCTTATTTTCTGAAAGTCATTATTTACTTAAAGAAGTTCATTGGTTGATTCAAGGGCTGGAGGAAGACAAGTACAAGTGATCTTGGAACATCTTGTTATACCAGAAAGTAAGCACTTACAGAATGTGGACATGATAAAAAGATATGGGATCCTGCTTAAAACGACTCTCAATGGCCAAATCTGAGACAACTGTGTAATAAAAAATAATGCTTGTAATGGATTACAATCCACTAAATATGTTAAACAAGCAAATAAATAACTGGGGAAAAGGAACGCTCCTCTTTACAACAGGATGGTGTCTAACAGAAGTAATAAGGGAACTAGGAAATTACCATTTGGAAAATATCAAAATAAGTAAAATGAACAGTATGATGGCAGTCAGGAAAAAGGTAAGTTGAATGTAAAATGTTGTCATTTGGGTAATTCTTTCCTGTGAATTTAAAATTATGCTTGAATATAAAGTTAAAGGGAAAAAAGAGAAATATTGCAATGAAATAGAGCAAAAAATGGGGCAAGTAACTGGAAGAATCTGAGACAAAGAAAGGGTACTTTTTGTTTTTATATTTTTGGATAGGAGACCCCAAAGGATGTCTATACAATGCTAAGAAGTAAGGAAATAATTGCAAGAAAAAAAAAGTCCTCGAGAAGGACAGCAGGACTGAGATGCACAGCGTTAGAGGAGGGACTGAAACTTAACTACTGGACCCCAGGAGACAGGAGGAGAGTTTGAGTCTAGCTGAGGCGACTTTTAGTGGTGAAATGAACTTTTTGTCTGATTCTTTGTGCCCAAAGTAGTAGAACAGATTTAGCATTTAGAAGTGAGACGAGGGAGACATAAAATAGCTCTGGAGAGTGATTGAGTAAAGGTTTTAAGAAGTGCGATAGGACTGTCGTGCAATGTTGACAGTCCATTTGAATTTAGTGACCATTTATTTAAAATAAGAAGTTAGTTCCTGTTGAATCAATGCTGAGAAGTCTGGGGTAGGTACCCGGTAGGTAGATACTTGATTATTACCAGGGACAGGTCCTTGAGAAAGTTAAGGAGTAGAGGAAGAAGGGAGTAGGGAAAAGGGAGGAGGGAGGAAGAAGAAAGCGAAAAGAAGTTTGTAAGAACATAGTAATTATGAACCATGACATCTAAAAGGGGTGAAGAGGGAAGAGAGAGCATAGGGCATCAAAGTTAGTGTTTGGAATATCTCTAATACACTAGGCCTGGAACAGTAGATGCATGCTGGGGACACAGAAATTGACTTAGATTCAACTCTTGTCTTTGTAGCACTTACAATGTAGTACTAAAGGTAATTTCTACAGAGTGCACTATCAAATAAGTAACCACATAGGAACTTAGAGGCCCAGAAGGAAGCGACTGCACCCAGCTTGAAGGGAGAGAGTTTCAGGGAGGCTTCCTAGAATTGGCAACACTGGAGTTTAAAGATGAGCATAAGCTATCAAGAACCATACAGGAAAAAGGACACTACAGGCAGACAGACATGCAGTACCGGGCAAAGACGAAAAGTAACAAGACACTGGATAACTACAAACGACGATATTTCATGAAGTAGGATATAAAATTTAGATTGGACAAGGGTTGGGGGACATGAAATGGAACTAAAGCTGGACAGATAAATATACTACAGAGTAAATGCTAATGAGTGAAATAAAACATAGCTCTATTTTTCTCATTCAAAGAACAAAGGGCAATTTTTTTTTCTGTGTGTGTTTGTGTGTGAGACAATTTTTCTACTTATCACTAGGTATATTAGGTTTCTGCCCATACTTTGCAGGGTACTGGAGATATGAAGTTCATGGGCAAAGGGCTTTGAGTTTTAGAAAAGATAGTGACTGAAGGCATGTTGCTGCTTAAAAAGGGTGCTGGCACTCTGGGCTAGGGAACTGATAAATTTAGTGAGTAGAATAAATTAGAACACTATATGCTTGTGAAAGAAACATCAATAAATGCGAAGACTTCATTTAATGTTAGTTTGATTGCTAAGTAATTATTTAAGAAAATAATTTTGGTTCTCTTACTTAGCAAGAAATAACTACAAACCAGGATGCATATCTTATTTATTTTTTTAGAGGAAGGAGTAGACAGGAATAAAGGCAAGTAGGCAGCAGGAAGAAAGACAGAGAAAGGAGCACTACTTATTTATCTAGTTGTTCATCTGGTTGTTTCCCCGGACCAGGTCAAGAACCTGGGTCCTTGGGCTTTATGTGGCCTGTGCTGCAGCTGCAGACTTCAGGTCTGAGCTACCAAGGCACAGCTGGGATATATATTTTAAGCACAGCACTTAGGTTTGTATAGCATATGTAAATCACTTTGAAAAGAGTATACTTTATAAAGCAATTTCATGTGTAAGCAGAAGCAATATAGAATCTAGAATTACCAACCTATCATACATGACAATTGAGTCAATTTACATTGATTATAAACAATTAGTTTTACTATATATAAACATATATAATTTCTTAAATTATCTCATCAATATTTACTAAACAAGCACTTAGGTACACAGCAAATTTTATAATATTGATAACAGAAATACATCATTTTAGAATCACTGCATTTATACTGAAAAGGGTACTCTATTTATTTGAAGACCCAATATAGGGACCAGCAAACTATTTTTGTAAAGGGCTAGAAAGTACATATTTTTAACTTTCTGTGCCAGACAGACTCTGTCCAGTGTACTCAACACTGCAGCCCTAAAAATATGTAAATGAACGAGTGAGGCTTTGTTTCAATGAAATTTAATTTATAAAAACAAGCATCAGGCTGAATTTGACCCATAGATCACAGGTCCCTGTTCTAAAACAAAACTTGTGTTATGTGTTTCCTTTAGATTATAAATTTACTCCAAAAAAGAAAAAATATTCAAAAATTGTAAAATGAAGTATCAGAACAGGAAAGGATGATTTAAATTATAATGGAAATTTTAAGAAAACTTCTACAAAGTTTCTTATTTTATTTCTATCAATATTTCCTCATAGAAGGAACAAAGACAATTAGAGATAGAGGATGCTGTAATGAAAAAAGTGTTTTCCCTCCTTTAATTTTCCAAGTTGATTGTTTTCCATTAATTTCAAAAGTGGTAGAGTTAGAAACTAAACAAAAGGACAATTTGGAGGAGACAATTATTAGTTCAGCTTTGGATAACTTGGTTTGAGTCTCTGGATCAAATTTTCACTGAGAAATGTCACATCAAGGAACCTTTAAAGCAAAAATGCATGTTCCAGATTCTAAAGCAAAAATTAATTCATCTCATTGGTTCATGTTTGAACACTGTGCAATTAAAAACACCTTGGATTCAATCAGTATATTTTCAAGACATCCACAGAAAAGATCAATGCTATTGTTACTTTTTTTTTTTTAAATAAACCAACTCCAGGACTTAATTAGCAAATGAGTAACTCAAATGTTTTAATACTGAATGTTTTATCACTGATTCGACGACTTCAGGAAGTCTTTATTTTTTTCAACTTATAAGTTTATAAACTATTTTACCTTCAATTTGACTACAATTTTATTATAATATACAAAAAAGACAACACTACATGGATTTAGAAAGTAAGATGGTGTCAGAAAAATTATCCCTAAACTTGGGGAAAACGGTTTGGTTTTGATAAGAGTTTTTTAAGGTTGAAAGTTAAAAATTCAACCTTTCTTTTTTTGCTTCAGTAATTAACTTGGAAAGTTTTCTGACAGAGATGATTAGTCAATGATGATGATGATACCACCTAGTGATGTATTAAATTTTAATACAGATAAGGCATTGGGTTAAGAGCTTTATGCAATGACTCTATGAAGAAATACAGCTTATAGTAAAGAAATTCTCTAAGGTCATACACAGGTTAGATGATAAGTCAAAGTCAAACTCAAATCAAGTCTCAGTAATTTTAAATTCCACACTCCCAAATACTAGCTAGATGACATCTTTAAACAAACTGTGTAAGATAATCTTTACATAAAGATGCATAAATATTTGATTTATTTTATTCTAATCTAAATCTTTGTCCATATATTACTTGACAAAGGACAGTTTTTAGTTTTACATTTTCATGCTAAAAATCCGTTGCTGTCTCTCCAATTATTTTAGAATAAATTCTGGAATTCTAAACATGGTACTCATGAGCCTATCTTTGCTTTTGTGTGAGTCTCATCACTTCTACTGTTGTGCCATAAACCATAAGCTTAGGCACAAAGATATTTAATCCTTGGTTCATAAGTATTCCTGAGGCTAGAGGAAGATACTCATTGCCCATTTCTGCTTCTGAAATAGCCTCTTATCCCCGAGACTCAGATCACCTCCCCCATAAATTTTTCCTTAATGCTGCTGATAAGAATTAATCACTCTCCTCTGTGCTACCATAACCCTTTGTAACTTACCTTTACTTTGGTTTTTATCATTCTGTTACATTTTTGCTATGGGGAATTTTCTCCAGTCTTGAAGACTGAGATGAGGATGCATGCATCTTGGTTGGCACCCTCACAGTATCCAGCACAACCTTTTCATGGCAGGTGCAAGTAAATGTTTATAAACAGAGTTGGGCAGACTCCATATTGCTAACTTCCCTTTCATATGCAACCTTCCAGGAACATATAGTCATCTGTGGATCTGAAATCCCAGGAAATGGCCCTGTAAAAACCGTTGAGGAATACGTGAACAGTGCAGGGTCTTTCGATGAAGTAGAAGAGTATGCTACTGATCTAGTGCAGAGGGCAAAGGGGTGAATGTTTTCAAAGAAAGTCATTTTGTGTGAAGACTTACTGAAATGAAATACAAATCTTCACAAGTAATGAGTAATAAAGTTTACACCTCTGATAGCAATCTCTTCCAATAATTAAGGTGAAATAAGATGGAGAAGAAACAAATGAAGGAAAATATTGTCAGGTCTCTTCTAGAGAAAAGAGCAATTTGTGGAAATCAGTGAAGTAGCCCAGGGAGGAAGAGGGCAGCATGGCTGAGCAATAGCATTTGTTTCTCAAGTTTCAGTCTCCTCATTTATCCTAACTTCCTCCAACTCCAATTAGTCATATAATTCTCAAACATTCCATACATTTTTAAAAAAATCTGTTAAAATTAAAATTTAAAAGAAAATTTTACTATTATATATAGCATTTTCTATTTTACATATCTTCCAGATCATCGGTAGGCTTAATATTAATACACAATGAAAAACAAGAGGTATCTACCTGAAATCTGGGGAACCTACAATGAATTAAATGAAGAATTAAATGACCAGAGGTAAATGGTTACTAGGGAGACCCTCTGATGTTCTCAGCTTAACCCTCAAATGAGGTATGTTGCAGAGGTCTATGTTTTAGGCCTCTTCTTTCTTTCTCAATATAGTCTCCCTTGACATCTCCATCAAGTCCTTGATTTAAATATCTTATCCATACGTATAATAACATAGAATCTATCTTGAGACTATCTACTTTTATTTTAAGCTTTAAAATCATTTTTGTGCAACTGTTTTTTGGGCATTTTCACTAGGATCTCCTGATAGCCTCCCAAACTCAGTATATTTATAAATAAACTAATTATTTCTTCTTCCCTTCAACCCAAAGAAAAGAAAGTACCTAGTCTTCCTTTGGCTTCCATCTTGGTTAAAAGCTTTACTTACTTATAGTCAACCAGATTAGAAACCTAGAGTCATCTTAAACTTGTACTTTCCCATATTCCCCAATCTTGATTCTGCTTGCCTCCTAAAATCTCTATGAAGATAAAATTTCATAACCTTCAGGACAGACAAAAGGTTCCACAAGTTTCTAGAAGGCAAAACAAAACAGGCCAACTTAAATAAGAATCAGAACCATGTCAACAAAACTTTGACCATTTCAACAAAAACGGTAAAACCCATATGATAATGAAGTATTGCCTTTAAGTATCTTAGGTTAAACACTTTTCAACCAATAGTGAGGCTGAAAACATAATAACAATTTCTAGTAATAGTGATTTTCAGACATTTGTGGCTTGAAACTATTTGCCTTTTGTATACTCTTTCTCAGGAAGCGACTGAATGACACATTCTACTAAAAAGAGATTAAACAGTAGAAAACACGCAATCCAGGAAAGAGGCGAAGGGATTCCCATAGTGATGATGAATAACAGATAGTCTTAATAACATGATGTAATAATAATATAACATGTTTGTATTGGAAGGATGAGGGGTATGGAAAATGTATGATGGATGTGACAAAGACAATGTCCCATACAAAAAGATTAAGATACATCTCTCTGAAAAAGACATCCTGTTGACTGGGAGAAGATATTTGCACATCATACATACATACGATAAGGGGTTAATATCCAAAATATATAAAGAGCTCATAAAACTCAACAGGAAAACAACCCAATCAAAAAAAAAAAAAAAAAAAAAAAAAAAAAAAAAAAAAAAAAAAAAAAAAAAAAAAAAAAAAAAAAAAAAAAAAAAAAAAAAAAAAAAAAGCAGAATTGGACAGACATTACTCCAAAGAAATACAGAGGGCCAACAGGCACAGGCAAACCTCCTCTCTTATTACTAAAGAAATGCAAATCAAAACAGCAGTGAGATATCACCTCACATTTTTGAGAATGGTTATTATCTAAAAAACTGGAGAAAGCACTGGTGAGAAGCAAGAGAAAGAGAGCACTTATTTACTGTTGGTGGGAGTGTAAACTGGTTCAACCATTATGGAAAGCAGTATGGAAATTCCTCAAAAAACTGAGAATGAACATTTCATAATGCTCCATTATTCCATTCCTGGGTATTAACCCAAAAATCACAAAAATAGTAATTCAAAAGAGAGATATATGTATCCATATGTTTATTGCAGCATTATTTATAATAGTCAAGAATTGGAAACAACCTGTGTCTACTGATGAATGATAAAGAAAATGTGGTGTGTGTGTGTGTGTATATATATATATGTGTGTGTGTATGTATGCACATATACATACATATATATGTGGTATACACACACAATGGAATTCTATTCAGCGGTGAAAAAAAAAGAAATCCTGACATTTGTGAAAACATGGATAGAAGCAGAGGGGATTATGCTAAGTCAAACAAGTCAGAAAGAGAAAGATAAATGCTAGATGATGTTACTCATATGGATAATATAAAGAAACAAAGCAAATGAACAGATAAAGCAAAACCCAACCCCTGGACACTAACAACAGAACTAAGGTTAACAGAGAAAAAGGGGGTCGAGGGTGGGAGCAAAGGTCAGTGGGGGTCCAGTGAACAGAGGTGGAGGACTGTTAGAAACGAGGCGGGGCATGGTATGCCGTATGTCTGATGAAGAGTGAGCCTGCACATCTAAACTTACATTGTTTTCTAAATTATAGTTACCTCAATAAAAGGAAAAGGACAGAAAAAACAGCTATCTTAACATTATTGAATTTAGAAATCTGGAGAATATCAGAATACTAAATGAGTTGAATGTAGTTGCTTCTGGGAATGGGTCTCTTCACTTTTAAGACGATGTATATGCAAAACCTTTAATAAAAATAGAAAAGAAACGTGCATCCCTGTGGCTCAGGCAGTTCGGGTGGGTAAGGTGCAGACTAGGTAAAGCCTACGAACCTGGGTTTAAAACCTGGTGCCGGGAGTAGAAAAGAAGTAGTAGTAAAAAGTATTCTGTTTAAGCATAATAGCAACTATTTTGTCTTATAATCCCATAAGCAAAGGCTCTGAGTTGGAGAGAGCACTAGAGATCTAGTCTCATTTTGTTTCCCTAATACTCATTAACAAAAAGAACAAGTAATTTCTTTATTCAAATTACTTCTTCCTTCCTGCAAAGTTTTATCATTCCATATCAATGGTTCCAATAGATGTTCTAAACAAATAATCATATGCCACTAATGAGAAATGGTTATGTTTATTGGCACATGCCCATCTCCTCTCCCACCCAAGGGAGTTAAATAAACATTTCAGGTTTGTGGCACCATCCTGTTTGACACACTTGGGTTATGAGCTAACAAACAGGTAAAACATGCCAGGTCCTGTCCTAGTGACTCTAAGACTGCGTAAGATATTATTCTAATGTGAGGAATATGGTTTAATGAACCATTTGCTGTATTTAAGTTAGGGAGACGCAAAATTACTGTGGAAAGATTTCTCTTATGAAAAACAGTTATAATTTTAAGGGTTAAAAAGCCAGCAATAAAAATATTTCTTGATGGTCCACTTTTTTTTGCTTAAATATCTTATTTGTGGCTATACAGACATTAAAGGTTAACTAGTCCATTTTCTCTTTTTTATAGAAAACTGTGGCCTAAAAGGGTTCAGTGACTTGAGTAAGCCCACTCAGTGTATTTTCATACTTTTGTAATGAAATTCATGTTAACTTAGCATAAGGTTAAACAACTTCTAACAGAGTATCTCTTCTCAAGGTAAAGTTGAGAAGAATCAATTAATTAAACGATTCAAGCCAAAACCTACTGCCTTACATTATTCTAGATAGATGGAAACATTTTCTTTTAAAAATAATAAATATCTTATTCCTTTCATTATATAAATGAAAGAAATTCATTACAGAAAATAATTTAAACTCCAGAAAAAACTTGTTAGTAATTTGGTGCACCTTTTCCCTAATCGAAACAACGTAAATTGTTTTTAGGTGTGTCCCAGTGGCTCAGCCGGAAGCTGCAGCAGGGTGTAGACTGTGCAAAGCCCAAGGACGCAGGGCTGGGGATACAACCAAAATGAACAAATAAATGAAAATGCTGCTTCTCCCTTCTCTCTCGTCCTTCTGCCTGCCTTCATTCCTACCTGTCTTCCTCTTTGAAGGAAAAAAAAATTTTTAGACTAGAGTTGCTTATTTTCTGTACCTCATTTAAACCTGATTCAAGTTGATATACTCATAAAAGTATTTACTATGAAGGCCTTTGGGTCCATGCATATCTAGGTAGGTACAGGATAGTAAGCAAGAACACTAAAGCCTTCTAATTAATCATTCCCATATCTCTTAGGGTGCCACCTCTCAAGATTATAGCATTCCATGCCATCCAAGGGAGACACATGGACTTCTGACAGACAAGTTTACTTTGTTCTTCTCATTAATAAAAGTAATGACATTTCACTCATGCTGCTAGCATTCTATACCCATCAACATATTTAGAGAATTGTGACTGATTACATTGTTATCAGCTGTAATATTAGTTTCTTTTTTCAGTAGGCATTTAGTACTCTGCACTCCATGTTTTTTTGCAGACTAACATAGGTATAATAAAGAGGAGAAATGAATCACAGTCATTTCATATATGTTATGTTGGATATACTTTAAGCTATTCAAGGAAAAAAATTCTTGCTTTATACTCTCTAGAGATTATAACATTTTTTTTCTCAGGGTAGCATCAATTATGCTTACTGGTAGTATGGATGATATAGACAATATCTTTGCATCTGAGAAGTAAGTTACAATCTTCCCTATAGCTATTCCTCCTGGCCAATGGGTGACATTTATTTTATGTGTATAGGACCTGGGAAAGGATAAACTCACAGGAAAGGAAAATGTTCCATACATTCCATGACATCAGCCTTGGAGAGGTCTTTGGAGACTCAACTCCAGCAGCGAGGGAAACAGAAACAAAATAAACAAATGGGATGACATCAAACTAAAATGCTTCTGCACAGCAAAGGAAACTATCATCAAAACAAAAAGATACTTTAAGAACAGAAGAAGAAATCTGCACGTCATACATCTGACAAGGGGGTAATATCCAAAATGTATAAAGAACTCAAAAGGACAAACAAACCAAGCAAAAAATGAGATCTGAATATATATTATATATACATATATTTAAGTAGATTAGCTATATATAGAAATATATATACACCATATATTCTTTATCCATTCATTGATGGGTACTTGGGTTGTTTCCAATTCTTGACTATTATAAATAATGCTGCAATAAATATATAGGTGCATATATCTCTGCAAATTAGTTTTTTTTCCATGTAAATACTCAGAAATGGGTAACAGGATAGTATAATGTCAAAGGAGAAACCTGCAGACGTGTAAAGAGAGGAGAAAAACATGTTTGTTTTTTTGCTTTTTCTTAATTCAAACAATAAACATTTATTAAAAGGTAGTAAGGTCTAAAACATATGTCCAAAATGAGTAAGTTTTTAAGCATTAACAATCTAAAATAAGATATAATTGCAAATAACGATAATTGAGAATCTACAGCTGTCGCTGTGGCCCAGTGGCCTGGAAGTTTAGTCCACCGCACCACAGTACACAAACAAGGTCCCTAGGTCTTGGGGAAACAACCAAATAAAATAAACAAAATGCTTCTTCCTTTTCGGTCTTCCTGCCTACCAGCCTGCTCACCTTCATTCCTGGCTGCACTTTTCCTTTAAAAAAAAAAGAATTTACAACTATAAAACACTTAGGTGGAGAATTTATTTTTAGATACAGAGAAGGCTCAAATAGTTCTTCTGTAAGGAATTAAAAACTCCAGATTTACGACTGTATCAAAACTTCTGTATTATTCTTGCTTGTGACTCAGTACTCAAGAGGCAAGTACTTTGTTACTAGTGTATAGATCAGTAATTTCCTTGCAGTTTACTCTCGTCTTGATCTTCAGTTTTTCTTGAAAAGCACTTCAACTGTTTTTACTCTCTAGTCCCTGTTTTAGCATGACTTATAAGAGGTATAAGAGGAAGGTGATATATATATATACATATATATATATGTATATATGTATCTTTAAGGATATAAAGTTGGTCTAGAAAAGGAAATATTAATTCTTTTCACTGTAAGCCATGGTGTTGCAGAAGTATTTATCCAGGAAGAGAGTTGAATTATCAACTAGAAGGTTAATTAGGAATAGAAAGGCCTGTTTCCTGGTTGAAATCTAAGATTCTTGTTGTATGCTGCTAATAGATACATAAAACATACCTCTACAGTTTCTGTTCTGTTTGTATATACTTTGCTTAGATAACATTTAAAATTTACTTTATCCTCAATAATATGTATTTTAAGGTCAGATTAAATTGTGCTCTATATCAAATGACCTTCCAGTGAATAAGTTATTTGAATAGTTCTAAAAAAACTGCTGACAGAGGCGTACACTTGTGGCCAGATGACGGAGGTGGTTAAGGCACAGGGCATGTAAAGTACAGGGGACCTGTGCTGGTGAGTTGGGGCTGTGAGTAAAAAGCCAAACTAAATCAACTAACCAACAAACCAACAACCTCCCCCAACAAAACCCCCAAAAGAATAATTACTGGGAGAAAGAAAGAAAGAAAAGAAAGGAAGGGAAGGAAGGGAATAAATAAGGAATAAAGGAATAAAGCCATGGTCAAGAAATTAGGCTCAATTTAAAAAAATCATTTCTTCTTATAAAATATTACTCAACCTTTACTATAAGACTAGAAGCCCTGAAAGTCCATTTTCATGTAGTGTATTATGGATGTAATACTGTTTCTAAAGGATGAGCAGAAGTATCTTCACATGCGATTCAATCACTTTTAAAATCACATTTACGTTACCACTGCCTAATGAATAAATGGTACAGACATTTTCTAGTTATAAGAACACACACTAAGAAGAATTTATTTATAAGTACCAATATGCCCTTGTGGAGCAGCAGTTGGTTCAATCACCTCTGAAGGAGCGTAGGCCACATACCCCTGGGTTCGAGTCCTAGGACAGAGGGTTGGGGGGAACAACCAGTGTGAGAAACTAAATAAAAATGAAATAAAATAAAATGCTTCTTCCTCCTTTCTTTTGCTGTCTGCCGGCCTGCCTACTCACCTTCATTCCTGTCTGAATCTTTCCTTAAAAAACAAACAAACAAAAAACAATACCAGTAGTTATCTTGCAAGCATCCTTTGAAGAAAAGTTTTTTGGACATCAGAAGGTTTTTCTACTTCAGTCTATTTTTTAAAACATTTTATTCTTATTTACTTGTTCACAATGGTTGTTTCCCCCACAGACAAGACAGGACACAAACTCAGGTCGTTGGGATGTATGCGGACTGCCTTTCTTTGGATGCAGCTGACTTAACTGCTACTCCACCAGGGTATGCCATGTGTTCTTTTTTATGATGATAGCTTGTAAGTTTTGCAAATTTTCTACGTGGAAGTTCTCATTTTTCATGACCGTGCCCTTTTCCAACTATTCCAAACACTGGTTATCAGAATTAATGTTAACAGATCATTAAAAATGACAGAGTTTAAATTAGGTGCTTTGGGAAATGTATGCTCTCTTATGGATTTGTAGGGTCAAACTGTACTGAAGCAGAGGTAACTTACCAACTCTGGTCAAACCTGAACTCAGAGTCAAAAACCGATAGTTTGGCACTACTGATATATATCTTCAGAGCATCACTTTTTCAATTTAGGATTAACTAGCTTAAATGAACATTTATATTTATGTTTTATTTCTACTATTAAACTTCAGAGAAAATGTTTCACTTAAAGAAATACCAAGGATAACAAAATTCATAAAGAAAATACTCTATTTATCTCTATTAAGAAATAAACCACATTGCTTTTCTATTCAATTTTTATATATAAAAGAGCTTTCTGAAACATTTCCTAAACTGTTTCAACTTTAATTCCCTCAATTTTTAGAAATCAGTGAAATTTTTGAATAGTACTATGAACAAAATACTGTGCTGAATTCATCCAAAGCTTGTGCTATTGATTATGTAGTTTTTAAGTTCTCACCCTAGTGAATTTGATGGGTATAACAGAACATAGCTAAGGATCTACCTCCTTTAGAAATGGAACAATGATCTCCTCAAGGTCATTAATAATGTTACCTAAAATAGTAATAACTTTGGGTAAATAAAATGTGTTCATAAAATATTACACAGCTTGCAGAAACCAAATAGGACATACTCAAAACAGGTAAAATCTGCTTTTACCTCAACACTGATTCACTTTGAAAGTAGTTTTGCAGGCTACATTTCAAACACAGAAGCTGGTGGGTTTTGTTATCAGAATATAAACACATACCTATATTATCAGAGTTCATCTTCTCTAAATATTTGAATTGTCTGTTAAAAATATTTAGTTTCTTTTTATTACCCTCAAATAATGAGTTTAGAGTTCTATCTGAGACTTACAAAGTGAAAGCTTAAAATATTTTAGAGTTGGAATTTTTGAAAGAAGAAACTAGATAGGCCAGGGTTGAGAGGCATAGCATTGTCCATTTCAGATTTACATGTTATAACTAAAAACTAGAAATTCAAATATCCTTAAACGAGTGGATATATAAACAAACTGTGGTACATCCATATTATATATTATGGAAAGTTTTGTAGGAATAAAAAATGAACTGATATACACAATTTTGATGAATCTCAAGGGAATTATGCTGTAAGAGGCCAATTTGAAAAATGTATATATGATTCCACTTACATGAAATGACAAAAGGACAGAGACTGAGACCTGATGCATAGTGCTCTATCTTTGTGATGATAGTTACATAAATCTAAACATGTGCTGGAACTTCATATTATCTATAATTAATAATACTGTATTGTATATTTGAAACTTGCTAGGGGAGATCTTAAAAGTTATCATCACAAGGAAAAATATAATTGTGTGGTGTTAACTGATGGTAACTAGATTTCTGATAATTTCATAATATATGCATACATCATATTATTCTGTATACCTAAAACTAATATAATGCTGTATGTCAATTATATCTCACGATTTTATATCAGCAATATTTTATGTTGGGTATGAACAGAACAATGTTTTTTTTTGTGAAATGTCTAATACAGAGAGTAAGTGATTAAAACATTTATTTTCATGTAATTGTTAAAACCTTGATAATTTTTCAAATCTTTTGCAGTGACAGAACACACAAATGTACTAACTCTGACAAGTTTGTGAATTTTGGGTCATGCTATGTCACATATGTAATAAAGCACCCTGTCTAGAAGAGCAGCATTTTTAACTTACTACCTACCTCTTAAACAATCTTTGTTTCTTCATTTTTAAACTCAGGCCTATGGGCTTTACCTGGCCTGTACCTTTGTTGTCTGAGCCACAGGGGTATGCCCTTTTTTTACTTTAAATAAGGAAGAACTATCTAAAGAATTTTCTATTACATGAAAGAGCCCATGGATTTTTGTTTTTGTTTTACATAATCAGCTTTTATCAGGTTTTCCATCTTAAATTCCCACAAATCTTGAAACAAATGCTACTGAAACAATGCAACTAGATAACAGCAAGTTACCTTAGAGGGAGTGTTATTAAACTGAAACTTATTTTTAAAAATGCAAAAGTGAATGATACAAAGTGGGTGCTTGATTTAGTCATGAACATTCTGCAATTTACTGACAATGTAACATAGTGGACGACAAGACTTGAAATTAAAGAAGGTATACATAAATACACGATTATCTTAACTCAGACTGCTGAGAGGTTTCCTAGTGTCTGGACAACATCAAGACTTATCTGTTCTATGCAGGAATGTTGCTCAAGGGTCAAGGCACAATTTTTACTTAGTCCTTTTTTTTTTCTGAGATGACACTGGACTTGGGATAGCACTTTTCAGTGTTATGTGACTGCAGGCAAATAACACTTTGTTATTTGACGAAGAGTAAGAAAATACTATAAGGCATTTTTCAAAAAACAGAAAGTGTAGAAAAAATGGCTGCCTTAAGGGAAATGAAGTTAAGATGCTCTTTCCTAAATTCTCAATTGTAATGTATTCTGGAATGAGACATTCATACTCGTGACTGACCTCCCAGATTGGCCTTATTTATCTATGCTTCTCTTTCAAGGAATCCTTTCTTTACATAAAGCAGGTAGAAATATAAGGGCTTGAAATAAGAAATATATTTTCTTGTAACCTAAATTGTCCCTCTGTGATTTCTTCTTTGACAGAAGCAAAATACTATGATGGAAAATTGATTTTAAAAAACTGTCTTTATAAGCAACTTTTCAGGAACATAGCTCTTTTGCTAAAGCAAGAACATCTGTATTTACAACACAAATCTGAAACACCTACATGTTTTTCTGTATAACAGAGTATGTTTCCCTTGGCTGAAACAATGTTTTATCTTCATATTTGAGGAGGAATTTATAAATAGGCCATTCTTGGTATTTTAGCCAGAAGAACATTTAGCCATTAGTTTTGTTTTAGGGAAAACAGTGAAGGGTAACAGCATAAAATATCATGCTACTGACTTTCTACTTTTGTACATGCACACAAAGTTACCATATGATGTCTTCTTTAATTCAGCTTTCAGTTTTTCCTTGTCTTCTACTAGTTTTTTATTTTCTCTTTCAATTTTCTGTTCTTCTTCCTTGCTATTACTTTTCAAGAGCTAGCACAAAAGAAGAGTCAAAGAAGGAAGCTTAGATTGCAATAGTCAGATACTCTTCCAGGAAATGAGCAGAATAATGCATTTAAAATAACTGGTCTTTATTTTAATCTTTGTCCCTTCCAGTATTTTATAATTTTCTACAACATACTTCTACTAACATAAACTCATTGACACAGAGAAAAGATTTCTTCTTACTATGGTTGAAATCTCTGAAATGAAAACGAGTTTCTGGTGGGACTATGATTAAAATTACATTTTCAAAATAATTTAGGTAGATAATGTGAATATTCTCTTATTCAATTAAATGTGTAATGCAAGTTGAAAGAAAAAAAAAACAGTTCAAAGATAATATCAATTGGAAAACCATTGTTATGGTGTTCCCTGGTGGAAGGGTAATTTGGTCCGCTGCCTCTGGCTGGGGATAATCCACATACATTCCAAAGACCCAAGTTTGCAAGAGTGATGTGGAGGTTGGGGACACAACCAAGAAGAACAGCTAAATAAAATAAATGCTTCTTCCTCCTCTTTTCCTGTCTCTCTGCCTCTGCTTGCCTTCATTACTGCCTGTATCTTTCCTTAAAACAAACAAACAAAAAAAACCATAACGTCTCAATCACAGAGCTGTTCACTCAAAGACTATTTTTATATAGATAAATTCATAAGAAAGAATATAATGTTGTTAGTGTGGAGATTGGTAAATGGAAACTGAAAGGGTACCTTCATGCATGGAACCATCTATTAATTTTCAATGAATAGTCTCCAAATTATTTTTATTCAGTTAATACTTTACAATGCTTTTTATATTTTAAAATCTATTCTGACTTTTAAAAAAGTAGCTTATCTTTTATAGGCAGGGAAAATTAAGATCTGAACAGTAAAGTATTTGACAAATATGAAAATATCAGAGTAAACATTTCATAATTTGTATGTCTGGATGGACCCCCTCATTAATGGAATTTTTAAAAAGTGACTTATCTTAAAGAAGTTTTAAGGAATTTAAGTAACCAAGAAAGACAAGTGACATTATTAATGGTTGAAAAACAATGTATGTAGACATTGACATATTGGTTATTTGACTAAATAAGGTTGATATTGACAGCTTCTACAGTAGGTGAAAAAATCCAAACAACTCAGGACTATTTTAAACACACTGACAAAGAGGAATTTCTACTGCAGAGGGATTCCCTTTTCTAACGTTAGCTGGCATTTTCAACAACGTAAACTCACAAAGTCCCATCAAGCATAGGCTACATGTAAGTATTTTACAGTGCTAAGTGCTACAAAGGGATAAAAATGTTAAGAGAAACATGATTCGTGTTCTCAGATAACTCTAGTAGAAAGGATGAGACAAAAGCACAAAAACTGTAGCACAAGATCAAATATAGTACTATCATGTTGGAACAGAAAGAAGGCAGGTCAGTAGGAGGAATTAAGCTCTAGTGAGAAGTCATTTTTAGGAGATAGGAGGCTGAAATACATACTAAAACTGAAGAAGTCTTTGAAATTAAAAGAAATTTTTTAAAAGAGCAGAAAAAAGAAAAATATCTATGTTAATCTGCTACCCACTTTAAGTTAAAAAATAATCCTTGCTGTTACTTCACTTAATTCAGTTCACACAGTCTCCAGTGATTACCCAAATTCGAAAAAAAAAAACATTCAGTTGCAGGAATGTTTACTCTGATCACTTAAATTATTATGCCATTGAGTTGGAAAATTTGGATTTGTGTCACTCTTGTAAATAAGCTTTAACTATTGCAGCTGTAAAGTTGTCCAAATGTATTATGTGCAACTTGATGCTGGAGAAAGACCAAGAGCCTTGGAACCGGATGTTCAATAGTTACCATCTACAATAATGCACGTGTTTATTCTCCCATCTACCTTATTCCACTTGGTAAGTGGCTTGTAGAAAAAAAAAAACTCCAAATAGTGAGCATTAAAGCCCCATTACTGTTACTTATACACATTTTTAGCATCTTATTGTTTTTATTTAGTTGTTCACACTGGTTCTTTCCTCCTGGACCCAGGACTTGAACCCAGGGGCATGTGGGTTGGGCTCCTTTGAAGGTGACTGACCCAACCTCTGCTCCACTGGGGCGTGCCCCATCACTGCTGTTTTAAGGCAGTTTAATTAAAAATTAATTTGTCTCTCATAAGATTTCATTTAATTAACTGGATATTAGAACAAAAAGTACCCTTAGGCACCACCTGCATGTCATTTAGATGTTAGCATTTGAGAGAAGGGCATGAAACAACTTGGTTAAGAGTGTGGATTCAACCTGCCATTGAAAAACTGAAAAAAAACAGGATATGAATGAGGAAATATTTCCATAAAATCTGGCATATTTTCAAGTAGAGGAAAACTAGTATGGTAGGAGCCAGCACAGATATATAACCTAGTCATGGATATGAAAGTAGTTGGACTAGGGAAAGGGGGGATTGTTTTCAGTAGTATATGAGGTGGACATGAGTAGAAAAGTTTGAAAAGGAACACACAGGGATCGTGTCACATATTTTGATGATGGCAACAGTGCCAATAACGATGGCTGAGATTGATGAACATGGAGAGATTTGTGATAAAAATAATTTTTGTTGCTTTTTTCCTCAGGCATTTACTATATGCTCTTTGTTCCTATAAAATGAACAAAAACAAACTTTCCCAAAAGAAGTGTGGATTCTAGAGCAGGCTGTTTGGATTCAAACCTTAGTTCTGTCACTTATTAGCTGAATGATTCTGTGCAAGTCACAAGCTTTCGTTTTCTCATCTGTAAAATGTATATATTAGTACCAACCACATGAGGAAATAGAGAATTAAAGGTTAATGCCTTACTGTGAAACTTTGAAGTGATAGCTTATACAGTTTTACCTACTTTTATATTTTTAAAAAAAACATTTTTTTTTTATTTAGTTATTCACATTGGTTGTGAAGCCTGGCCCTGGGATCAGAACCCGGGTCTTTGGAATATATGAGAACTGAGCTCATCCAGAGGTGGCTGATCTAACCACTACTTAACTAGGGTGTGTCTATTTCTATACTCTTGAGGCCTAAAACACAGGTGATGACTTACCTCAGGTAACAATGCTAATTATTGGTAGATTTGGGGCTAGCATCAAAGTCTCTTGGATCTCAAGATAATGTGCTTTCCATTAGATAATGTATTTCAGACAGAGAATGAAGAAGTACTTTACCAATTTTATCCTTCCTTAGTATTTTAAAACCTACATGTAGCATCTTGGAATAGAAGTCATCATTGACATTCCTACCTATGGTCTATTACATATACTTTGGGCACTGACAGTATTTATGTCCAGCTCACACACATGCTAATTTTTCTGGTTTAAGCACAGCATATCTGTACACCTCTTATGATCTGTGATTGGGTCACAGAAATGCAGGAAGCTGGGAACCAGGTCAGTACGGAAGCAAAGGTGAGGAAAGCCAAAAAGTGGAGAAATTGGGGGAATCAAAGAATCAGTAGTCATGAAATATTTTTCCTTGCAAGAAAAAAAATTGGAATTGGTTCTGAAAACAATTCCAGCAGAAGAGCTCTAAAGATGTTTTGAGAATAATGCTTATTTTTTAAGGATAAGACTATTCTAAGTTCGTTAATTATGTATATGAGAAATCATAGTGCCAAAACATTATAAAGACACTTCATTTTCTTAGAGCTGAAGAACAAGAGGAAAGCAACTTAATAAGAGGGAAAAAGGAGAAGCTCCATTAGTAGTTATAGCTCATTACTCTAACATAATGGGTGTGATTTTAAATCAAGATAGGTACACAATAAGACTATAAATCAAAGGCTGTGTGCTTTTAAGTTTAGCCATCATACATTAGTCAAGACTTTGAGGTTTTGTTTTACCCATTATGAAATGAGACTGAGGGATGGAAAATGAAGCAAATAATATTAAGGTATAAAATAAGGCAGATTATGCTGCTTAAACATTCCAAACAAAACCAAAAATGACTTATTGCTTGCTTTTGAAACAAATACCAACAGCTTTTGAAAACAGAAATATCAATAGGATTTCCAAGACCTCTATTTATTACAAAGGAAAAATTCCCGAACATTTATGGGTCAATGTCTTTTCAAAACAAAACAAAACAAAGTAAAAATATAAACTGGGGATCATTCTTTAAAAGTTTTCTCAAAAGATGTTGGTGATAGTCTATTCAGACACATTAATTCTTTTTCTATGAAAAAGGTATATATATATTTTACCTTTTTTGATAGCAGAAACAGGTAAACATCATACGAACTAAAACATGGGTTTTGAATGGTGAACATAATACTGTTGCACCAAATACAATTTTTTTTTTGCAGTTAGTTTTACCTTATTTTAATAGGCTTTAGAGAGTTTTATGATGACCTATAGATAGCTAACTCATTTAAAACTGAGTAAAGGTGGTGCTTTATTTAAGTTCTTTCTTTAAGAGGTGGGGTTTTAGGATTTGGGTAAGGATTTTGATTCTCTACTGTTGGACTCAGTACTTTTTATATAAAAGTAACTTGTGTAAGACGTTGTTACATTGACTGTACATTGATAACAGGGAAATAATCTTATTGCATTATTGCAGGAATATTTTTTTCAAAAAATGTTTCACTTCTGAATGGTTCAATTGATTTTTTTCCCTAAGAAGCAGAATTAGAAAAACTTAGAGGGCTTAATATAAAATAAAAATACTCACACTATGAGTTCTGATTCCTAAATTTTAAAGTTAAGAAAAAAATACCCAAAGTAACTTTGTATTTTTCATTTTCCCTATTGTTCTTCATTTTAATGTGGAAAATATCAGTACCTCATTCACAATCTTCTTGAATCACAGGGAAAGGGCAGCTTAGGATTCTCAAAGAAGACATATAAGCAGTATCATCAAATTAAAGATAGTAAATGTTACATGCAATGTTATATGCTTCTTATGTACTCATTTAAAATAAAACTGAATTAACTTAGACTTATAATGACTTGCTTTAGGTTATAAAGCAAAATTATTGGTAATGAAGCAATTAAAATTCATAGTCCCAGAATATTATTTTATCCTTGAATCATAGAAAATAAATCCAATGGCATTAATTAATTTACTATGAAGGAAAAATGTTTAGACAAACTTAAAGGATAATAAAATAGGTTTGAAACAAATATTCCAGAGAACAATATTGCTATTTATGATAATTTTCTACTTATAAACTAAAAAATATTTTAATACAGTTTAACTTTTTTTATAAAGAAAGGTGCAGGCAGGTATGAAGGCACGAAGAAGCAGGCAGGCAGGAAGAAAGAGGAGGAGGAAGCATTTTATTTATTTTATTTAGTTGTTCATCTTGGGTATTGCCCTGGCCCCAGGATGCCAACCACAGACCTTGGGACGTAGGTGAACTGAGCCCAACTGCTATTCCACCAGGGTGTGCCAATATAAAATGGGAATGCTAACCAATTTACACAAATTTTTAAAACAAAAACTTAAATACCTGTTTAAGTCTTTCATTATCTTCCATGAATTTTTTGGCAGTCTTGTTAGTATTTTCTGCTTGACTTTTAAGTACTGCTTTGTTTGACAGTTCTTTTGCCAGCTGAGTAATAAGGGTAACCAGTCGTCTCAACACTCTAAGAAAATTAAAAAAATTCAGAATCAAGTATAACAGGATGAATTATCCAGAATTACAACTTTAAAAGTCACTGTCAATGATTCCCCTACAGGTAGGGTATAGTGGAGGGAGGTGGTATTTACAGAGGACATATACTTTTTTGAAATAAAAATATTTTAGTCAAAATAAGCCTGAGTTTGTCTCATTGCTCTGAAATCTTTCTTAGAAGATTTGTATTTGGAATATAGGTTCATTAGCAGTTTTTTCCTTTCTAGAAGCCTGCGGCCAGGAGAAGCAAACAGAATTTCAGATGGGATAGCAGGGCCAGGTACAGAAGTCTTCTCTTTTTTTCCGCCCGGCTCAAAATTTGCTATTTAAAGAGCATTGTGACAGGCAAGCTGAAAAACTGCCCATTCACATCTGTTTACAGGTAACTTGTATTGTTAGAGATAGCAAGAAATATTAATGTCTTCAATTATTCATGCAACATGTATTTCCTCAGAAACTAAGAGTAAAACGAAGTACAGGAGATGTGACCAAGTCCCCATTCTCAAGAAGTTGAGGTTCTAGGTGTACAACCGTTATGCAATGGTACTTAGGGGAAAAGTATGCATGTGTGTATATAAATGTATGTGTGTATATATATGTATGTGTGTGTATACACACGTGTATTATATCTATATTTTATATGTGTATATATGTGCATATATGTGTGTATATACAAAATACAGATATGTGTATATATATATATATATATATATATATATATATATATACACACACTCTTTGATAGTGTATAAGATACCTGCCTACTCTGGGAGGCATGAAGGTCATAGTCGCTTCTCTGAGAAAAGGGCTGAATGATGAGACGTTATCCAGGGAAAGAGAACAGGGAGGAGTATTCTGGCAGAAGCAAAACCAGGTATGAAGATTCTGAAGTAGGAGGAAGTGAAGTATACAGGAGGAATGAAAACTATTTGTTGCAAGAATAAATGAATGAACACTGAAGGTCAGTGTGGGTGGAATGTACTGTCCATGTCAGAGAGTAGTATGAGACAAGGCACCAAAGAGAAGCAGGGGTCAGGTCATGTAGGGTTTTATAGGCCCAGCAAACCTACCAGCCTGAATTATTGTTTGTTATTTGGGGATATCATTTGAGTTCTTTCATGAAGATGTTAAGTATATTAAATAGTATAAAAAATCTATTGTACAGGTAGAAAAACTGAGAAAGAGAAACATAAATCATGTTTTACATTATGCTTTTTTAAAACTTACAACCAAAAAAATAATGAAAATCCCGAGATATAAAGATTTCTTTGAGCCCTAAAAAGTTTCATCTGTGTATGTTCATAGACACTAGGTCTGCTGGCTGAGCTCTTTTCAATGGCAGAAGTAGCGGAATATTTCCTTACTTCTCTTACGGCATCTATTAGAGAAAAAAAAAAAAACAAAAAACTTTTAGCTTTTAAGAATATAAAATTATTAAAATGGAAATCAGTTTTAGAAAAATGGACCTAACTTTAAGATAATGGGCCTTAGGGAGGGGTTTCTTTATGTCTTTTCCTCTATAATACCTGTGAGGTACCACAGTCAAAATAAATGTTCTGTACATGGATACTAGTTAGCACACTTTGAATGTAAGAGCAGGTTTGTTTTAATTGTTCATCATCACTGCATTCTCTCTCATCTCTAGTTACACTGCTTTACTCTGTCCTTTACTCTTTCTAGCTCTAGTAGGTTGATAAAAGTTCAGCATATTAATAATTACATAATGGGTAACTGTCCCATCACAGTAATTCCACGGTACTATCCCATTTATTTTACTGTATATTTTATTCTATCTACTATTAAACTATAGAGATTTTAGCAGCATTTGGTTACACTGAGGTATCCACTGGCAAAGGTCTGTTAAACAGGACTTAAGCTACAAAGCACATGCTCCTCTGACTGGCATGTGGATGGCAGGTGCAACTAGGAATGATCAGATAGTTACTCTCTTGATGCTTTCAGTGTGATGGTACATACCAGATCCCAGCGAACCATTTCTTTCTAGTGGAAAACAGATGTTAGTTTATTTGTATCTAAATTTAAGGCTCTCTTAGCCACTGGATTTTTATAGGCCTTAGGGAAGGTATCTATCTTAGATAACTCAAAGTCAGTGAATATACAAGCAGGTTAGACTGCTCCTTTCATGTAGCCATTAGCATTCTTAGGGAAGACTGTGCCACACAATAAAAAGAGTACAAAAAATGAGGCCATTTTAACAACTATTTTACTAAAAACAATTTTTTTAAAGGAAAGATGCAGACAGGAATGAAGGTGAGTAGGCAGACAGGAAGAGAAGAGAAATATTTCCATTTTAATTATTCACACTGGTTACCTCCCTCTCCTTCTGACCAGGACTTAATCCCAGGGGTGTGTGACCTATGTCCTTCAAAGGCAATTGACCTAACGGCTGCTCCACCAGGGTGCAATCTTAATTTTTAAAAACAGCAGCTGATTGAGACGTAATTACTATACCATGAAATTTATCCCTTTAAAGGGAAAAATGTGGTTGTTTGGAGTTATTCACAAAATTGTGTAACCAACACCACTAATTTCAGCTCATTTTCATCAATTCTAAAAGAAACCATGTACCCATTCCTCCCTTTTCTTTGCACCTCATCAATCTACTTTCTGTCTCTATGTATTTGCCTATGCGGATACTTTACATATATGAAATCATATACTATGTGGCCTTTTGTATCAGGCTTTCTCAGCAACGCTTTCAAGGTTCATCTGAATTGTAGCATATAGCAGTACTTCATTACTTGGTATGCAAACAACTGTACAGACACACTACATTAGCTTCACTGGATGCTTCCACTTTTTGGCTATAACGAACAATGCCATCGTGAACACTGTATAAAGGTTTCTGTACTAGTATGTTTCACTTTCTCTTGCGTGCACACCTAGGAGAAGAACTGCTGAGTCACATTGGTAACTCTAAGTTTAACTCTCTGAGGAACTGCTGAACTGCTGTCTCAAGCAGCTCTATCATTTCACATTCCCACAAGCAATGTCTGACGGTCCCAATTGCTCCACATCCTTGCCAACACCAGTTATTATCTATCTTTTGATTATAGCCATCCTAGTGGGTATAAAGTGGGATTTCATCATGATTTTGTTTTGTATTTCTCCGATGGCTAATGATATTGAGTATCTTTTCATGTGCTATCGATTATGTGTACACCATCTTTGGAGAAATGTCTAGTCAGATCTATTTTTACCCATTTTTAAATTGGGTTATTTGTCTTTTTATTTGTTTCTCAGATGTCTTTTATAGATTTTTTTCAAATTGGGAATTACTTAATGGATAGTCATTGTATAAATTTACATCTCTTTAGTCTCTTTTAATATATAATACTTTAAAAAAAGACATTGATCGATAAGTGGTTTTTAACCCCAAGAAAATAACAACATAAGGCATAAATCATAACAAATTAAAAAGATATTGACTAAAGTCAATTGGTTAGGCCAAGTGTTTTTTAGAAAGTTCAAAGGCATGCTCTGGTGGAGCAGTGGTTAGGTCAATCACCTCCGAAGGAGCAAGCCACATACCTCGGGGTTCAAGTGTGCTTCTTCCTCCTCTCTCTTCCTGCCTGCTTGCCTCTGCTTGTTTTCATTACTGCCTGCACCTTTCCTAATAAACAAAAAACAAAACCCAGATTCTTTACGTCTAGGAAACTAAAAGAAAAGCCAGGAGGTTGTTATGAATCAAGACCCAGGCATATTCAGGTGAGCTTAGACACAGCCACTTCTGGAAGGAGCTGAAACAAAGTTAGCCAACTGCAAAATATCCAAGACTGAAACTTGACCAATCATTGCTCAACTAGTTTTTCACCTGATTTTCATGTTATTGCATCAATTGTAACTGGACTGACTTTCAGCCTAATTTGCAAAATAGGCCACCAACTGGAGCTCAATGTACTTCCAAGCCTCATAACCCTAACCCAGATTGAGAACTCTCTCATCTTTTCTATGCGGACACATGTGTATCACACTTAAGCACCTGCAGCAGAAGTCAAGGCATTCCTTGTCTGTGTCTCCTGAGCTGCCGTACTCATAAAAAGCCAAGTAAATGATTTTAAAAGGAACTACTCCCCACCTGTGGCTCAGATTGTCTCAGTAACATTAAGAGCATGCCGATTACTACAAAATAACAATAAAATAAACAAACACCCTGAAACAGTATTAATGGGTTATTTTGAGGATGCCAGAGAAATCAAATAGTGCTATAGATGGTCATCATGCTTGTGATTCCCCCTCCTTGGCAATTAAATGGGAATAACAGTCATGGATCCATTGTGTAGAAATGCTAAGATTAATCAGTAATATCAAAAAGATTCTCACATGTAAACGATCACACAAATTCACCTGTAGAATGAACTGCCTGTATAATAACAAGAAGACTGTCTTAAAAGCGGAATGGCGTAACAGTAAGAGAAGAGTGTGACATACAGTCAGTTTTCTAAAAGCCATGATTAAGATCACTTGTGGAAACTTCCAAACTGCTGGGATGCTCTTCTGCTGACACTAAGCATATTCTTGGGTTTCCTCCTTCCTTTCTGCTTATTCATACCACTAAAACAACACAGATGTACACACACTTTTCAGTTAGTATTGGCTCCAGGAATATAAACAACTTGTAATGATTTATTTTATTACAGAGAAAATAAACAAGAAAAATGAAATTTCGAAGTAAAATATAAATTAAGCTTGAGTAATTTGCTGGTTTTGCATTACTTACATCATTGTCATTTTAGTGGATGAGAACACTGGACTATGTGCTTTACTGCATTCAAATCCTCAAACACCTCAGTGAAGTAGTTACTACTCTGTTCTGAGAAGCTTAAAGAATAAGTCCCTACATGCTTGCTTTTACTATCTGTAGCTAAAGTTCATACATTAACTGTCCATAGCATCCCTTTCTCTAGGAATAGTTATGCACTCTGCCCCCGGATCTAGTTCCAGTCAGCAGTCATGATTTTGCTTTGTGACTCCAAGCCCTGGCCACAGATTACTAGACAGTGTTTGGGTACCTTGGGCTAATTTGTTGACTTTTTGCTTTAGAATTGGAATTGGGACCCAGAAATGACAATTTAATCCTTGCGTACAGCTGGAGTGCTACCACTCGGCAGCTGTGTGGTGCCCACTTTCTGCCTTGGGAATTGAGTGTCAGAGTCTGTCGAGATAAGATAGAATGGAGCAGATCTGGAAGAAATGCACATTTGAAAAGGACTCTTCAATTCCCAGCACCAGTCCCTCCCTTGAATTCGGCTTCTTTCCTTCCCTGGTCTATCTGAAACTGCCCCATATACTATTACAAATTCCACTTTTATGTTCAAGTGAGCTCAAGCCGATTTCTGATACATGTAACTAAAAAACCTTGACTACAATTCCATTTACTTATATGGATAAGGTGGCAGTTTGCAGTAGAAATTAATTCTTTTGATAATTTTAGAGTCAGAAGACAATGATCCTCTTCTAGAGCTAGTAGCAACTACAGAGATTATTTTCTTTTCTTCATTTATTTTTCACATGGAAAAACCAAACTCAGAGAAATGAAATGCCATTCCAAAGCTCATTGATTAGCTGTTGGCAGAACTGGGACCTGTTTTCTTGATTGTTCTTTACTCATCTAGCATTATTTTTTATATGGCTAGAGTCAATCAATATCATTAACAATAATGTACCATGAGACAAATATTGACATACTGAAAAGAGGCACAAACCCATTCATACCCTGAGACAATAATCTACTCATACCATCTCAACTCAAGCTAGTGGATCTTAGCTTTCAAGATTTCATAGCAGAGTTGGTGGTTTGCAAAGTTGGAAACATTTTTCTCACAAAATAGTGACATACCTGGTGCTTATGGTCCCAGGATGGCTCCTGTAAAACCAATTTAACACACAACACAACAATTCTGAGGGAATTCTGGGGAAAACACACTCTGTAATGTGTATCAGAAGATAAAGTACCCAAGAAGCTTAGACAAGTCAATATCTCTGAGCTCAGCTATTTCTTCTTAAAAGAGCAAACATGATAATTATTAAGACTCTTGGAAGTTCTGGTTTGACAAGATAATCTTCTCATTTCCAATATACTAGTTATCATAAAGATTTCAAACATGCTGAAAAATCAGTACAATAAACAGTTATTTTTCTACCACCTGGAGGTAATAATAGTTAACATTTTGCCATATTTGCTTTATCTGTCTTTCTAAAAATCACTGAAAAGTTGTAAATATCATGATATTTTATTCTGAAATACTTCAGCATGCATCCCTTAAGAATAAGGACATATTTGTAGTTAACAGATGCTGGTAAAATTTTCTGTACAGGTAACATTTTCTGCCCATTGGAGCAGTGGTTGGGTCAATCACCTCTGAAGGACACAGGCCACATACTCCTGGATTCAAGTCTTGGGAGGCTGGTGGGGCAACACAACCAATGTGAAAAGTAAAATGGAAACAAAATTAAAATGCTTCTTTCTCCTCTGTCTACTTGCCTTCATTCCTTGTCTGTACCTTTCCTTCAAAAAAATTTTTTTTCTGTAAATAGGCAGAGAGTAAATGTTTCAGGCCACTTGTTCTCTCCTGTAACTATTCCACTCTGCAGTCATTCATGAATACAGACACAGACACAGACACTATGCAAACAAATGGGCATGGTTATAGTTCAATAAAACTTGTCTACAAAAATGCGCATTTGGCTTACAGGCTATCAGTTGCAGTCTTCTGCAATACGACAGTGTTGTTATATCAACTAAAATTAGCAAAAGTTCTCTAATATTATTTGACAACCAGTCCATATTCAAATTTTTGCAGTAGTCCCTAGATGTCTGAGCATTTTAAACAGCATCCAAACAAGATTTACACCCTGCTTTTTTGAGGGTCTTATGATTCTGTTCCCATTTGCCTTCCTAATAGCTAAGTTCTAGGGGTCGCAGCAGTATAATAATAAATGACTGTATAACTGTTAACTGAAAAATGGGCTGTATATTGTGGCAGTTAAATTTTAAAAGAATTTAAAAGAGGGAAGAACTACTGCATTCAGGGGAAACTTAGGCTTATAAAATAGTAATATCAACTTTATATCAATATATCAATATCTACTTTATATGCTATCAATACATGACATAAGCTGATGTGTATCTATAGTGACATCAACTTAACTAAAAATCAATGAAGTCATTAATTAAAAAAAAAAAACCAAAATGCTAGAGTTACACATAAAGAAGGAAACTAGTACTTACCCAGAAACAGAACAATCAACAGGACTATAATTGTAAGGAATGCCTTATTCCAGAAACTTGCAATTTTACCCCAGACATTAAATGAAAAAATCTTCTGCCATCTGTAAAGCAATATAAATACATTAAATGCATAAAATTGAAAGGTTTGAAATACTTTGTAAATGCTGAATTAACATTTTTCTAACTGTGTAGTAAGTGAAAAAATTACAGAATCTAATTTTTATGTCATATCAGAGAATTATTAAAGAAGGGAGCAATGCAGAGAATTACTAATTCTCTGATATGATAGATCTCATGAAATAAAGAACTCATTCAAATTTAATTATCACTTGACATTTGATTATCTTTTGATTGGTGGCTTAAATATTCTAAAGTAAAATGCAAATCCAACTTTTAAAGCAAATACAAGATTAAAAATTTAACAAGTAATTCTTAAAGTAAAATGTTATATTGCAGATAGAAATTTTCACTTGATCTCTCTTCTATAATCAGGGTAGTAACACAAAAAAATAGCAAAGCTCTGTTGGTCTAAAATTTAGCAACATTGCAGGACTAGGGGGCCCAACTCTGCCTTACTTATTTTTATATAGTACTCTTTTAACATCTATTGTAAGTAAAGGATTTTCTATACTTTCACCACAAGAGAATAAAAAAAATACTGAGGTATTACATATATAGACTAAAATGCAAACATCTTAAAAATATAGTCTGATGAATTTTTATATATGCCTATACCCAATGTAATTAACCTGTATAAAGGTCTGAACATAGGGGAAAGAAGTAGCAAAACAGTCTAGATGGATTGAATAGTATAAGCAAAGATAAAGAGGTAGGAGTCTGGATTATAAGTGACAAAGAATGACAAAGCAATCCAGGCACAACTGGAGCTAGAACAAACTTTGTACAAGGGCATTTTAAGTGAATAACACATTAACTGGGTCCAAAGGAGGTACTTAAAGGTAATAAGTACTTGAAAACACTTCAAGCACTTACCAGTTTTATTTTAAAATTATGACAAATTACTAACTACAAAGTTTTGAAAATAATTGTAATAACGAGGTAGGTGAGGAAGGGAGATCCACGCAGATAAAGCAGTTCCTTTTGCTTCTATGTTTCAATCCTAAGGATGCTCTGCAAATATTACACTATGAAATTTTTATATTTTGAGAAAGAGAACATAAGTGGCTATACCTTGATTTAGGTTCAAATATAAGCTCACTTTTTTTTTTTTTAAGGAAAAGTATAGGCAGGAAAGAAGGCGAGTAGGCAGGTAGGCAGGGAGAGAATGGAGGAAGAAGCATCTCTCTATTTTTTATTTATTTATTTTTTTATGTAGCTGTTTATGCTGGTTGCTTCCTGGAGACCTGAACTTGAACTCAGGGGTACAAGGCTTGCCAATACTCATATTTTAAAGAGGTAGTATAAAATATATAACAAAGACCCCCTACAGAGAACAACTAGCAGTTAATAATAAGACTCAGTTCAAGGAAGAACTAATAATTAGCAGTATTATGTTGAGTCTTTACAATGGTTCTAACACATATTTTAGCTCATTTAATCATTTAATCAGCACAACCACTAAATGGGGTAGAGACTAGCATTACTTCCATTTTACAGATGGGGAAACTGGCCAGGGACAGTAAATACCTTGCCCAAGTTTCCACAGCTTAACATTCAGAGCTGGGATATGAAGTCAGGCAGTCTCACTTCTGAACATGTATCTTTATTACTATTTTTTTGTGAAGTAACATTGTATTATCACATTATAAAAGTTTCAAATGTTATAAATTTATAACATATTTATATCATTATAAATCAAACTGTATATACTTCATTAAGTTTACCACTTAAAGTCCAATACTATCCTTCAACATAAATTAGCCCTTTTACCCAAATTGCCCAGCCCCTTATTCCTTTACTTCTGGTAACCACTAATTTGGATGTAGGATCTGAAGGTTTATTTTTGTTGTTTTCATTCCTTTGGTTTCTCTCTATATAGAGCATGTATCTTTAACCAGTGAGTTATTTGGGAAAATGATAGAGGAAAATTAAATGAAGACTGAAATCTTTTCTTTGAAGATCATGGTGATACATATATAAAAAGATGTATATCTACATAGTAAGGATATATTGCAAATTATGTGTGCATATACACCATATTTTCTCATGCATAATTATATATGCATAATTGCATATATTATGTACATATAATATATGTACATAAACATATTTATCAAATAGCAACTTGATCAGCATAGGAAAAAAGGGTCGAAAGAAAAAGATCCTTAATTTACACATAATTTTGATAACGAATGACAAAAATATTCATTTTTGCAAATTTCTTACCCCTTATCTATAAATTAGATGTTTATAAAAAACATGGATCACTTGAATATAGGGTTCTGTTGCTTCATATATTACCAAAAAGTAGTACAAGATGTTGAGGATTTAAAATAAAATCAACCAGATGAAAAGGCAGGGTGATGGAGTAAAAAGAGCACTAGATTGAAAACCAAATTCTTGTCCAGAATCCGCCATGGACCAGATAGATAACCAGAGTCAAACCACTTTCTTTTTTTTTGGGTCTCAGTATATAATCTACAGAGAAAGAGTGGGCTGGAAAAAATTATGTCCAAGGTCCGGTCCTATAGTATGATTCAATTTTCCCTTTTAATTATAAGGAAGAAAAATACAATATTTTAAAATGCAATGATAGACATGGATAGATGTGAATAGAAATCCAGATAGATAGCAAGCAAATTAAAAGTTGCATAAGGCTACCTGGATCCTGAGCCAGGTATAATTTTGCAACATATTTATATCATGTGTATTTCATCATTTATACTATGAAGTAGAGTGAGTCAACCTTCCGTTAAAATACCTAGTTCTTACATTCCTTAGATCCTTTACTATAGAACTAATGCTAATGACTGTTTCTGATACTTTTCATACTTTACGAATTCTGCATATGGTGAACAGTAGTAAAATTGCCACAAAACATCAATGAAACTATTTCTTGGTTACACTGAGTATCAAACTAACCATCTTTATTGGCTTAAGTTACTAAATTGTCATTCCACTGCTGCAAGGAAACATTTATAATTGTGCCGCACTGTAAACATAATTTATGGTGATTTAGTTCACTGTTTCAATTCAAGACAATAAAAAAAGGTAAAACCACATGTTAAAAGTGTATCATTGCTTTATTATACTGTATCTGTACTCAAAAGAACTAGGTCCTTTTCCTTTTAGAAGGGAGGGGAGAACATTTTATTGGTACATATAAACAATTTTATATAATGTAATATTTAACATTATCATTATTACTTAATTCGGGTTTATTTTTAAGGAGCGTCTTTCACATAATTAACACTCAAAACTTTTTAATCTTAAAAGTTTTTCCTTAGATGATAATCAAATATTTATTTTTAAGGATTTGGAGGTTTCCTACCTTTGAGGAGGAATAAAAGGTAGACAGAAGATTAAAATGAGTCCTATTTCAGCGTAAAGAAAGGTTGCAACTGCTGCCCACTGGAATGTCATTTTCTCTTTTCACACCTAAACAGAGAAACACTTATTTTACTTTGTTGTTTTTCAAAGAATACAGGCTTAAAGACCGCTGGGCCTCAATTTTTTTGTGCCTGGCCTTCGCCTAAGCGAAGGTGCATGGTTTTAATCTGGGGCGGGAAGGGAAGGGATGGGAAGGGAAGGGAAGGGAGTCATGGCTGGGCCGAGGGGTCAGCGTCTCCACCTCCCAGGCGGACGGCGCAAATTTGCGAGGCGGCCAAAGCTGCACCGAGTACATGCTGTTCCTCTAGCTTCACGGCGACAGCAACCTAACGCCACCCTCCACTAACGCCCGCGCCTAGAGGCCCTCTCCAACGGACCGCAGACGCCGGACTGACGCGCTGGAGTCGGGGCCGGCTTCCCGAGGTCCAACCGTGGAGGGAGCAGGCCCACTCTATGGCGGCCTCTCTGCCACCCAGCGTTCGGCGCAGTCTACGGGACTGCGACCCCCGGGCTCCCACCGCCTTACCCCACCTGGATCTCCGCGCTGCTCCGGGGCCGGCGACGCGCGGGACGTCAGACGCCGCGGCGCAGTGGGGGAGGGAATCGGGTCTCGTGGGCGGGGAAGGGGGTGGAAGTGCCCCACCCCCACACGCGTCCGCTGCTTCCCCAAATTTGGGCAGTGGCCTTCGACCCTAAACTGAAATCTTCCGCTGCGCGAATACGATTATTTGTAATAATTGTTTTCTAATTGGTGGTAGAGTAGAAGATGACTCAGATTTTTCGACCCGAAGCTTGGGGCTCCCAAATGCAACTTCTCGGAAGAGCCGAGTTTAAATTTCTAATAAAGTGTGGTGTGGGTGAAAGGGATGGGGTTAACCTAACGCTTCTGGAAAGACCTTGTTGGGGTCCAGGGTTTAGGAAAAGCACCGGGACTGGACGGTAGGATGGCTGGGGCGGAGGGGGGGGGATGTGCGCGGGGGGCGGGGGGGGGAATGGGGGGAAATGCAGTGAACACGTTAGAAATGCATTTCCTGTTCTCTCTCACATGGTATAAACAGTTTTATTGTCAGGAATTATAGGGCCACTACTGGGTAGTGTGTGTGGCATCTTGCTCTTCTGAGAGTGTAGGAGAATCTAACGTTACTCAATTTTGCTGCTCTTGTCCATGGACTGGGAAAAGCAATAAACTTAAGGTAATGTTTTGAGTATTGGTGCGAAAGGAAAACTGTTGGTACAGAGATACACACATACACACATGCATATACACACACTTACTTAAGAGGTATGAAGCAGGCAGGCAGGAAATGGAAGGAGGAAGAGGTATTTATTTAGCTATTCATTTTAGTTGTTGCCATCCTCTAGGATCCGACCTGAGAACCTGGGTTCTTGGGCTTTACTTGGACTACGTTGGAACCACAGACTTAATGCTGGAGTCAGAGAGGCGTGTCTAGGTATTTTTTTTTTAATGACTGTTTTTCAGGGTTTCAAACTGCATGAATATACTCGAAGTAAACCCCCCTCCCCCCAATATTAACACCATAACAGAAATACAAAGCAAAGTGTTATCCCGCAGAGACAACTATTCTGTGAACATTAGACAAATGACAAAAGTGAGAGTAATTATAGAATAAAACAGACATCTGGGTTGGCACTTTTACAATTTTTATCACATCTATGCCTAATCACATATAAAAGAATGAATAAAAGCTACTTTGACCATAAATTAACCACAGGAAGTATTTAAAAGAAATGCAAAAACAGGGTGAGGGTGAGTAATCCCTTGTGCCTCAGGCAACTACAGACTCCCGTGTGCAGACCAAATAAAAATTCCAAGGACTTAAGACATCAGGTGGGAGTAAAAATAAAGATATTCCTCCTTTTCTCCCTTCCTTCCTTTTTATAAAAAAACAAACTCCTTGCCCTTCCACACAAGTTTCTTTGACATGCTATGCCCCTTACTCTAATGATGCTGCATGCTCACACTAGTATAATTTCACAATTTTCAAACAAAAATGACTGTTTAAACCATAGCTCACTATTTGTTTATGTACATAACTCATGAAATGAAAAGGGCGGTTATCTTTTAAAAGTTACATTGAAAAATTAAAGTGCAGACTATGCCCAAGAAAAATATGGGAACAGAGTGCTTATGTTAAAATGGATTCATTTAATATTCCCAAATATTTGAATTAAGTTGTTTTAGATAACTGTATTCTTTTAACACTTTTAATGTTGCTAATATAGAACAATATCTTAATTATGAAACTGTTTGATTTTAACCTAAGAAAGTTAATTTCTGCAGTGGCACATTTCACCAATAAGAAAGTTCTATTAGTAACATTCTCAAACTATGGAACTTTAAAGTTTAAATTATCATCAAGACACCATCACTAAAAGCAGGGTATGAAAATTAAATTTCTGAATTAAAAATAAGGCTCAGTTACTATCCTTCAGGAAGTAATATTTTAAATGTGAAATCATCTCCAGATATTATACTACATTTTTATATTAGAGATGTGGGGCACTGAAATTAATTGAATCATTTTAAGTATATTTACCAAGCTCACACTTTTCTAAGTATCTAGATGTCGTGAAATATAAACTTAAATGTCATTTCATGGAGTCTTAGTTTTAAACGATAAAAATCATGTTTAATTAAATTCATAATACAATTTAAAACAAATACTTTGAGGTATATAATTTAATTAGGAAGTAACTTTTTCAATTTGAACTTTTAATGTAAGCTGTGAATGAAAATATATACAGATTTTCTCATTCCTTTTCATTTTATATAGATGTTGGCACTTGTTTCTGACACTTCTCTGCATTTACTTGCATTAAAAAAAAAAACCATGTTAGCTCATAGATATTAAATCATACTTTTGGTATGAAAATAAATCTCACATTTAAAGAAATCCATAATAGCATTCAGGGCAATGTTTGTCAATATGTGGACATAGGATGGTTAGAATGTTTGAACCACCAGTCTTAAAATTGTGAATTTTGGGACCACTCTTAAGAGCGACTGAACCCAAATCTGATGATGGGGATTAGGGCTAATTTACAAAAATCCTTTTAGGACATTTTTATACAAAAATTTGAGTCATGATTGAAAGTGAAAACCAAAATGAGACCTAGGTGGTTTCATTGTTGGTAGACAATGAAGAATATATTAAAATAATTTAGGAAGTCCAATCAAATCCTATAATGGTCTGTAAGGTAATCCAAGACTGCTGATGTGCTTGACAAAGCATTAAATATTCTTTTTTCCTGCCTTGAAGTTATTTTTTCCATCATATACATTAAATGTTGATGAAAGCACATATAAGGAGTTCCGAGTTCAAGAGCAATGTCAACCCAGTCCCAGATGCATTTCAGTGGGGTTTCCTCATATCCAGCAAACATGGCCGGGTTAGCTAAGAGTCCTCTTGCAACCATCACACCTACAAATGAAAACACATCACATTTGTCCATACATTAAGAACACATAGTTGTTACTTAAAAAAAAAAAAAATCATTAAAAAATAAACGAAAAAGCAACAACTCATGGTTATTAGGGTAAAACTCAATATAACCGAGAAAAGTGAAAAAAAAAAAGTTATTATAAGGTTTCACAATGCCCTTATATTAATCTGTTTAATTCAGTTATAAAACTTTTGATTTTTTTTATAGACCAAAAAAGTTTAACTGTATTTATAAGAAATTATCCTTGATTACTTTTTTTTAATTAAAAAAATTTTACACATTAAAATAAACTCATATGTATAGGTTCCCCATTCCTCATATATGTATGTCAACACACCTTGCCTACACCAAATCACCAAGTGTTCTTCACCACTGTCCAATGGTCTCTGCCCACCACCTACTTATTTTTTAAAGATCCCTACATCAATTAGTCTTTAGGGATCTTTTATTGTTGGGTAAACCCAGATTGTCATAAATTGATTTGCTTAAAGATAAGTTTATCTGCCTTTTCCCATTATCAATAACTAGCACAGGGTTGGTGTGCCAATAATGTAAGATGATAATGAAAGTGTACAGCAAGTTGTTTCTTTGGTTCCTATGACCACTTGAATTCATTCTCATTTTTATTCTAGGAGCTCTATTTTACTAATAGGCTATTTAAACAATTCTGAACTGGTCACTCACTAAAGATAATGGTGGCAGAAAAGCAACTAAATTAATTTACCCTAAAAAAGTAATTTCATTCTAAGTAGAAGAGTTACATTCTAATAAAGTGCTTAGCTTAAATAAATACAGCAGGAAAATATAGCTCCATTTTAAAGAGAATGAAAATCACATTAACATTATGCTCCCCCCCTTTATTTTTTGCTAAATAAAAGAAACTCAAGTATTTATTTCTTACCATCTGTCCCAGTAATATGACATACATTTTTTGCTTCTTTTAAGCTTCTAATGTCCCCATTAGCAATGACAGGGACAGACATATTTTCCTTAATTATTTTAATGGCTTCATAGTGAACTGGCTGATGTCTTTCTTCAATTGTTCTTCCATGAACTGTAATCCAAGAAACTCCTGTTGCTTCAGCCTTCCGACAGAGATCTACAGTCCTTTTAAGATCATCATGCATCCTATAATTTCAAAATGAAAGCTATTTTTTCACAGCATGCAAATCTTAATACAAAAATCAATAAACTAAAAATATTTCATCTAATACATTATTTAGCTCTGTTATATCATCAATTCATAACACTATCAGTAAGGTTTTGTTCAGGGGTTGGTTCCCACTAAAGACTAAGTTGTTATTTCATTATTGGCAACAATAGAATGACAAGTGTTTTATCCTTCCTAGTGTTCCTCTCTTTTGGTTTTAATGACATAAAAAAATCATCAAAGTACTATCACAGATGAATTGAAAGGTGCTATCCTGATAGCTGTTGGGTACACCCCAATCCACAAGTACAAGAATACTTTTATCTTGAAATATTTTCATAACCTGTCACTATAAAACTAATCTCTTGTTAATTTTTTCTTTCTTAAATTTTAATTGCCAGTATCATTCCTATTTTCTACTCATTGTACCAGGAATGTTTCTTAGCATTAATTAAATAGTACGAGGAAAAAGTGAAGAGTTTCTTTTGGAAGAAAGTTTTTAATAATGGAGAGTTTAATTTTTAAAATTAAAATAAATTATATTTTAAAATTGTATTTTAAAAATATAAAGAGGAAGTTGTTCTGATTATAAATAAAAATTGGCATACCTTTGTAGCCTGAGAAGCTGAGGTGGCTAAGGTATTAATAAAATTATGTCATAAATTAATTTACTAAGTTTTATTTCAACATTACCTTACTATTAAGGATAGACAAACCCATACCCTCAAGATAATAGGAATATTCTTTTATTTCATGAGTAATAGACTATCTTGGCAATAAATTAAAATACTGTCTTTACCTTATCTTAATAGATACTGAAAATCTGGGATTTTCCACTTGATTTCTTACTTGCTTCACCATATCTTGGACAAGCTCTGGCTTGTTTATTAAGCAAGCACCATAGCCTTCTGTCATTGCCCACCTTTATAAAACAGACACAACAACAAATAAATTGTAAATGGATAGAAAATGTAATTCTAAAATCACTCTAAGTGCATTTATGTCTCTAGCCATTTGGAATGGAATCAGATTTTTAAAATTCATATATCTAACATTTCTAAGTGGATGAATGGGAGATTAGGATAGCATGTTCCCATATCAAAGGTACTTAGGAAAAGTGGTTTTCGTTGGCAAGTGAGAAAATTAAATTAAAATTAATTTAACCTAAATAGATTTAAGTATTTCAAATTAACTGCAATTACTTACTTCTGATATTAAAAATTCCAAATTTGATATACAGTAAATATAGTAAGTTTTATTATTCTTAGTAGAAGATACTTTTGGTTTACTGTATTCCAACACTACCAAACAACTTAAATTTCTGAATAAGTATGCAAATATGTCTAATGTGATTTAGATTATGCTGTACTTAAAAGAATGTAGTTTTATTCTTTGGACACATTGTAAAATACTGACAGATACACCAGTAGAGTGCCAGAAAGGTAGGAATATTATTGTCAAATTAGGTGCATTCTATCAACACCCAGTTATACTCAACCAAACTGTGGTACAGGAAAAGAAGTTAATTATAAGAAGGAATTCTCATAAAGGAAATTAGGAGAAAACAAATGGTGATCTCCTAAATCACACTCATAGCTTTTAGAGAAAATATGTCTGACATGGTACTAAAAATATATTTTAGGAATTGCTATGAACATTAGTCACACATAACTATTTATGGCTGAGGTTCAAGCTAGATCCACACATAAAATATTTTAGTGGTGAGGTGAGATAAAACATTTGTTAAAGGTCTATATACTGTTTTCTCCATCATGAAATATCTTTACAGACATGCCCTGGTGCCTCAAGTGCTAAGTCAGTGGCTGGGGTGTAGGACCAAGTAAAGTCTAAGGGTGTGGGTTTGTGACCCCGGGCAGGGATGGGGGCTGAAGGAGCAACTAAAAACATGCACATAAATAAAAGCCCTTCCTTTGTTTCTTCCTTCCTTCTTCCTTTGCTTCTTTGTCCTTTCCTTTCCACTCTTAAAACAAACAAAAAAACCTTTGCATTTATGTTCCTAAATAATCTTTACTTATTTTTTTCTTATTTCTTAATTACAGCCCAGGTGCTTTAACTCCATTTTCCTTTTTATTTTTTTGAAAACTAGAAAGACAGTTTACCATGTTCATAGTTTTTTTTTTTCTAATCTTTTTGAAAATTCGTCCAACTTCTTTGAGCTTTACCTCTGAGGGCAACCACAGTTAATGTCTATTCCATTTGCATAAGGACAGACTATACGAGCAGCATCAGATAAAAGTCTTGCATCATTAGCCGCAAACTGAACAATCAATGGGCAATCACCTGATAAAATGAATAGCTCAACATTAAAATTCACAGAAACACACACACCCCTAACTTTAATGTCTGTATAGAGTAAAACAATAACTTTTTAGAATAAAAAGTATCTGTTCACAAAAGACCTCATTAAAACAATTTACAATATTTTAAATTAAAAGTAATTTACACTTAGGACTAAGTTGAACAGTATAAAATGGGATAAAATGAAAAAAAATACACTGACAACAAACAGATCTCTTCCTAAAAGGTGAGATTTTATTGTATTATAAAACAATTTTATGTATACTTGTAAAATTTAATCAAATGTGAACATGTTATCTATATCAATAGGCATGCTGCATTTCCCTCTGATGTCTCTTGGAGCTGTACTTAGACCCATTTTCTTCTTTTTAGTGCCATGTTCCACATATATATGGACCAGTGTACTTATAGATCCTTTTCATTTGTGACTCTCATAAATTGTGCTGTGATCAGATACTCTTAGATACATAATTTTGTGAGTATATTCATAGGGTAAATCTCTCTGCTGTAACTGTTTGATAGGTCTCTAATATTGTGACAGATATTACAAACATTTCTTTCAAAAAACGTTTAGCAATCCAGACACACATCAGCATGGATGTGATCCAAGTTATACTTCAGAAAGGTCATTTGGGGATATTTTCAGGACAGTCTGGAATAGAACAAGACCAGAGGGAGTGACATCGAATCTAACAGTCCAGGGGAGAGACTGAGTCTTTAGGAAGGCTGACTTTATTATGTCTATAGTTTACAAGGCACAGAATATAATTATTAAAAACTTCCAAAGATTTAAAAATAAAATCTGAATTGTGTTGTTTCCATTTAGACAAGGTAGCTGAGGTTTTTTAAAGTTCTACAAAGTTAACAAAATAGATTTCACATACCTTGGTTTGTGGTAAATTCACTGTCTCTGGCTTTTATAGATCTGACAAAATCAGCAGCAACTATCATTGGTGTATAGCACAGATCACAGCTGTACTTTCTTACTAGTGTTCTAAAAGCCAACCTGTGAGTATAAAACTTGAATTAGGCATTTAGAAAAAAGCATAATCCAGTGTACTTCCAACTTTAATTTGGTTAATTATTAAGTATTTATTAGAGGAGAGTTGTGCTATGGGAGCTGCACTAGATGAGCTTTTTCCTATTCCTTCTTCTCAGTGTAACTCAGAACGCTGGGTAGCATATATAAAAGAAACAGGAAAACTTTGGGCACACCCTGGCAGAGTAGCAGTTAGGTAAATAGCCTCTGAAGAGGCACAGGCCCGATATCCCTGGGTTCAAGGCCTAGGGTGGGGTGGGGGTAGGAAACAATTGGTGTGAACAACCAAATAAAAAAATAAAATGCTTCTGCTATCTCTTCCTGCCTGCCTACCTGCAACTTTCCTTTAAAAACAAAACCAGAAACCACAAAAAAGAAAACTTTGAAAGGTAGAAGACAGCAAACTAGTGATCCAGAGATCTCACCAAGGAAAGAATAACAGTGGTGAATTCCTTGTTTTTTCTTCAAATATCCCAAACTTAGAACTAAAGAAGTTAGCAACCTGGAAATATTAAGAGTATAGGCAAAACCAGCCATCTCAAAAAGTTTGCTCTCTCTAAGCAAAGAACCAGAAGAGAGGCAGCCTATCAAGACAGAAAACTTTTACTAATAATGGCTCTATTCCAGCCAAAAGTTAGAGAAAAAACTATGGTCCTATCACCACAATGAAGGTTGATGGGGGAGCTTCTACTTTTCCAAGTTCGTAACAAGGTTGGTTCTTCAAAAACAATCCATGGTGGTGTCAGAGAAAGCAAGGTAGGGAGCAAGGACTTTAATCCCTGCTGGACAATAACAAGGTCCTCCTGGGTAGTATCAGTGGAGACCACGTGAGGAAGCTGGATTTCCACACCTACTCAGCAGTAGTGAGTCACCGTTTTTCTTTCGCATTGGGAGTGGTGTCGGAGGATGCTTAATGGAGAGTCAGGACTAATCACTGCTCAGTAGTTATCAGGCTACCACCACCATGGGGAGCTAGATCTCTCACCCTTGCTCAGCAGTAACAAGCCCCCTTCCCCAGGGTGTCAAAGAAGACCAAGCAGGGAACCTGTACTTCTATATCCATCTGATAGTAATGAGATGGTGCTTTCTCATTTTTCCCCTGCTGTAGTAAAGTCAGTCAAAGGTAGTTAAAAGAGGTCTGTTATTCAGAATCAAGTAATAAATCTACCATATTAAGAGGCTGAAGAAGAAGAAACACATGACTATCATTTGATGCAGAAAAAATATTTGCCAAAATACCTCTGATAAAAAATGTTAAGAAAAATAGGAATAGAGGAGAACTTTCTCAACCTGACAAAGAGCATTTACAAAAATTCTATGGATAATATTATACTTGATTGTGAGAGACAGAACACTTTCCCTATAGATCAAGAACAAGGTAAAGATGTCTGTTCTCTTTATTCTTATTCAACACAGTGCTGAAATGTCTGGTCAGTGAATAAGAGTTGAAAAAAGAGAAAATGCATAGAATGGAAAGGAAAAGAAATTCACCTCCCTTTTTGTAGATTGCATGATTATTTCCAAATATAATTCCAAGGAATTTAAATAACAAAAACAAAAACAAACACATCCTCCTGGAATTAATGAGTTCAGCAATTTTACAGGATACATGATTAACAGCTAAAAATAAATTTCATTTTTATATATCAGTAATGAACAAATGGACAGAGAAATTAATAGCATATTTATAATCACTCAGAAGGAAAGTAATTAGATGTAAGTCTTGGAAAACATGTACAGAGTTTATAGGCTGAAAACTATACAAAACTGACAAAATAAATCAAAGATCTATTTAAATCAATGGAAAGACACACTGTGCTCCTGAAGTGAAAGACTCAACATTGTAAGGGATTCAATTCTTCCCAAACTTATTTAAGAGTGTGAGTGTGAGTGTATCTGTGTGTACATACTTAGTACACTTCTTACAGAAATTCTAGCAAGGTATTTTTGTAGCTACGGAAAAGAACGTTTTTAAAATTTATTTGGAAATGTAAAGGAACAATTTAAAAAACAATTTGAAACATAACAATAAAATGGGAGGAATCACTCTACCTGATTTCAAGCCTTATTATACAGCTATATTAATCAAGATTGTATGGTATTTGTGGCAAGACAGACATATAAATGGATGGAACAAAATAAAGAATCCAGAAAAAGAACCAAACAAACACGTCTAAGTGATTTTCCATAAAGACACAAACACAATTCAATAGTGAAAAGAGCCTTTTTAACAAGTGGCACTAGACAGCCATATGCAAAAAATGAACCTTAACTTGTCTCATTTATACAAAATTAACTCAAAATTGATCATGGATTTCAATTTGAAATATGAAACTAAGATTTCTAGAAAAAAACCATAGAAGAAAATATTTAGGATCCTGAACTACAAAGATTTCTTACATATGATACCAAAAGCACAATTTACAAAAGGAAAAGTTGATAAATTGTACTTCATCATTAAATAAACAAATGTTTGCTTTGTAAAAAAAAAAAACAAAAAAAACAAAACCCTTTCAGGAGCATGAAAAGACAAGATACATACTGGGAAAAAGTATTTACAAACCACATATCTAACTAAAGAATACTATCTAAAATATAGAGAACTCTCAAAACTCATTATCAAACAAAAATTCAATAAGGCCCCCCACAACTTCATTAAAAAAATGGGTAAAGGACTTGAATAGACATTTCCCTCCCTCCAAAAAAAAAAACACCCCCCAAAAATGTCAAAAAAAACAAACATGAAAAGCTGTTCAAGATTATTAGGGAACTAGAAATCAAACCACCCAGGGATGGAGTACTAGTTAGGCACAGTTCACATACATCCCAAGGTCCTGGGTTCATGTCCTGGGGTCAGCAAGAACCACCACCATGAACAACTAAATAAACAAAAAATGTTTCTTTCTCCTCTCTCTTCATGCCTACTCACCTTCATTTCTACCTGCACCTTCCCTTTAAAAAGAATATCAAACTGACTACAAGGTACCACTTGATAATTATTAGGATGTCCTTAACAATAGAAAAATAAACAAAAATAACAAGTGTTGGTGAAAATTCTGGTACACTGTTGGTGGGAATGTAAAATGGTGTAGCTGCTATGGTGGCTTCTTAAAAAATTAAAATTAGTATTGCCACATTATCTGGCAATTCCACTTCTTGGCATCTAACAAAAAATTGAATATCTCAAAGAGATATTTATTCATCTACTAGGCATAGCAGCATCATTCACAAATATGAAAAGATGGAAGTAACCCGTGTGCATAATTAATGACTGGATTAACATAATGTGATATATATATACACACACACACACACACACATATACAAATATACACAAAGGAATATTATTCACCCTTAAAAAGGAAGGAAATTCTGATACATGGTACAATATGGATGAATCTTGAGGCTATTATACAAAATAAAATAAGTCAGTATCACAAATATGTTATGATTCCCCTTGTATCAGGTTACTAGAGTTGCCAAATTCATAAGAGCAAGAAAGTAGAATGATGGTTTTAAGGGACTGAGTGTGATGAGGAGTTGAGAGTGATGGGGCTATAGTTATATAGTGGGCAGAGTTTCAGTTTTGTCAGCTAGAAAATAATTTTAAATATTGGGTATATAACAATGTGAACATACTTAAAAATATTGAACTGTACACTCACAATATTTAAGTGGTAAATTTATGTTACATGTATTTTGCAATTAAAGTTTTAAAAGAACCAATCAATAGTAAAAAAGCAATCCAACTAGAATATAGGAAAAAAATAAGAAATATTCCTTCAACAATATACAGATGACAACTGAATACAAAGATAAAAAAGATAAACATTACTAGCCATAAAAGAAATTAAAAATTAAAATCACAATGAGATATTACTACGAATCTATCAGAAGGGCTACATAAAAAACTGATTACTAGTCGGCCCTGGTGACTAAGGTGTTAAGCCTGAGACTGCAGCAAAGTCCATCATCTGGGGCCAGGGGGTGAATACCAAAATGAACAAATAAATAAAAACTGCTTCTTCCTCATCTCTTTCCTCCTGCCTGCCTGCCTGCCTTTCTCTTAAAAAAAGTGACTATGAAAGTTGGTGAGAAAGAGGAGAAATTTGGTTCTTTTTAAGTTGTTGGAAGTATAAAATGGTATAGTCACTCTGGAGAAGTTGGCACTTTCTTAAATAACTTAATATACAATCGCCGTATGACCCAGCAATTGTACTCCTAGGGATTTGTTGCAAACGAATGAAGACTATAGGCACACAAAGACCTGTGACTGAATGTTATATATATTTAATACCCACTCTAACTTTCTAGGTGGGAGTAATAAACACTATCATTTTTAAAGATGTAAAAAATGAAACTTGGAGAGATTTGTTTATTCAGGGCCATACAAGTAAGTGGTAACATAGGATTTAAGCCTGGATAATGCTAAGTTAGCTATGTGAAGATCCTAGGTGGTAGGGTGGTGTTAACTTTAAAGTCTGAGCATAAAAAGGAAATCGCATATTTAACAATTTAAAAATACTTACTTTGAGTATCGAACCATTGGGGCACACACTTTCACCAGCTGCCCAGAATGAAACATTTCTATTGGATCTTTTTTTCTTTCTTGACATGTTGTGGCTTGTATGTAGTCACTTTTCATGAATATAGCTTTATGTCAGGTCTGAAAAAGACAATCAGTTGCACAGACAAAAGGCACTTCACTAGATTACAATTTCATTTGTCAAGAACATATTTTTCATCAGGTTTGTGGGCTCAGAATTCTTTTAGGTTCTCTTCACAGTATCAAATAGGATACTATGGAATTCCGCCTCTATTTATAAACTAGTGATATGGCGCACTGTATTAGGATGAGTATATTCTGCTCAAATTATGCTTGTCCATGTCAAATTTAAAATTTCATACTCTTTATACTTTATTCAGTACACTTTTTTTTCAGTTTTATTTTTTAATTTTTTTAAGGAAAGGTACAGGCAGGAATGAAGATAAGTAGGCATTGCAGGTAGGGAGAAGAAGCACTTTAGTTTATTTTTATTTCGTTGTTCACACTGGCTGTTTTCTCCCTGGAGTCAGGAATCTAACTCAGGGTGGGCCACCACATAACATTTTTGCTCAAATAAATAAATAATAAATCTTAAGGTGTGGAAAAAGTAAGATTTTTTATTTTTCCTTAAAGAAAGGTGCAGGCAGGAATGAAGGTGAGTAGGCAGGTAGGCAGGGAGAGGAGGAAGAAGCATCTTTATTTTATTTTTTTATTTAGTTGTTCACATTGGTTGCTTTTTCCTAGACACAGCATGTAAACCCCAGAGATATGTGACTTGCTCCTTGAGAGGCAACTGACCTAACTGCTGCTCCACCAGGGAGGATGATGTTATATGATTTTTCATGTTACTTTTACATTTTTCTATGTTACTTTGCTTGGCACTGATAAATCAAGAAATTTTATCTCGGATTATTTTATATATAATACTTTGTCCGGCACTTTAAAATATCCTATTTTCTCCAGAAAAGCAAACTGGTATTAATATAATAGCTTTAGTAGTATTTCAAAAGATATACTATTATGTTTAGTGTTTATTCTTATTTCCAAATCCTGTTTGTTGCATCCATGAATCAGAAAGCAAACAAGTCTCTATTATTTAAAAACATTTAAATATGGTATTACCTAATGAAAACTTCAATTATAATCATTTAAATACATAGTAGATCATGTATACTCAGAGGTATAAGAAATATGGAAATTTATCTTTCATAATTTCTGTACTTAAAAAGTTCTATCATTTCAAAGAATTGACTCTTTCCATATGCTAAATTTTGACCTTGTTAACTTAGAAGTGGATAGGGGTTAACTTTAGAAAGACTTAATTGATCAACATGTAATTTTTAACCTGGCTAATTCAGAAAGTACTGATATAAATATAAACTGGTTATTTCAATTTTCTGAGGTAGAATGTATGCCTGGAATAAGATAAACTAATTTTATTGATTGATTAGTCTGACTTAAAAAAATTCGGATTACTAAATTTACTTAAAAAAACTTTTTAAAATGGAAATTCATGATTAGAAAGATGTAAGCTATCCATACAGTAAAGTACAAACAAAAAGGTAGTTTCCTTTTCATGAATCAATGTTTCTTCTCTCTTTCATATCATTTCCTGGTTATGCTGTGACCATCCACTCCTACTCACTAGAGTCAGAAATATGGGACTTGTTCCCCACTTCTCCCTCTCTCCACAAGTGTATTAACCAAGTGGTACCTTTAAATCCCGAGCACATCTTCATTGCCTTACAGTCTCAGTACCCATTATCTCCTTTCTTAATGACTCCAATAGTTGTCTCTTCCCAGGCAGACTTGATCTTATTTACCCACTATACCCTAGTCACACCTGTTATGTTTTCATATATATTTGCAATGATCTTTTAAGAGTATAACATAATAACGTATTATTTCTTGGGTTTTCGAGAACAAAGACATGTATTTATCCACTCAACAAACAGTAACTTCCTGCTACATGTTGGGAATGCAGATGAAAATACATGCCCTGTGTCTTTAACTGTCCAGAGAAGTGAAGGAAAGTTATTAATAATGGAGGTGGGAAAGCTTGAACTAACATTATAAAGCAGATGGAAAGTTCAGTTACAGAGACAACACATATACATAGGCCACAGGGGCATGAAAGTGTCTTCAGTGAAGCACTGAGGTATTACTTGAGTTGCGACTAGATGAGAGAGTGAGATAGTCTAGATAGTTACGGGCCTTATATACCAGGTCAAGATTTACTAGATTTTATAATTTAGGGTCTTGGCTATTAACCATTTTCATCTTCTTTGCACTTAACATGCTAACATGTACAACTGACATACTTCCATGAGTGTACCAGATATTTTTGTAGAGTGTACGTCTCTCCTTGTCTACTAGTTATAGGTGAAAAATCTGAGCTGGAAAAATCATATGATCAGATTTCTGATTCAGAAAGATTTCACTGAAGGGGGGAGGGCTGTTGGCAAAGTATCATTAAGGAGGCCATTATAGTGTATCAGCACATGCATAAGAAATGTCTGACCTGTAAGTCTAGGAGTGAGAATAAAGAAAAGGGAATATTTTCAGGAATATTAAAAAAAAACATAAACTAGGACAACATTTAGGAGATAGAAATCACCTGATGACAGCACATGTTACATAGTTAAGAAATATAGGATGATGTGTACACTTTTAGCTTTTGAGACTGGGTGGACGGCAATTCCAGAAAATGAGACAAAGGACTAAAAGGAGGAATGGGTCTTGGCAGTGGACATGAGTTCACATTTCAGCACATTAAACTCTAGGTGCTCACGGGATTTCTAGGTGAGATGCCTCATAACTGGTTATACATATAGGGTGCTCAGGAAAAAAAATAAGATTTAGATTAAGGGTCTTTAATCTTTAGGTCATAAACTAAAACTAAAAGCATGGACAAAGTACATAAAGATGCCAAATCTTGCCAGAAATCCTTAGAAGCACCAACATTTAAGTAGAAGAGGTGAAAATAAAAAAAGAACTCAAAGGAGTAAGAGAGATGAACTTTGGAGTTGGGATAAATAAACCTTTAGAGTGATACTCAAAGACCAAGAGAGGGTAAGAGTATTTTGAAAGAGGGAGGGGATGAGCATTTTAAATATTACAGAAAAGAAAAAAACTAAAAGGGGTGCAATGGCAACTAAATCATTAGTGACTTTAGCACAATTTCATTTTCAGTCATTGTCATAGTCCTAGGACATGTAACAAAGCAGGCCTTCCTTGATACATATTTGCTGAACAAATGTAGTTCTCAATCTTGGTTGTACATTAGAACTATCTGGGGGAGCTTTTGAGAATAAGAATGCCCAAGTCATACTCCAGACTAATTAAAAGTGAATCTCTGGGCTTAGGATGCATCAGTGGTTTTTAAAATTCTCCAGGTGATTTCCTTTGGGTGAGTAAATAAATCCATACATTCTAATGCACTTGGTACAAGTGTTTGTTTCTATGGGTTTCTACTTTACCAATTCCTTTAGGATAGGGATTGAGTTTTATGTTTGTAATTCACACTGGGCTCAAAACTTTTCACTGAATATTATGAAACTTATTCTAAAATCCTCCAATGTAAAAGTCAAGGAAAGAAGATCTATAATTCAAATGTAATGATTATTATTGTTATTAAAATCAAATTTCATGTTATGTGGAGAATGACAGTTGTATTAGGGATAATGCAACCTAGTATGACCCTCAGCACACTGCCCTTGGCAATTTGTGTGACCCTCATTCAGAACAATTAATCCTATTTACACCATGATTGAGATCACATTATTTTAGGAAAAAAAAACTGAGATAAAATCAGGAGAAAAACAGTGCACCACAACACTTGCTCATCTGAGTTCTTTTGAATATTAAATGTGTTTAGATTTATAAACTACTAGAATAGCATTTAGCAGAGTGCAGTACCATTGTAACACTCCTTGCTATATATACTGTTAGCAGAATCAAGAAAACCAGGTAGCTCTGAACTGAGAAAAACTTTTTCTGTGTTTACAACTACTGTACACAAAGTTTTGTTTCTTTTTACGAAGAGAAGCTTAACCTTTTTGGGTGACTGACCTGTTAATATATAAGTATTTAGCTTGGGAGAAATCTAGATGAATAATGCAGGTGAATCAGAGATGCAGATGATTGTACTTCAATACTGTTATGAGATGGTGACATCCATCAATTTATAATAAAAAGTTTGCTGTTACTCATACCTTGGCTGAAAATTAGAATACGGTAGGAAAAAAAGCATAAAGTCAGGCTCCTGTGGAGGGGTAGACACCACTGTTTTTTTCCTGCTTCGGCCTTTTTCACTGACTTTTGGCTCTCTCTAATTCATTCCCAGTAACTTTTCTTTCCAAGATTTTCCCACTTGCTTTCACCCCAGGATTGTGAACCATGGCGTGCGACAGCAGAAGCCAAGTAGCTAATTCCAGGAAGCTGTGCTCGATGAAAGCAAGCGAAACTCCCAGAAACCTCTGCTTTTCTTTCTTGCCTCTATGGCGAGGCCTTGGTTCTAAGGTAAACACTCGTTTTAGTGATAAACGCTGCGGCCACATTCCGACGCCCACCTCCTCTTTCGTAGGGGAACGACTCCAACCTCTGGGGTGCAGCCGGAGACGGCGGAAAACGCCGGCTGCAAGGCCTCGGTTTTCGAAGGGGCTCTAAGCCGTCGACTACCCACCGTTCCGGAACCGTCAGTAATACCAGTATCCGTCCAGTCGCCACGGCTCAAACTGCAGATGGGCCGGGAGCGGCAGTCTGGGCGGAACGGGCGGCGCCGGAATTCTACGTCATTCCCCGGGCGGGGCGGGCCGCCGCCGACACCGTCTCCCCGGCACCTGCCAAAATGGAAGGTGGCGACGGCGGCGTTGCTGTGGTTGCCCACGGGGCTCTGGGTTCTGGAGCCGCTGCAACGACAGTCCGGGAGCTTCTGCAGGATGGTAAGGAGTTGAGCTCTTGCAGGTCGTGGGGCTGGGGCTTGTTCTGCTTTCCACCTAGGCCGGGGTAGAGGAGTCAACCCGTCGCTTTGCACAAAGTTTTCCGGTCTCGACGTGACCACTCCCCTTCGCTCGGCCCACTCGCGTCTAGATGCTGGGCTGGCACCCTGTTTCCTGTGGGACGTATTCTCACCCCTTCCCTTCCGAATGTCCTGGGAACAGCTCATCTGTTCCTCATTTCAACTCTTTCTTCTATATGCCTGGGGCTTCCCTGAAGTCCCGCACCCGGCACTGGTGACCCACGTTGGCAGCCTCCGGCTATTACCAAAGGCGGAAGCGTTCGAAACCACCTGCGACGTCATAGACGGTTCATGAAAGAAGACCTTATTTTTAATTAGAGTTGGATTCATCTCTTCACAAATCCTTGGGCTATACAAGTGGCGGTACTTACAGGCTTTTTTTTTTTTAAGTGTTTATCCGCCACCATACTTGAGGGAGGGTTCCGAACTTTCTTTCAGCTTGGATTAACCATGTGTCGTATATAGTAGCCCGTTTTATTGCTAGTCAGTTTTGGACAGAAGTTGCTAGAAATAAGATAATGTTAAACATAGCACATGTGAGAAGCACGTAAGATTGTGCTGAGTTGTATTAAGTTAACATGCCCCAAATCTCTTATTCTTCAGAATAAAGTTCACATTGCAAAGACCCTTCTCATGTATTTTGAATTTTTTCCCAAATTGCCATCACGTTCTACCTTATTATAAAATAATTTGCATGTCTGCCTTAATTTTTTTCTACCACATTGTGAAACCCCTTTATATTCCATGCTGTATCTTGCATATAGTAGGTGGAGAATAAATGTTCATAAAATTGAAATTCACAGAAGCATACGCACTTTTGTAGATTAAAGTAGGTTATATGTGAATAAAATAAAGTTCTAAATTATTGTTTGTTTTCTCTGACTTTTTTTTTTATTTCACCTTTCATTGCTTGCTTTCTCCTGATAATTTACATACTTTTGGCCAAACTTACTAATGATGAATTAATTTTATGAACTAGATTGTGTTTGATTCTCTAGGTTAGGCTCTCTGTCTAATGCATCTTTGTATATTAATTAAAATTCAATTTAGAATGGAGAAACTGCTCATAAGGGGAACATACACATATGAATTTATTTTAATTTGTGAATCAAAGTTGCCACAAAACAAAAAAAAATTCAGTTTAACCAGTTTTTGCGTTTCTGATACATGTGCACTTCCCACTCAAGTAATTCATTACTTAAGTATGGGAAATAGTCTTGTAGAGCTTTAAAGGTAGGCATTGTAATATAATGTATGCTATGTATACAGTAAAACAGTGCAGAGGAGGATGATAACTGGGAGTGGTTAGGGGAGTGTCAGGAAATTCTTTCTAGATGGAGTTGGTTTTGAAGTGTAAATAGAACTTACCCTGGTGAAGAAATAGAAGAAATAACACATCCGTGTTGTGTATATATTTCAGTAGAATGCATTCCAGGAATTGTAATCAATTTTTGGTGGATTAAATAACCCTTAATTCTACCTTCTCTGTTTTCCTATTTTTCTATCTATAACAATGATTATTTAAATCTTTATTATTTTCAGACTTCTCCCTTTTAAACTCAACAAATGACTTTCAACTCCCTGGAATCCCTACCAAAAGAGAATCCATCAGGTGTGAGCTTCCTTCTTTTTTGCCATCAGACCTATGAGCTAAACCTGAACATGCTGCTATCTTTTTCCCCTTGTATTTTCAATTAAAAAACAAACAGAGTCTGCCCCTTACTAATGATATTTTCTTCTTTCGTGCTCAAGGTTTTCTTAATGCCACCTCTAGGACCTATTCACCTTCATTTTATGCCATTGAAATTACTTTGCCAAGGTCTCAATGATTGTGGATAAATCAAATGGACACTTTCGTGGTCCTTATCTTACTTGAACTTGGAAAAGGGTTGCCTCCTTTCTTGAAATGCTTTTCTCATGTTACTTTTAAGTTCCACGCTTTAAAAAAAAAATTCCTAGTTTTCTAAGTGCTCTCTTTCAGTTTTCTTTAGATGTTTGCCATCTTCAGTTTGCTCTTAATTCAGTGGTTCATGCCTCTCATCCTCCACAAAATTCCTAAGGAATTAAATATTTCCATCAGTAACAGTGATTCACTGTGTCACAGATTTGCCAGTGATAAAAGGATAGGATTGGCAGGGTTGGTGAGCAGATGCATATTTTGAAGATTTGTGAGGTGTTTTGCATACGCCTCCTATAGGAATGAGAAAACTAAATAGAAACAGGACATTTTAAGGACTGTCAGTCTTCAAATGCCGAAGTCACTGGTCAGTATTCAACCAATGTTTGATCTTAATGAGGTCTTTGACATTACTGACCACTTAATTTCTGTAAACTGCCCTCCCATCCACTTTGCTGCCCGCCTTTGCCTTCTCTCGGATTTCTTTCTGAACAATCTTTGGTCTCTGATTGCTTTCGTTTATTCTATCTACTCCCCCATTTTTGGCGTTTTCTTAGCTTCTGAACTCTTCCTGCTTTTCCTCTTTTCTTGCATTCTAAAATTTCTTCCTAAACCATCTGATCTTTTTCATAGTTTTAAAATTAATATCTGTTTACACAAATACACACATAAGGGCCCCACCTCCTTTCTGAACTATAGAACTACTGGCCATTAGTGATGAGTTCTGTGTATAAAAACCCACATATGGGTGTGCCCTGGTGGAGTAGCAGTTTGGTCAGCTGTCTCTGACTGAGTGCAGTCCATGTACATTCCAAGGACCCAGGTTTGCATCCTGAGGGATTTTAAGATGAACAATTAAGTAAAGATAAAGTAAAATACTACTTCCGTCTCTCTTCCTGTCTACTTGCCTACTCCTTCATTTCTGCCTGCACCTTCCCTTTAAAAACACAGAATCCTACATGTGGACAAATAACACAGGTTCTGTTACCATTAATTGTACGTGGTTAATTGGTCTTATGCTTTTTTCCCCATGTATATTATGAGTTGGAGACAGAGGTATGCTTATGTTTATCTTTGTATGTCCAGTGTCTAACTTAGTGCAAAGATGAATCCGCTGTGTCAGTTAATCAGGAAACTTGAGAATTATCCTTTACTTCTTTGCTCTACATAGTCACCCTTTTCACGGTGTCACTAAGTCCTATATATAGTATTTGAATATTTGTCAAATGTGTCACTTCTTGACATTCTTAGTGTCACTCTCTTAGGCTTTCATCATGCCACTTGCATTATTATCTTAGCACCTTACTAACCTATGTAGCTCTACTTCATATTTATGCTGATTAACCAGTTTTATAGAAAAATTGGAAAAGCCTGATTTTGTATTATGAACTGTTTTATATGGTTTAAATACTCTCACCATGACCACTTTTAAAGATTTCTACATGTAATGTCAACTGGCTGAAAAGTTAATAGTTTGCTCTCAGTAGCTAATACAACAAGCCATCTGCAGCACACCGTGTGACTAATCCATTTTTAATCATCTATACTGATGCCAGAGCGCTAAATATTCTGACTGCTTTCTTGACGTTAAGATTATAAATGGGATATAGTTTGAACACTTTTGATGTCTTACCAGACTGTTTTCATACTGTCCCCCAATCTTCCTGTCCCCCAGTCTTCCTTTGCAATCTAAAGGTTTGTTCTTCACACTTTGCGTTCTCCAACACAGGCACACACTCTGTGATCTTGATATACTGTAATCAGTATTACCCTTATTTTTTCAAAATATCTCATGACATTTGTTGCCTAGAATCCTTTGCCCTTTTTTAAAAATTGACTGGAAATGTGCAAGCAGGAATGAAGGCAAGCAGGCAGGCAGGAAGACAGAATAGGAAGATGTACTTTATTTTTTTAACCTAGTTGTTTACATTGGTTGTTTCCTGGATCTTGAACCCAGGACCTTGGGATGTATGTGGTACTGCTCAGTGTACTAGACCTCTAGGTCACCAGGGTGCACCCTTTTTTTTCTCTCTGGTTTTCTCCACTTGTCTTCCAGGCAGGACCCTTCATTCTGAAAGTACTTGGCAAACCAGAAGGAAATGGTCTCAGAACTAAGGCCAAAGTAACAGTTTCATTTCACTCTGCTATGTTTTGAGAGTAGTCAAGAATATGGGTCTTTTACTTTTGGAAGAATGATTAGTATATAATCATTCATTATATAGTATATAATCAATCATTTCATTAGTATATAAATTAATTCATTCAATCAGTATTGATTACTATGTGGCAGACATTGTATGGTAGTAAATAAACACCTTACCCTCAGGGAGCATATATTATAGTGTCTATAGATAATTGACGTCTTCTCATGCTCTGCTTCCCAGTCTGTCATAATTTCTATCAGGGCAATCTTATCTATACTCATGGTTAAAAGGTAGTGGTTTACTACATTGAGCTCACATCTATATCTATCATTAACTTTTGTATTCTTTCCATTTTTCTTTAACTCACAGATTTGTAGACTTTTATATAGAAAGATAGCTTGTTAACATCTAGTGTAGTTTTTTTCCTGTCTATTAAAGGTTTTAAACACAACTTCTTTTACTATTATTTCACCACAGATTCTAAGTTTCAGTAAGGCCTCTTAGTTTGTATTACAATTTCCTTCCTGCCTGCCTATCTTCATTCTTGCCTGCCTGTCTTCTTCTTTAAAAAAAAAAATTTTTTAAAGAACAGTATTTTTGTATTAATCTAGAGATATTTGAGATCAGTCATACCAAATATATTCCATTTGTCTGTTGTTTCATTGTCAGTGACCTTGTGTTCTTGTGTTTAAAGACTGTGATAGCAAATATTTAATCTTTTACTCAATGTTTTCCTTTTGACTGATAGTAGTTCAGAATATGGGCTCTGTGGCAAGGCTGCCTGGGTTTACATACCCTACAGTGACTTTGGCCAAGTGATTTGCCTTGTCTGTGCCTGTCTCATCTGTGAAATCGGGGAAAGGATAGTTCTACAGGGTTATGTGATTGTTAAATGAGTTAATATATGTGAAGTGCTTAGATGACTTCCTACCACGTATTAAGCCTCAGTGATTATTACACTTCTACTGTTGCCTCTTTCTCATTATTATAGAATATGTTAGCTATGATTATAATTGTTGCATTGTTTAGTATCTGAAGCTTAGTTCAGTTTAATCAAGAACTTCTTTGTTTTTTTTCTCCAGAGTGTTACCGTGATTTTCTGGATGAAGACTTTGATGTAAAGACTTATACTTCCCAGTCTATTCATCAAGCTGTAATTGCTGAACAGCTAGCAAGACTTGCCCAAGGAATCAGTCAGTTGGATAAAGAACTACACTTACAGGTAAAGCCAGTCTTCTGGATCATACATAAAATGTTCACCCTCGAGTGATTATTTATCATTTTTATGATTCTTTTGTTAAAATATATAGTTATTTACATGAACAAATGTTTAACTTATCAATGTGGCTTATTTTTCAAAGTACATTTTTGAAAAGTGTTCTATAAGTCACTTTTTGTTAGTTGAAAATGAATATAACCATCTCTCTAAAACCTTTTATTCATATTTTGTTCTTACCTCTTAATTGATGTGCAATGGATATAGGTGGGCAAAGAAAAGGCCTTTGATAAAGATAACTGAAAATGGATTTTGAAAGTAGTATAATTTGAATAAGAAAAATTGTAATGTTCACTTTGGTAATTCATACTTTATTAGTACAAAGTGTAACATTTACTGAAATTATAGAAAGTTGTTAAATTTGCAGTGGATAGAATACAATTTGGGGAGTCAGGAGATGGGTTCTACTTACCTGTGCTGTTGAACACCTTTTTATATCATCTAGTATCATGGAGTCCTTTTTTAAAATTTATCAAATGGTTCGGAATAATTTAGAAGAAGAAACTGTAATAAATAATCTTGAAGTTTCCTTCCTATTTTATAATTCTGTAATTTTTTTTTTAATTTTGTTTAAAATTTTATTGAAGTAGCATTGTAACTGTGTTTAAGGTGTGTATCATTGTAAGTCAGCATCTGTGTATATTACATTTAGTTCATCACTAATAATTCAGTTCTTGCCTTCACCATGTGATTGCTTCCTTTTACCCATTTTGGCTACCCTCTCTCCTTCCCTTTTGATAACTACTAATTACAATGCTGTTATTTTTATAGTATGGCTTTATGATATAGTTCCCATTGTTTCTTTTTATCTCAGTATGCATTTAATATTTAATTGAATGAACAAATGCATAAATAAATGAACCATTTACCAGGATATCTAGATCAGTATAGCATAAGATATATTCACTTAAAGTTTTTGTGTTAGTTTGTCGAAAAAGCTGCAGCTTAGATAGAACTGGCATGACATCTAAAATCACTTCAACTCAAATTCTGATTATATAATTATAGTTCCATATTCACACACAGATATATTTATAGAACACTTTTAATTGTCATACTTTACATTAGATAGTTGGGATAGAGAAATTAACATTTTCTGAGTTTTAAGAACTCAAAGGCCAGTGGTAGATATAGATGGAAGTATTGACAGGTGAGTGATGCCTGTTTGAAATAGAATAGTTCTAAGTGTTTATGGGAGCAAGGGGAATGTTCTTAATTCTGCCTATTATTCCCAGGAAATGACTTTTTGCAAGACCTACCTGAAACTCCTGCTCTTACATGCTTGATATTTTCCTTGCATGCGGTACCTTCTCTGCAGGAGCCAGTAAAATCTTAAATTTTTTTTAGCTTCTCTTAGCGAGTACAAGTTACACTTAATAGTAGTTTTGAATGTGAGGAAGTTTCTGAGTTCTAGTATGAGATTTGAATTTGCCTCATCTTTTTTTTTTCATAGAAGCAGAACTGGGATAATGTTAACCAAACTTGTAAAATCAATATAATAAAATAATTTATTATATCAAAATGATTAAAATTGCAAAGGATAAACTTATGTATTTATTAGGGCTTACTATAGGAAACAAACTGTTCTAGGTATTTACAACAGAATGATATTTAATATAGAGGATTGGATAATTATGAAATCATTGTATGAACAACCAATGAACTGAGTTGAAGGAAATACCATAGATGTAACATAGAGCCCTGGAAGCTTCTTCTTTTACTTCTATGCCACTACTAAAATTCTGTTTCTATCTGTCTGGTGACTAAATCCTACAATGATCAATTTAGTTGTCTCTAAATTCTCAGGTCTCAGGACCTTAGTTTTAGCTGAAAAAGGAACAGGTTGCAGAAAGAGCTTTCATCTCTGTTTTGTCTTCTGTATCTTTTAGAAGCCATCTAATCAACTGCAGGGAGTCTATGAAATTATAGTCCTAGGCTTTTGAACCTTTCCAGAGTATCACAAGGGAAAAAAGAATAAAGAATTAAAATAAAATTATTCTTGTTAGGTTGTATATATTGTTAGCCATATTAATAGATGGGGAAAAATTCAGACATCTTCTGGCATTCTTAAGATAAGAGACCCAAGAAAGGAAAAATAACATTTTATATGGATATGATGAAAGAGATTTGACAGAATGACAGTGATATCTGAAACAGGACAAAGTGCATGATGTAGGAGTTACACTGAATGAATCCTTACTGATTAGGGGCTTCATTTTATAGACTGAACATGATACTTTTTATTCATTGGAATAAAAGGAACAGAATGGTATGGATTCTTACATCCATTTATTATCAATATTTGCATTATTTATTGATGTTTCCAGGAATCTCTTGCATGTAGCCTTTAGCACTTAACCTTTTTGTTGTGACCATTCACATTGCCCTAATTTTTATAAATATCTTAATCTTCTGTAGGGAAGAAGATTTGTGTGATAGTGGGAAGCAGACAGATTTCAGGGATAGGCCAGCACTGACTGTGCTTTACCTGTCTAGATAAGGTTGTGACCCTTATGATGCTAAATTAAATTCGGTAACTAACGAAGCAGATTAGAAAATAAAAGGAAAGCATTTAATAGCATGCCCAGAATGTTTTTCTTTTCCATTTTGGCACAATGTCACCTGCACATCCCATTAAAGAAGGCCAGGAGCTAGTGAAAAGGCTGTATCTTTTTCAGCTCTGTGTTTAATTTTAAGTGTACATGTGTTCCTGCTAATAACTCATCTTAAACACTTTCGTAAAATCTTGCTTGTAGGTGCACCTTGGTGGGGTAGTGGTTAGGTCAGCCTCCTCTGGCTAAGTGCAGTCCACATACATTCTAAGAATCCAGGTTTGTGTTCTGGGACCAGGAGGAACAACCAAGATAAATAAAATAAAAATACTTCCTTCCCTCCCTTTCTGTCTGCCTTCTTGCCTTCATTCCTATCTACATCTTTCTTTTAGAAAACAAAGCAAAAAAACCCCCAAAATCTTGCTACTAATCATAAACAACTAATTTAATTATGTAAAATTCCTTGGTAACTTTGATTACTACTCAAAAACTTTTGTAAACTGTATATTTTCTTCTGTTAGTGTTTGCCCCCTTTCTGTCTCAGAGATCTTTATTTCTACATGTGGTTACAAAGAAAACTACCTAGTATTTAGAGCAAATGATCATCATTTGTTCCTAATTTTCAGGTCGTTGCAAGACATGAAGATTTACTGGCACAAGCAACTGGGATTGAATCTTTGGAAGGTATATTTCCATTAACTATCACAGATTCTATAGAGCTAGACCAGGGATGGACAGTATTTTTCTTTTAAGGGTCAGATATTAAATATTTAGATTTTATAGGTCATATTGTTAAAACTCCTAAACTGCTATTGCAGAATGAAAGCAGCTGTATAATATATAAATAAATGTGTGTGGCTAATATTTCAGCAAAACTACGAGAACTGACTGCTGAGCTAAACTATCTGGGCTCATATTTTTGCTTTGCTAATTATTAAATATGTGACTTTGGACAAGTTACCTAACATTTCTATTCCTCTGTTTTCTTATCTATAAAACAGAATATTGATACATATTAACATGGCATTACTTTGAGAATGAAATGAATTAGCAAAATGCTTAAAACAATGCTTGGCACATTTAGTACTTCCATAGTTGTTAGTTAATTAAAACAAAAACAGCAGAGCGGATAATAGTGGAATTAAGCTTGAATGTTTAGCTTATTTTTGCAATTTTTAAAACTTTTCTTTGAAAATATAGTAGTATAATAAATAATACATTAGATTTTTATTTTTATGAATATGCTTATTTTTGTTTGGCTAATCTATGGATTTTTCATTCCCCTGAATTAAATTAACTCATAAATGTGAAATTTTATTGTTGTGTTTTACGTTATTACCTGTGTAATGATTACTATTATTAATCATTGCATATCAAAAGAAAGCTAAGTAATTGTTTTTTATTGTTCAAATTCCTAAGGAGGAAGGATATTGGATTCTGTGATACAGTATTCCTTAAATGCTTCTCTCAGTGTTTCTTATATACTCATAGGTATTATTTTCAGCATGTAGAGTATTTCTAAGACATTCTGATGAAAAAAATTAGTATTTTTGAAAATAGTAGTTTGACTATTATTTGAATATCTGGGATAGATGTGGAACTATGTCCTTGGTAAAATTAAGAGACTCTTAAGAACTGTCTTACTACTGGAAATTATATTTTTAAATTTTGCAGTATTTCTGAAAGCAAGTAACTAATATCCTGTCATATGGTAATTTTTTTAATCAAAAGATAAATGACTTTTTCATTTGTAAAAATTCATAGGGATAGTTTAGTGTAATATACTGACTGAATATGGATGAATCACTGTAACAGAAATACTTCTCATTGCAGTTTTCTTATATGCACTTAGTTCTATAATGTGCTTGCTTTTCTCAGAATGCTTTTTAAGGATTACATTCAAAATATACTATAAGATTATTAGAATTAGTTTCTGTTGGATGCGTGTTTAGAACAGAGTGATTCCTCTGCCTTCCTTTGATAATCTAAGAACGTATTGCACTTTTTTTCTTCTATATTATTTTAAGGTTTCTGGTCTTACCTCAAAGTTTCTAAACCATTTTGATTTTTGAGTGAGTACTTAGAGAGTGATCTAGTTTTATTCTTTTGCCTGTGGCTGTCTGGTTTTCCCAGCACCATTACTGAAAAGACTTCCCTTTTTTCATTATATGCTTTTGTTTTTTTTGTCATGGGTTCACTAACCATAGATATGTAACTTTATGTTTTGGGATTCATTTCTATTCCACTTATCTATTTGTTTTTATTCCAGTACCATACTTTTTTATACAGTTTTGATTAGTATTACTTACAATATAATTTTAAAATCTGGGAGTGTGATCTCTCCACTTCTTTTTTTCTTTGTGATTATTTTAACTTTTTTGGATCTTTTGTGATTCTATACAAATTCAAACTTTTTTTGTTCTATTTCTTTGAAAAATACCAGTGGAATTTTGATGGGGATTGCATTAAATCTGTATATTACGTTATCTGATCGCCATTTTAACTGTTAATTATTCCCAACTACGAGCATGGACTATTTTCCCATCTTATTGTATTTTTCATTTTGATAGTCTTGTAGTTTTTGTTGTAGAAGTCATTCACCTCCTTTAAGTTTATTCCAAGATATTTAGTTCTTTTGGTTTCTGTTGTAAATGGAGTAGTTTTCTTAATTCCATTGTATAAAAATACAACAACCACTTGTATATTAATTTTGTAGCTTGCTACTTTACTGTATGCATTAATTTTAAATGTTTTTTGATAGTTGGGGTTTTCTACTTGAACTATCATTTCATCTGCAGATAGTGATAGTTTTACTTTTCCAATTTGGGTTCGTTTTATTTCTTGTCTAATTTTTCTGGCTAAGACCTCCAATATGATGTCAGGTAGTAGTGGTAAGGGTACCTCGTTCCTGATCTTGGAGGAAATGTTTTCATTTTTTTGTCATTATAATGCTGGTTGTTGTGGGTAAATTGTGTATGACCTTTATAATGTGGTATGTTCCTTTTATCCTTATTTTATGGAGAGTTTCTACCATAAGTAGGTCTTGAATCTTATGAAACGCTTTCTTTGTGTCTATTGATATCTTATTTTTTTCTTTTTTTCACGGGTACATTATGTTAATTGATTTGCGTATGTTGAACCAACCTTTTATCCCTGTGATAAATCTTACTTTGTCATGATGGATGATCCTTTAGATGTATTTTATATTTTGTTGAGAATTTTGCATCTATGTCAGAGATATTGATCTGTAGTTCTTTTTATTTTATTTATTTGTTATGTTCTCGTCTGCCTCTTTTTTTTTTTTTTAAAGGAAAGCTATAGGCAGGAACCAAGGTGAGTAGTCAGGCAAGAAGTGAGAGGCAGAAGAAACATCTTTATTTTTATTTAGTTGTTCACACTGGGTTCTTTGGACCCAGGACTTATACCCAGGATTTTGTGGCTTGCTCCTTTGAGGGCATTTAACCTAACCACTGTTCCACCAGGTTGCGCCTTCTGTCTGCTTTTGTGCTCAGTATAATGTTGGCTTCATTGAAAGTATTCCCTGTACTTCAGATTTTTGGAAGAGTTTGAGAAAAGTAGGTATCCTTCTCTGGAGGGTTGATAAAATCCTCTAGTAAAACTATCTGGTTTTGAGCTTTTATTTTGGGGCAGACTTTTGATTACCATTTCAGTTTCCTTGCTTACGATTGGTCTGTTCAACTTTTCTGTTTCTTCCTGAGTCAGTTTTTGCAGGCTGTGTGATTGTAAAATCCTCTAGTAAAACTATCTGGTTTTGAGCTTTTATTTTGGGGCAGACTTTTGATTACCATTTCAGTTTCCTTGCTTATGATTGGTCTGTTCAACTTTTCTATTTCTTCCTGAGTCAGTTTTTGCAGGCTGTGTGATTGTAAGAATTTGTTTATGTCCTCTATGTTATTGAGTTTATTGACATATAGCTGTTATAAGTAGTCTTTTATGATGGTTTGTGTTTCTGAGGTATTCATTGTAACCTCCCCTTTAATTTCTAATTCTAGTTATTAGAATTTTCATTCTTTTTTCTTCGTGAGCCCTGCTAAAGGTTTTTCAATTTTGTTTGACTTTTCAAAAAACCTGTTCTTGGTTTTATTGATCTTTTGAGTTTTAGTTTTGATTTCTGTTTTATTTATGCTCAAATTTTTATTATTTAATTGCTTTTGCACTCTTTTGGCTTTAATTCTTTTTCTAGCTGTTTTTCTTGTGTGGGGTTATGTTGTTTACATGCGATTTATTTCTTGAGGTATGCCTGGTTTTCTATAAACTTTCCACTTAGTAGTGCTTTTGCTGCATCCCGTAGTTCTGATAGCTCCTGTCTTCATTCTCCTTTGTTTTCAAGTAATTTTTTTTCTCCTTTACCCAAAAGTAATTCATAATCATGTTTAGCCTCTGCATACTTTGGAGTTTCCCAGCTTTCTTTTTGTGAGTGATTTTAGATTTATGCCATCATGATCAAAGAAGATATTCGGTATCATTTCAAACTTTGTAAATTTTTTGATGCTCATTTCCTACCGTATGGTCTGTCTTGGAGAATGTTTTATGAACACTTAACAATAATATGAATTCTTCAGTTGTTGGGTAAAGTGTTCTTTAAACAACTATCAAACCCATTGTTATTTAGGGCTGTTGTTTCCCTGTTAATTTTCTTCTTAGTTGATCTGTCCGTTGTTGTAAGTGGGGTGTTGAAGCTGTCTACTATTATTGTATTGCTGTCAATGTCTCTTTAGTTCTGTTAATAATTGCTTTATATATTTTGATACTCCCTTGTTTAGTGCATATATATGAATAAATGTTACATCTTCTTGCTGAATTGACCCACTAATCGTTATGTAATGTCTACACCTGCCTTTTGTTACCTTCTTGAGTTGGAAGTCTGTGTTATCTGATATAAGTATAGCAGTCCCTGCTTTTTTAGGTTCACATTTTATTCTTGGATTGTCTTCCTGCTTTTGAATTTCAGTCTCTTTGTCTTTAGAACTTAAATGGGTCTCCTGTATGCAGCATATAGTTGGGTTTTCTTTTTTAATCCATGTGGCCATTCTATACCTTTTGGTTAGTTAGTTCACCATATCTTTTTTTGTAGGAAACAACAGTTTTTAATGATTCTTCCCTTAAACTCTGGATCATTGATTTTCCTTTATATCTTTATTTCTCATTTCCACACATTAAATATGTATATTTAGTACATTAAGCACATTAAAAGTGTTTAATAGCCTTTTTAAAAACCATAATATTTTTTTCACCACATCTTCTTTATCCATTCATTTCACATGGGTTCTTAGGTAACTGGTTTCCTACTCTTAACTATTGTAAATACTGCTGCAGTAAACATAGGTTCACATATATCCTTTGAGTTAATGTTTTCAATTAAATACTGAGAAGTGGGACGATGAGAGTAAATAGCATTTCCATTTTCAGTTACTTGAGTAGTTATAGTACTGCTTTCCATAAAGTTTTCACCAACTTATACTTCCACCAACAGTGTAAAAGCACTCCCTTTTCCCTGCATCCTTGCCAACATTTTTTGTTTACAGTCTTTTGCATAGAGCCATTCTCACAGGTGTGAGGAAATAGCTCATTGTTGTTTTGATTTGCATTTCCCTAATAACAAGCAAAGAACATCTTTTCATGTGCCTATTGACCATCTGTATGTTTTCTTTGGGGAAATGTTTATTCAGATCTTCTGCCCCTTTTTTGATTGGGATGTTTGTTTTTCTGTTGAGTTTTATGAATTACTTATATATTTTGCATATTAAGCCCTTGTCAGATTATCATATGCTGTATTTCTTTCCTTTTTTCTTTTTGCTGGTCCGTTTGGGTGCATCCACTGCCTGATCTTGTAGCTCACTGATTTGATCAGAAGTTTCTTCCAGCCAACTGTTGAGCCCTATATTGTTTTCTTTATTTTTCATTTCTTTAGAATTTAAATTTATTTTTTCAGGCCAAGAAAAGAAAATAATTTATCACATTAAATACTTATTTCAAAAGAAACTCAGAAGAGTAAAATATAGTGTATATTTCCAAAGCAATTAAACTTTAAAATGAATATAGTAGAATATGTAAAAATTCATAATGTAAACTTGAGTGACAGTTCCTTAATTTAGAAAAGTTAGAAATTGCAGTTATCAAGAATAAGGTGACTTAAAAAAAACTCAGCATGATGAAAGTAAAATTCAGAAATTAGGGATAGTGTTATCTTTCCAAACAAAACAATGTAAATAATAAAACTGAACAGGATAAAAATATTAAACACACAGGATTTGGGTATAAAAGATAAAGTTGAACTTTGGCTCTGACACTTGTATACTGTATAACCTTAGGTAGATTTCTTAGCTTTGGTTTCCTCATCTATAAAATGGGGATAATAAAATCTATATCATAGGTTTTTTTTTTTAAATAAGAGAGTATATGCCAAGGTCTTGAATAGGCCCCACAGAACAATCACAAGCATTATTTAATTAAAAGCCTCTCTAAAAATAAAGGTCTAGGACTAGATGGCCTCTTTAATGAGCTTCACCAAGCCTTCCGAGAAGAATCAGCACCCCCTCCTTTCAAATTCCTCCAAAATATTGAAGAATAGGTACACTGCCAAACACTCTCCATGAGGTCAACGTCATACTCATACCAAAAGCTGACAGAGACGTCACCAAGAAAAAAAATTACAGAACAATATTTCTAATGAACATAGATGAATAGGTTTAATAGACCTGTTTTTAAGTGGGGTTTCTTTACACTTTATATAGCATCTTTTAGTATTTTTTGTAGAACTGGTTTTGTGGTGATAAACTCCTTTAATTTTTGCTTGTTGGAAAAGCTTTTTTATCATTCCTTCAGTTATGAATGATAATCTCACAGGCTATAGTATCCTATGTTGAAAATTCTTTTCTTTCATTCTTTTGAATATATCACGCTATTCACTCCTGGCCTGTAGAGTTTCAATTGAGAAATCCACTGACAATCTTATGGGTCTTTGTATGTGACTTGTTTTTCTCTGGATGCTTTCAAGATTTTTTTTCTTTGTCTTGTATTTTTGGCATTTTAATGACAATGTGTCTTAGTGTAGGTTTTCTTGGGTTTTTTTTGACTAGGGACTCTGAGCTTTCTGAGTCTGGAAGCTTGCTTCATTCTTTAAGTTAGGGAAGTTCTCAAAAATTATTTCTTCAAGTATGGTTTCTGCCCCCTTTTCTCACCTCCTTCTAGTACCCCTATAATGTGAATGTTGTTTCTTTTGATGTTATGCTATAGCTCTCAAATGCTGTCTTCATTTCTTTGCATTATTTTATCTCTTTGCTGGTTTGCTTGAGTGCATTTTTCTGCCCTTCTAGCTAACTGATTCTTTCGAAAGTTTCATCCATTTCTTCTTGAGTCCCTCTGTTGAATTCTTTAGGTCAACTATTGTGTTATTTCTTTGACGTCTGTTTTGAGTTGCTTCATTTCTTCTCTTTTTTGTTCTTTTTTACTTCCTTTATTGTTTCCTTGATTTATCACTGTTGCCCTAAATTCATCCTCAGGTAGTTTGCAGATGACTGTTGTTTTCAGATTTTCCCCTGGGTTTTTTATTGAAATCCATCATTTTGTGTCTATTTCTCTGTATTTTGCTCTGTCTGTCATTCTGTGTATGTTTCTATGCATTAGGTTTCCCTGAAGTGATGGCCTTGTCTAGAGTATTGACTTTTACTGAGTAAGCCTGGATCTTGGTTTGGACACTGGGTTATTTTGTGGCGTCATCACTGGTTGGATTTGTTGAAGTTCTTATGTGGGCTCTCTGCTGCTGCCTGGAAGTTCAATCTATGGGGTTGGAGTTTGTATGGTGTGAGAGTGGGGAATTCCTCTAGTTGTCTTCTGATTATAGCAGCACCCAGGCCTTCCATTCAAACCACTGGGCACTGTCCTCCTTCTGCCCTGCGCCTAGTCCGTTTCTGCCAGCTCTGTGTCCCAGTCCCGCTGGGTGTTTCATTTGAAATTTGTGGGAGAGCCAGTTTTTCCTGCTGTTACACTTTCTTCTCTGTGGCCAGAATCCCAAGTTTGAGTCTGTGGTGTAGCTCTGAATCTGGATGTTTTCACCACTCTTTGATTGCTGCTGTGTCTTTACAGTATCTGTGCCTGCTTTTCCTCAGTGTTTATTTCTGGAAAATGGGTGAATTCCTAGTTGCTCTGTGGGGAGGATTTGAGTCTTGTTCCTACCAGGTTGCCATCTTGACGAGAAGTCTCTCTCTTGTGTTCTTTAGTTCAACTATTGTGTTTTTAGCTCTATGACTTCTGTTTGGAACTGCCTCATATTTTCTCTTTTTTTTTGCTTTTGTTTTTCCATTGCTCTCCTGATTTCAGTGAGCATCATTAAGACTATTGTTTTTAAATCTTCTTTAGGTAGTTTATTTAATTCTGTTGCAGTCAGATATTTACCTGGGGTTTTGTTTTGGTTTATCATTTGGTGTATATTTCTGTCTCTTTATTTTGTTTGGCTGTCTGTGTTTATTTCTACGGACTAGGCTTCCCTGATATAATGACTTTGTGCTAAGGAATCAGGTTGTAGAGTATAGACCTGGGGTGTTGAATGGGAATGTTGAACTTTCGGTTCTTGTGTGATCAATCTGAATTATTGGGAGTTACAGAGTTAGTGTTTTGAGACTTGATAGTCTAGCCTATAGGGTGGTGTTGAGGTAGGGCATGCAGAATTTTCCTCCAGAGGCACAGGCATCACTAACAAGGCACAAAGACAGAGATCCAGGAGTTGTGACCCTAGGCCACAGTGATGAGAGGGAGTTTGGAGCCAGTTACAGCAAAGTATACCTCACTGTAAAAATTTCTCAGTCCTCTAGCTGGGTTATAGCCCCAATAAAGAGTGGTATGCAACAAGTTGTAGTTAAATGAAAGTAGATCTGAGTCCAGGGGTTGGGAGCTCTAGTAAGTTGCAGGCAGATAGGCAAAGCTATTTAGTAGTAGCCTTAGCTGGGTATGTTACTGTTGTATCTCTGGAACCTTTCTGATGATCCTCCCTGAGAGAGATGATGAATGCTATGCTCCTTTCAGTAAATCTCTCAGGTATCTGTACCAGGGTAGCAGACCTGACTGCTTGTCTTTTTCCTGGGCAGGAGATTGCTCTGGCAGCCTGGAGAACTATAACTTCAGGTACAAATGTTTGGCACCACAAATGTTATGATGGCATAGGGCGTGAGATGTTTCATTGTTGGGTTCCTTCTGCAATATGGTGGCTTCCAGTGACTGCTCCACACAGACGAGGATCACAGTTGCACATATCCAGTAGTGTCTGGATTCACACGGGGCTATCACTTTTGTATTCCCCACACTGACTTTTTTTCGTTTTAACAAATGAAAGCACTGCGGTCAAGTCTGTGTGCACTTTATCAGCTGTTTCACTGTGCTCTGTCTTCTGTTCTTTTCTCCCAGTGTCCTTTTGGTCTTTAAAGAAAATCTCTTTTATCTTCCATGCCAGGTTGTATTCTCAGGTCAGTTCACAGGTGTGGAAGCGTCACCTGAAGGGTGTAAGCCCTTCAGCCCTAGGGAGAGTGTTAGTGTCACTGGTTCCTCCTGAAAGACACCATGGTCTGTGTACCAGGTAGCGGTCATACCAAGACTAATCAGCTTCTCCTTTTTTGAAGATGTGTGTCCTTTTTTGTCTGGAAATGCTGGTCCCCATTTTCCCCCCCAAAGTTTTAGTTAAATGGGTGTAATTTTGTTTCTGTGGTGAAGAAGTGAGCTTCAGATCTTAGCGATCTACCATTTGGAATGTTTTTAATTTGTTTTTTTTCCTTATATTTTGAAAAGAACTTTTATATGTCATAAAGAGACATATTTTAAAGCCTATTTTGTGAAAGTCGTCACCTATGTATTTTTGGTCGTTTATTTAAATACTGAGAATTTGCTAGTTTCAAAGCAGCTGCAACAAGAGTCCCTTTCCTTATGGATTTTGAAGACATATTTGCCTATTTTATTAAATATAATATATGCCTATTTTATTAAAAAGAGACATCCTCATTTATTCATTTATTGACACTCAGTTAATGAAATAGTAATTGAGAACTTGTTGGTACCAGACCCTCTGAACTACAAAGTTACTGTCCTTATAACTAATATTCCAGGTAGGGATGAAACCCTTGTGCCTACTCTAAACCCCTCCCCCGAGAAAAATAAAAGACAAGAAGCTTTAGGTATTTGTAAACATGCAGTGGAAAATAAAAACAAAAACAAATGATATGGTAGAAGGGAAGTCTTGCTAGCTAACCCAGCCAAGGAAACGCTTTTTGAGAAGATAATATTTCAGTTGAGATCTGAATGGTCATAAAGAACCATCATATGGAGATATGAGAACAGAGTTGTAAGCTTGAAGTATAAATAAATGGGAATACAGTAATTGGCTTACAAGTGTAAGGGACAGCATGATAGCCAATGTGGTTGGGTTTTAGTGAATAAGGAAGAAAATTGTAGATGAGGTTCTTGGGAAGGAATTTTGATTTCATTTTATTTCTAGTGGTAAACTATTGGTGAGTTTTAGTTAGAAGTGTTACGCGGTGAATTAATGCTCTAGAAAGTTTGCTCTGCTGGATCTATTGGAAGATAAGCATAGAATCAGAGGTACGAATTTAGAAGCTGTTAGAGTAAAAGTTGATGGTCCCATGGACTAGAGTGGTGAATGTAAATAGAAAGAATTGGGTGGGGTAAAATGGGGTAAGAACTGTTATGATATATTGATGGTAGGCTAAAGGGTGGAGGGAAAAAATTTAACCGAGTGTTTCCTAAAATTTTAGTCTGAAAAACCTGTATAGACCATGGTGTGAGTGACTAAAATGTGTTAGACTGTGTTTCTGATGTAGTAGAGGTAGAGTGGAAGTTATCCTGGGTATCTTAAATTTGATATAGGAGTGTTCAAGATTAGAGATTTGTGTGTACATTTGTGTGAGTGTGTACATAGTTAGACAGATTTAAAGAATCTCTAAATATACGTACGTGTCTATGTGTGAGTATGAAAGCTCAATATTTCATTTAGCTGATAATACTTAAAATACTGAGATTCAGTGAAGTTCCTAAGACAGCATAGATGAAGAGGAGACAGTAGCTGAGGATTAAATCTTGGAGTATTCTTGCATGTAGAGATCTAACAGAAGAAGAGTAGGAGCAACTAAAGAGATAGGAAACTCAGGGAGTGTGATGACTTGGAAACCTAGAGAAAAACATGTTTTATGAAGGGAGTGGTTTGATTTTGTCATGAATACCTGAGAGTTTGAGCAAGGTGATAGAACTGACAGTAGAATTTGGAGATTTCTGATGACCTTGATGAGATATATTGTAATGGAATATGTATGAAAGCCTGGGAATGCATTGTGGGGAGAATAAGATGAAAGGGAATGGTGATGACTGCCAGGGCAGTTCATTCTTGAGTGTGTATGGTCATTAAACCATAAACCTGCAGAAAAATGAGACTCTTCATGTTAGAGAGGATTCTTTTGGACTGATCTATATTAAAGCATATTTGTATGCTGGTAAGAATGTTTATTAATTCATCTAGTATATGACAGCATTCTATACTTAAATTTGTTTAGAATACAAAACACAACTATGCTGGTAATGTATAGAAATTGAATTTTAAAGAATGAGTTCAAAATAATTCAGTCTGATTTTGGAAAGCTGTTTTTAGATATATGAAATAGTAAATTTAAGACCTGTCTTCTTGAACACTTTTGCAGTTTAAAAAAATCATTAATTTGTAATACTTAGGTAAGGTTAATAATATTCTTGCTGTGTTTTTTATTTAACATATAATTAGTTCGATAAATACTTATTGAATACTTGGAATGGAAAGGATTCTGAGGTAGGCTTTGGCCCTATGGTCAATGGTAAATGAAAAGATACTTTCTCTAATTTTTAGGAACTTTTAGTCTAGTGGGAGAGTAAAATGTTAAATGGATAAGCAAGTTGACTTGCAATTACCTAATTTAATTAGTGCCATGGGGGATCTGTTAGTAATTTTTTTTTTGTAAGCCAAGTTTTGAACCAATAGTAGGAGCATGGAGGTACACACCATTTTCAGATCCTGGAAGACCTTGTAGACAAAGCTATGAACTTAGTTATACTGTAAGAGTGAAGAAGGGTTTTAGCAGAGGAATGTTGATTCAGTTTGCACTTTTAAAGATCACTCAGGCTTCATCACATTTAGTAGTTGTACAATGCATATAACATAAAATTTGATATTTTAACTATTTTAAAGTATATCATTACATATACAATATTGTGTCATCACCACTATCTAGTTCCATAACTTATTTTTATCATCCCCAGTTAAAACACTCCACCCATTAAGCAGTTACTCTGTATTTCTTGTCGGATTTCTTTAGTGGAGCAAGCATTAGAGGAAAACATTTGTTAGAGGCTTTTACACTAGTGCCAACAAAAGGCATTGGTTGCTAGGATGGTGATTAAAAGAGAAAAGTGAAAACTTTCTATTTGTGTTATTTGTGTGTATATATGTATAGTATATGTATAGTTTTAATTCCTTATCCTATTTGAACTTTGAAAATTTGATAAGTAATATGAACTGTTATGTTTTCTAGGTGTACTTCAGATGATGCAGACAAGAATTGGGGCTTTACAGGGAGCTGTTGATAGGTACTGTTCATTTCGTAAATAAATGGAAACAAAGTATTTTTTAATCTGCTAATAGTTTGAAGATGATTTTATTTTCACTACTCTCTTTTTCTCCTTTTAGGATGAAAGCAAAAATTGTTGAACCATACAATAAAATAGTAGCTCGTACTGCACAGCTAACAAGACTTCAGGTAGGTTCCCTTTATTTCTTTTTTTTATTATTCATTCTGTTTTTATAAGTGGACAAACTTCAAGAGTATGATATCTGAGAATATAGAAAATATGAGAGAAAAGGAAAATACTGAAGAGCTATAGTATTCACTTGAAAATACGAATCTAAACTATTTAAGTGAATTATTTTCATTATTACTGCAGTGTATGATCATTCAGTAACTTTCTAGAGTTCCAAATTATTTTAATAGAGACCAGGAAGAAACCTGATATTTTTTGAATTCTTAGTCTGCTATGATCAAATATAAGTAACCCAAACCCTTAACTTGCTGATCTAATATCAGTAATTATATATTGCTCAAGAAGTACATTTTCTGGCTTAATTTAGTGATTTTCTAGGTTTATGAGAGATGTGCAGAACATTTTATTTTTTACATAATTTCCATGATTATTCAAAAACTGCTTCCTATAATTAGATATGTAGATTTTATCATACTTTTCACAATAGTAGATACTACTGCTGAATCATTTTATACATATAGCTTTTTCCCCTAGGGTTATTTTCCTAGGGAATCAGGTAACTTTGCACAACATTTTACAAAGGCAAAGAAAAAATTCTCTTTTTTCCTCTCTTTTATTTGTTTTATTAATGTAATCTGAGGACCTTTCATTTTTTCCTCCCCTGGTATGTATCTTATATTAGCTTTATTTTTTCCCTTCTCCCATGGTGGTCTTATTTACCATTGTTCTGTCAACACTGTCTTTTCCCTTACTGGTTTTCTTATTGACTAATTTTTTGTTTTCTTTTTAATATTTAGTGTAGCAACTTTGATTTACAAAACATGACAAAATAGGTGCACCCTAGTGGAGTTGTAGTTTGGTCAACTGCCTATAGCTGAAGCCCACTCCACATACATCCCAAGGACTTTGGTTTATGTCCTGGGCTGGAGAGAGCAACCTATATCTACAATTAAATAAAAAGAAATAAAATCCTGCTTCCTCCTGTTTCTTTCTGCCTGACTGCCCGCTTGCCTTCATTCCTACCTGCACCTTTTCTTAAAAAAATGGATAAAATAAGTGCAAATATGAGGTTAACCATTCATCTTATATTATAACATACCATACCCACCATCAAATCACCAAAAGCCTACTACCGCTGTCCATTGGACCTCACCACTACCTCTTCTTGCCCCTTACCCCTTTCCCTGCTGGTAACCTCAGTTCTATTGCTAATGTCCAAGGGTAGGTTTTTGTGACTATCTCAGTTGTTTTGATTTGCATTTCCTTAAAACAAGAGGTGAGGAAATATCTTTTCATGTGCCTGTTGGCCATCAATATGTCTTCTCTGGATACAGTTTTTTTTATAATTGAGATGTAATTTATGTATCATATACTTCACCCATTTATAATGAATGATTTAAAATTCTCCAAATTTCTTTCCCTCTATTTTCCAAGTTTAGTTACTAACTCTACATTTCTTTTTCTTTTGTCCTAATATTACATAAAAATGTTTTATATGAAACTTACTTGAGCTTTTAATTAAACTATATAATAGTAATTTTATTATGTTTACTTTTTTCTTTGTAATTCTGTTAATTCTCTTAGGTAAATTAAAGCCACTATCCAGAAAAAATTTCTGATTAAATTTTTTTTAATTTATGTTTTTAAACTAATGTACTATTGGTTTACAGTAGTATATGCGTTTCAAGACAGTAGATTTATACCTTGATTAAAGTTTACTTATAACTCATTTTAAATGGAAAGCAAGTTAATCTAAAGCTCATTCTAAAAGTTCATGTTCTAAATGGTACACACCCCCAACATTTTATATTTTTGATTTCTTGCTGCTTCTAAGTGGGGTTTTATTTATTTTATACAAATTCCTTTAGTATTTCTTACATGCCTGGTTTAGTGCTGATGAATTCCTTTAACTTTGTTTTCTGGGAAAGCTCTTTATCACGTCTTCAATTCTAAGTGCTAACTTAGCATGGGAGAATGTTCTTGGTTGGAAAGATCCTTTTCTTTCAGCACTTAGAATATCTCATGCCATCCCCTTCTGACCTGTGACGTTTCTGCTGAGAAATCTATAGATACTTTTATGGGGTTTGCTTTGTGTGTGGCTCTTTTTTTGCTTTAGCTTCTTTTATTTATGTATTTATTTAAAAATTAATTATTTTTACACATTAAAATTTTTGCACATTTTACACATTAAAATACATTCATATGTATAGGTTCGCCATTCCTCACACCCTACCCTCCACCAAATTACCAAGTGTTCTTTTCCATTGTCCAGTGGGCTCTGCCACCGTTTGTCATCCCCCGCTTGTCCCCCCACCCTGTCCCATTCCCTATTGGTAACTGCAGTTTTGTTGCAAGTGTTCATGGGTTGGTTTTGTTTCATCTGTTCCTTTGTTTTGTCTGTTCAGCCACCTATGAGTGAGGTCATCTGGTATCTATCTTTTTTCTTTTGAGTTATTTCACTTAGCATAATCCCCTCTAGCTCCCTCCGTGTTTATTTAAATGACAGGATTTCATCTCCTCTAAGGGTGTGTAATATTTCATTGTGTATATATACTATATCTTCTTTATCCTTTCATCTGACATTGGGCACTTAGGTAGTTTCTAGGTCTTGGCTATTGTGAATAGGCATGCGATAAACGTGAGGATGCATAAGTCTCTGCAAAATAGTGTTTTTGTATCTTTTGGGTCAACACCAAAAGTGGAATGGTGGGATCATGTGGAATTTCCATCTTCAACTTTTTGAGGCATCTCCATACTGTTTTCCAAAGGGGTTTTACCAATTTGCACTCCACAAGCAGTGTAAAGTGTCTCCTGTTTTCCACATCATTTGTTTTTAGACTTTTGGATAGCAGCCAGTTTTATCAGGTGTAAAGTGATCTCGTTGTTGTTTTGATATACATTTCCCTGATAACCAGCCAGTAGGGACATATTTTCACTTGACTATTGGCCATCTGTATATCCTCTGTAGAAAAATGTCTCTCCAATTCGTTGTTCCATTTTTTTATTAGATTGCCTATTACTCTCTTACTGAGTTATGAGTTCTCTGTATAATTAGACCCTTGTCAGAAATACGAAATGCAAATATCTTCTCCCAGTGAGTAAGTTGTCTTTTTGCTTTGGTGATGTTTTCTTGCACTCTGAAGCTTTTTAATTTGATGTAGTCCCAGTTATTTATTTTTGTTTTTGTTTCCCTTGATGATGGCATTGAATCCCCAAAGATCCCTCTAAGGCTGGTGCCATGAAATGTCTTTCCTGTGTTGTCTTCCAAGAATTTTATAGTTTCTGGTCTAATGTTCAAGTCTCTAGTCCATTTTGAGTTAATTTTTGTGAATGGTGTTAGAGAGTGGTCTATATTCATTCTTTTGCATGTAACTGTCCAGTTTTCCCAACAGGAGACTTCCCTTCAGTAGCATACGATGGATGCTATTGACTCCTTTGTCATAGATTAACTGACTGTATGGGGTGGGTCAATTTCTGGTCTGGGCCTCTGTTTTTTATTCCAGTACCATGCTGTTTTGATCACTTTCGCTTTGTAGTGTAGCTCAATGTCTGGGAGTTTAATCCCTCAAGAGTCATTCTTTTTTTCCTCATTCTTTTAGCATTTGGGTTCTTTTATTGTTTCTTACAAATTTTAAGATTTTTTTTGTTCTAATTCATGGAAATAAGCCAGGGGATTTTAATGAAAATTGCATTAAATCGGTATATTGCTTTGGGTAAGATGACCATTTTAATGATATTGATTCTTCCCAACCATGAACAGGGAATGTCTTTCCATCTCTTTGTAGCCTCCTTTGTTTCTTTCAAGAAGAGCTTGTAGATTTCATCATATAGGTCTTTCTCTTCGTCAAGTATATTCCAATATATTTGATTCTTATACTATTTAAATAGTGTGGTTTTCTTGATTTCATTTTATTCTAGCATGTTCGCATGTAAAAAATACAACATATTTTTGTGCATTGATTTTGTGTGCTTTATTCATTGACGAGTTCTAGAAGTTTTTTTGACAATTTTTAGGATTTTTAATACATATAATCATGTCGTCGGCAAATAATGATAGTTTTACTTCTTTTCCAATTTGGATTCCTTTTATTTTGTTTTCTTGCCTAATTACTCTGGCTAAGACCTCCAGTATGATGTTGAATAGCAATGGTGAGAGTGAACAGTCTTGCCTTGTTGCTTACCTCAGAGGAAATGCTTTAAATTTTTCACCATAGACAATAATATTGGCTATGTGTTTGCCTGTATGGTCTTTATTATGTTGGGGTATGTACCATCTATTGCCATTTTAACCAGGTTTTTTTTTTTTTTCCATAAATGGGTATTGGTTCTTGTCAAAAATTTGCTCTGCATCTATTGATATGCTCATGTGGTTTTCCTCTTTGCTCTGTTGTTATGGTGCATTACATTAACAGATTTATGTATGTTGAACCATCCTTGCATCCCTGGCATAAATCCCACTTGGTCATGATGGATAGTGATTTTGATGCATTGCTGCATTTGACTTGCTAATATTTTGTTGATAATTTTTGAATCTATCCAGTATCTAGAGATTCTGGTCTGTAATTTTCTTTCTTGGTGATGTATGTCTCTATCAGTGGTATCAATGTGATGTTAGCCTCATAGGAAGTATTTGGGAGTATTCCCTGTTCTTCAGTATTTTGGAAGAGTGAGAAGAATAGGTATTCTTCTCTGAATGTTTGGTGAAACTCATTAGAAAAGCCAGCTGGTCCTGGGCTTTTATCTTTAGGAAGCCTTTTGATTACCTCTTCAATTTCTTTGCTTGTGATTATTCTGTTCAGGTTTTCCAATTCTTGAAGCTTCAGTCTTGGTGGACTGTATTTTTCTAAAAATTTATCTTGTGTCTTCAAGATTGTCCACTTTGTTGGCATAGAGTTCTTCACAGTTGTCCCTTATGATGTTTTGTATTTCTGTGATATCTGGTGTAACTTCTCCCCTTTCATTTTTCATTTTAGTTATGAGAGTTTTTTCTCTTTTTTTTCTTTGTGAGTCTAGCCAGTGGTTTGTCAATTTTATTTTTCAAAAAACCAACTTCTGGTTTCATTGATCTTCTGGATTATCTGTTTTCTATGTCATTTTTTCTGCTCAAATTTTGGTTATTTTCTGTCTTCCGCTCATTTTTGTCTTTAATTCTTTTTCTCTTAATTGTTTTAGATGTAGGGTTAGGTTGTTTATTTATGATTTTCCTTGTTTCTTGTGGTGAGCCTGGATTGCAATGAACTTTCCTCTTACTACTGCTTTTGCTGCATATCATGGATTCTAGTAGCTCGTGTCTTCATTCTCATTTGTCTCCAAGTGTTTTTTAAGTTTCTCTTTTGCCCAAGAGTCATTCAGAAGCATGTTGTTTCGTCTTCAATTAATTTGGGGTTGTCCAGCTTTTGTTTTGTGTTTGATTTCCAATTTTAAACTATTGTCATCAGACAATGATTGATTTGATTCCAGTCTTTGTAAATTTAATGGTTTTGTGTCCCAGTATATGACCTATCTTTAAAAATATTCAAGTGCGCTTGAGAAGAAAGTAAAATCTGTAGTCACTGAGTGTAGTGCTCAGTATATGTCTGTTAGAGTTATCTGCTCCAGAAGGTCATTTAAAGCAGCTTTTTCCTTTTTAATTTTCTGCCTGGTTGATGTATGCATTGTTGTAAGTGGGATGTTGAAGTCTCCTACTATGATTGTGTTGCTGATGATGTCTCTTGTCAATGTCTCTTGCTTAATATATTTTGATACTTCTTCATTTAGTGAATATATGTTAATAAGGGTTATGTCTTCTTGATGAATTGACCCTTTAATCACTATATAATGTTCATAGAATCTTGTTGTAGGTAAAAAGTAATAAAAAATGAAAATTCAGTTTCATAAAATACAGAGAAAGAGTACTGGACTATGAGTTAGGAGGCCCGACTGCTATTCTTTTCAACCTAGCTTCATAATGAACCAAATTTATTCTATTTTCCCCCAGCTTTATTATCGATAAAATTTAGTATTCCCCCTCCCATATGTTGCCCATAATACAGTTGATATAGAACATTGTTTAAGATAAGATGTATGATGTGACAGTTTGCTATCTATCTATATTTTGAGGTGATTACCACAGTACGGTATATATCCTTACTGTACAAAATTACGATTTTTGAAAATTGCTGTGGCGATAGTGTAGTATTTTTGTGCAATGAAAATTTGGAATGAATCTATGAATTCTCTTCCTGCTCTGAAATGCTATGATTATCTGAAACTGAGATAGTTTCTTTTATTGAGTTATTTTTTATAATTATGCAAAGATGAGAAGTCATTGTTTGCATTTAAGGCAAAGCTTTTTATTTTTATTAAATATTAGCTCTACTATCTTTGCACTTATTTTATAATATATGACCCTAAAATGTCAGCTAAATGGAGATTTTGGCTAAATTATTATAAGGTAAGAGAGAGGAATGGAAAATAAAGGAAATAAAATGTGTCTAGGTAAACTTTGGTACCTTATTCCCAGTATTTCATTTTTCCAGGATCAACTAATGCATAATCTTACCTTAGGAAGGAAGTGTATCTTTAAATTTTATGGCCTTTCAAATTGTTTTTGAAGTCTTACAGTCTCTTTGGAAGCTTATTTCTATCTTAAACATTTTTATTCTGTTCACTTTGTCTGGCCATTTCCATTTTAAATATTGAGGAAACTTTAATGTTCCTGTTTAATCTTTTTATTCTTTGAGCTCCCAATTTATTTAAATGCATGTGGCAACATAGAAATAGCTACAAAGTTGTTTTTGCCTTGAATGTAAAACCTCCATGATTATATCCTAAATTAGAAGAAAGTACTTTTATATTCTTTTTGCTTTTTATCCCCATTTCACTTTCTTCACCAAAGCCTTTTCTTTCAATAAACAGAAGCTTCTGACTTCGTCTATATACATAAATACATGAGTTGAATTTAATTATCACCCTACGAATCATCTCTATCTTATCTCATTTTAGTAACATTCTTTGCTTATGAACTACTTCAGTTTTTCAGAAATTTTGAAGAATTTTTTATCCCTTGCATAGAACATTAATGTTTTTAAACTTTTAAATTACATAAGAAATTAAGTTCTAAGTTTTCAAATTTTGTTTTAATACTGTTAATCATAGTTAAAGCAGCTCTAGTGAGATTATTCACATATACTAAGTTTATATCTTTTAAACTTTTTAAGTCATACACTTTTTTTGCTTTTTAATTGCAAGTTTTTAATTTGATTTTTTAACTTTGAAATTATATGTTAGAAAGCTTCAGAAATATTAGAATTGGGGGAAACTATAAAAACCTTTTTAAAAATATGTGTAATATGTGCATGATTTTATCATATAGTTTTTATTGGGTCCCTTTTATTTTTCAGTGGAAATGATAACAGTTTTATTTAAATTGTTGTATGGAAAAATGATTTCTTTTAGTGACTTTATAAATATTTGTCTAACATGTTAAAGTACCTGGAAAGAAGAAGGAATAAATCAACAGCAACATAAAATGCCTGTCACCCCAAACACTATAAAACCTATAGAGTGAGGCACTTCCTGGTGGAGTAGCTGTTAGATCTGCCACCTCTGGCTGAGCACTGTCCATGTACATCCCAAAGACCCAGGTTTGCATCCAGGAGTGTGGGGGAGAATGGCCAAGATGAACAGCTAAAATAACAGTAAAATAAGCGTGCTTCTTCCTCTTCTCTCTTCCTGCATAGTTACCTATGCCTTCTTTCCTGCCTCCACCTTTCCTTTAAAAAAATAAAACACCAAGAAACAAGAGTGGTGTGCTCTGGTATGCCCTTCTGGCTCAGGTGTTAAGTCTGTGACTCCAGTATATTCCACACAAAGCCCAAAGATAAGAGTTCATGATCCTGGGGCCAGGGGTAACAACCATATTGAATAACTAGGTTTAAAAATAAAAAAATGCTTCTTCCTTCTCCCTTCCTGTCTGCCTTCCTACCTGCTTGCCTTTCTTCCTGTCTGCTTCCATCCTTATAAAAACAAACAAATAAGCCCCTTCTCACTCCCCCCAAAAAACCACCCAAAACCTATAGAGCAATTCAAAAAGCAAACCAAAAAACCCCTGCTAATAGAAGGGTTCTGTACTATTTTGGGGCCTTGTCTTTAAAGGGCACAACAGCTTTTGTTTCTGCTGTAGGAAACCTAACCTAGGCATGTGGAGATGACAAGTAGTGAAGTACTGAGGCACTGGACATGTGAATGAAACAAACCTCTTGTACTGTACAGACCGTCCTAGTTGTTAGCCAAGTACAGCAGAGGGTGTGAACCCAGGTACTAACCACAGGGAATTGTTGAACCCTTCCTATATTCTTGACCCACGCTACTATAAGAGACAACAAATTATTTTAAGCCACCAGGTTTTGTGCAGCAAGAAATTAATTGATACACCTGCCAAACTGATTATCAGGCATAGAAACTGCCACCTGCATAAAAGAATGCAGGGTATAGTATTTTCATGAGCCTTCCTTAGGAATGATAGTGTGCTTGAGGCCATCACTATGACTAGAAATATCAACATGAAGACTAGTGATGAAGAATAGGATTGAATGAGGGATACGAAGTACAGTAGTATATAATGGCTCTTACTGTTTTAAGAAAGAAGTTCAACTTTTTAACTGGGAAGAGTGTGTGTAAAGTGATTATTTTTACTATCTATTGAGGTAACTTTGATTTGCAAAGTAATACCAGAGGATATGTGCATGTTCACCATAATCTCTGAAAACACACAACACTCACTTCATTTACCAAAAGTTCTCCACCACTGTCTGTTGGCCCCCACTGCCACTTGTTCCCGCCCCGCCTTCCCTTGAAAAATGGTTTTTAAATTCAGCATTTTTTACCTATAGTGTTGATTTGTTTTTTTTTTGGTGTTATACAGCAATTAAGTTAGTTTTAAGTAATTATAATTCTGTTATCCTCTATATCCTTGAGAACCTAGAGTCTCTACAGAAGAAATGATATATGTAAATTAGAAGATTAAGTAACCATCCTGATTTTAAATTGGAAATATCAGTTATAATTCATGAGACATTTAGATTTTGTCTTAAAATGGTATTCATGTTTATTAAATATGTATATATTTTTGTGCATATGCCTATGTATGATAATTTGAGAATGTTTTGTGTGTATTGTGGAGTAAAGAAAGTGACTATGTGATATTTTAATCCCTGCATTTCCTAGCTGTGTCTCCTGAAAAGTACAAGGAATGAGTAAATCTAATTCCCAGAGTATGATCTTGAAATACTGTTTGCTTGTTTTTTAAAGGAAAAAGTGCAGGCAGAAATGAAGATAAGTAGGCATACAGCCAGGAAGAGAGAGAAGGAAGAAGCATCTTTATTTTATTTTATTTATTTGCTCATACTGGTTGCTTCTCTCTGGGTTTGAAACTTGAACCCAGTGTGTGGCTTCTTCTGACTTAACCACTGTTCTCCTGGAGTGTGCTGAAATACTGTTTCCTTCTTAAAAAAAGCAATACGAGGAGTTCTTTGAAAAATCTTTGATTTTAGATCTGAGGTATGAAATACATAAAACGATCTTAAAATATTTTTATAACATAATCAGGGACTCTATTGACAGCTTACTCTATTCATGACAAAAGAAATCTGGAACTGGTTGAAGAGGCTGTAGGGTAACCATCTACCCCAGTTTTAGTACTAAAAATCTTATGGTCCCAGAAATCTGTCAGCCTCAGAGATACTAGTGAAGTTGATCACCTTCAGTGGCTCCCATAGACAAAAATTGGACAATTTGAGCATCCACAATAGTGGATTGACATTCTTTATTATGTTTAAATTTGCGTTAATAATGATAGCAAAAAGAAAACTTGCTGACTTTTCATCTTTGGTGAATATTAGGAAAGCACTCCCCAATTTTGAAAAGTGATAAACTAAAGGAATGAATCACATATTCTTATTTTTCTGTATGAATAGTACTGCTGGGTAAACAAAGTTTCTTTTTATATAAAAATTTCATGCTAGCAAACAAAGATGAAATGATAGGATTGGAGAATCATCATTTTACAATCACTATGTTTTAACGATTTTTGACATTGTCAGTGGCTTCTGACAGCACAAAGAGAGAAAATCATACGTGTTTTAATAAATACACTACCACCTAAGGTATAATCTTGCCCAAAATATTAAACTTGAATCTTGTGGAGCTGTGTACATTCAGCTTTTAATGTACAAAAATGTAGTACAGGAGAGTTGGAAGCAGACTATGGGAATGTAGTCAACATATTATCTAGACTGGGAAACAGATGATTCATTATGTCAACAAATTGCAAAGATAAACAGTTTTAAAAAGGGCAAAATAAATAAAACCATGCAAATAAATAAGGAAGTGATTATCACAAAAGTTTAATAGTAGTTTCTCTTGGATGGGGTGGGAAACTAGAGGGGAATACATGGAAGATGTGATTAGGAAGCCGGTACTTGGAAGGTTTCTGCAGTGACTGACATGGTTTTCTTCCTGATATGCATGGTGGTTCTAGGTTCATTTAGCTGTAATTTCTTTTTGTGGTTTATGTGAGATATATATGCTTTGTATGTGTGTATATGTATATGTATTTTTAATACAATTTTTAGAGTAATTTTAGGTTCATAACAAAATTGAGAGGAAGATACAGAGTTGCTGATTCCCACTCATGCATAGCCTCCCTCTTAATCCACATCTTCTGCCAGTGGGGTACTTTCGTTATCCATATTGACACATGGTTATCACCCAAACTTCATTACATTAGGGTTCACACTTGGTACTCTATAGGTTTGGATAAATGTATAATAACACTTATCACTTAATTATGGTAACATACAGAGTATTTTCACTGCCTTAAAATTCCTCTGTTTACCTAATCATCCTGCCAAACACTGACAACCACTAATCTTTTTAATGTCTCCATAGCCTTTTCTAGAGTGTCATCTAATTGGAATCATAGAGTATGTATCCTTTTCAGATTGACTTCTTTAACTTAGTATATGCATTCAAGATTTCTCCATTTATTTTCATAATTTAATAGCTTATTTCTTATTAGTGCTGAATTATATGTTTGTATTCTAGTTGATAATAAAGGTCTAAAATAAAATAAGCAAAGAAAATTATTAGAATGAAAGCCAATATATTAGGAAATGGTGAGAATTGATGCCTTTTATATTATTTAAAACTTTTTTTACTGGATTTTATTAAATACTATTTAGAGAAGCTTCATCATAATCTGTTAGTAAAGCACTTCTGAAGTTTATTAAAAAGGGGACTGTCGTGATGAAAACTTTCTAAATCTAGTAGGATATATTTCAGTAAGAGTCTAGAAAACTAACCAGGAGACCACAGTATTAAGGTGAAGGTGATGAAGATTTGGATTAGGGTGATGCTTGTAAGAATAGAGGTAAAAGAGCAGTTGTGTTATGTAACAGAAGAATAGTCAATAAGACTTAGTGACAGATGATGGTTAAAAATAAATGCATTAGAAATAAATTTCAAATTTCATATTTGAGGTCCTGTCTTTTAGTGAATAGGTGCTGGGGAGTTCTGGATTTTAGGTTATTATACTAAAGTAAGTTCTGGTATTTCTTCTTAAGATATATTTAGACTCTTAGAGGAATGGTTGCTAGGGATCCTACATTCCACATACTTCATCTAGAAATGTAGTCTGACAATAAATAAATTGTTAACAGTTCAACAGTTCTTACTTTTGTACGTGTAGATTTGGGACAGAAATATGAGGATAAATTTTTATCTTTTGAATTTTGAATTATATACTTGTATCACCTATTCAGAAAATAAATAGCATTTAATTAACAGATAAAGATGCCCTAATACTTCCATATTGGGCAATTCTTATTTGATATTCTTTTGTTATTTTAAATACTTCAGACTACGTTTTCTCAGAAAATCAGTCAAACATACTTAATAATGGTTGCCTTTGACTTATACTTGTTTATTTATATTTAAAGGAAAGGTGCAGGCAGGAATGAAGGCAAGTAGGCAGACAGGCAGGAAGAGAGAGGGGGAAGAAACATTTTTATTTATTTTTTTTAATTTTGTTGTTCATACTGGACCTGGAACTTGAACCCCTGGGGTTATATGGCCTGTGCTCCCTTGGAGGTGATTGACCTAACTATGCTTCATCTGAGCATGAAGACTTAAAGTTGTTTTAAACATTATATATCTGATTGTATTTGCATATGCATGCTGTATGTGTACATGTTTCTAGTTGAAGGTTCTATGACCTTGTTTTCCCATTGCTGTTATTTCTTATTGCCACCGGTTTGGATTTTCCTCCTTAAGATGTGAGATATTCATTGTTCTCAACCATCTTCGGGGTCATTAAATTCATGATCTAGCTGCATCGGCTCTCTCCTCTCTGCATTGTCCTTACCGAAGTTCACTCCCTCTCTCTTGTTCTCATCTTCCTTACTTTCCCCAGCAATTGACATGGATTTAGCGTCTCTAATGAAATGTCTTGAAATGAATGAGTCTTTATTTCATGTCTTAGTCTTTTGGTTAAGTAAAGACCCAGTATTATATCTGGTAACAAAAAGGGGTTAGGGGTTAACCTATAATGATAACTTTTAAAAAAAATTATTTTGTAATTACTGGGAAAAAATAAGTAAAATTCAAGATGAGATGCTTATTTTTTAAGGTTTACTGAAATTGGGAGAAGTTTTAAGATTGTTCCTTTAGGGAATTAGAAAAGAGAAACCTTGTTAGAAACTAAAGAAAGAGTGGTAGGACGCGAAGCAGACCTAGCACAGTGGTTGTCAGTCTTGGTGGTACATAAGCAATGTTAAAAAAAATACTAATGCTAATTTTCCACCCTTAGAGATTCTGATTTAATTGGTTAGTGTTATGGCCTGGGCATTGGGAATGTTTTGCACCTACCCACTTGAATTTGATATGAAGTCAAGACTGAGAACCATTGGCCCAGAGAAGAAAACTAGTCTAGGGTGGGAGAGAAGAGATCCGCAACCCCAAATTCTCTGTATTTGATGTAAATTGGAGTTTATTATAAAATAATACTTTTTAGGACTTGTGATGATTTAGGTTTCTGATGGGTAAAAAACAAAAACGAATGTTTCTTTAGCATCTGGAAAGAATGGATATAGATATATTAGTAATCAAACTTCATGGATTCATTATATTTATTTAATTAACAATGTGGTATTTGTACAGGTTGCCTGTGATTTACTTCGGAGAATAATTCGCATTTTGTATCTGAGTAAAAGACTCCAAGGACAACTACAGGGAGGAAGCAGAGAGATAACAAAAGCTGCTCAGAGTCTCAATGAACTTGGTAAGTCATTTTTTGATTAAAAAGTTAGTAGTTTTAAGCCCATTCCTGAGTCGTTTACTTGAGTTCAAGGCCTGTGGCCAGGGGAGGGGAAAAAAAGTAGCTTAATAGATTTTTTTAGTTACTTGATTTAAGTTAGCACCATTAATAAATATTGTCTATCAAATTCATCTCATCAACTGTATATGCAGCATTGTCACACTTCAAAATGGGTGAGTAAAATTAATGATTTCTTTTTTAAAGAAAAAGTACAAGGCAGGAGCAAAGATGAGTAGGCAGTCAGGCAGAAAGAGAGAGAGGAGGAAGAAGCATTTATTAAATTGTTCACACTGGTTGTTTCCCCTGGACCCAGACCTTGAACTCAGGGACATATGACCTGTACTTCTTCAGAGGCGATTCACCTAACTGCTACTCCACCAGGGTCCGTCATTGATTTCTTATACATTTTTTTAAGTTGTCTATAGTAAAAAAGTTATCTATGGTATTGTCCTTTTCAGTATATATACTTGTGAATTTTAACACATTTGTAGAGTCGTGTAACTGTCAGTTCAGTCATCGATGCAGAATAGACATCACCCCCCCAAAATTCTCTAAAGCTATTTCTTTATAATCACACCAACTCTGCCTACCTCAAACCCTGACAACCACTGAATGATTCTCCATCACTGTAGTTTTGTCTTCTGAAGAATGTCACATAAATGGAATCATAAAGTATATAATCTTTTGAGGCTGGCTTCTTGTACTCAGCATAATATCTTGAGACTTATCTATAGTTTCTTTGTGTTTGTGAATACTATTAAATAGTTGTACTATGGTTTTCTTATTGAGTCACTAATTAAAGGAAATTTGTGCTGCTTCCAGTTTGTGGGTGATTATGGATAGAGCTTCCTTAAAGACCTTCTTTAAACATTTGTGTATGTGCAGGCAGGAATGAAGGTAAATAGGTAGGCAGGCAAGAAAGAGAAGGAAGAAACATTTACTTATTTTATTTAGTCGTTCATCTTGATTGTTTCCCCCTGGATCCAGGCCTGAACCCAGGTCCTTGGGATGTATGTGAACTGCATCTATTGGCCTTATCTGCTAAACCACCAGGGTGTGCCTTTGTATAGGTCTATGGAAACTTAAGGTTTCACTTCTCTAGAAATATCCAGGAGAAATTTTATTTTTAGCTGAAAAATTCCATGTTGACATTATGACTTGAATACTTATTGAATTTGCTTCATTTTTTATTCTTTTCTCAGAATATTTAACCTCTTGACACTAAGGGTTTAAGGTTCATGATTTTGACAATTAACAAACTGCAAGGTTCATGATGAAGCATTTAATAATTTTTCAGTAGAATTGTTGAATAGTTACCAAGTGTGCTTAGAACTGCCCCATACCTACATTTAAGGAGGCTTTGTGTTTTTTTTAAATTAGGTGCCTAGTAATTTTTCCAAAGAAGCTATGTTTAGTAGTATTTGAACCTTTGTAGGTTCTGAAAGTCTTTGATTTTATCCATCTCAGATATCAAGAATCTAGTTATTCTTGGTGGAATACTTTGAAAGTAGTTTATGTGGAAATAATATCAGAAAGACGTTTGTTCTGAATTTTTCTGTCTTTGATATTTCAATTCTTTAATTTTCTATAATGCTATTCCATAGTTTTTACTAAGGAAATGTGATATTCTTCACAAATTGTGCTTCAGCAATATTTCAGTTAATACTCAAATACATTGCTTAGGCACATCATTGAGAATATATCTAATTTAGTATGCTTGGAATATATTGTATAAAAAGTTAATTTTTCAACTCATTTTTCAATGAGTAATGTTTGAATGTTTTTTTCCTCACACTATGTGCTAAATAGAGTGTAAAAATTCTAGTATCAGCTGTTAGTTTTTGCTTTACCACATTTAATTTCTGTGTTCCAAAAATAATCTGTGGGATAATAGAGTCATGAAAAACAGTTACAAATTATTCCAGGCTTAATTATTTATATTTGTCATCATTGACATTCTTCCATATTAAAAATTTCTGTTTTTTTTTTAATATGATTATGATTTCTTCTAGAAATAACAGATGCTGTAATGTCAATGGTGGTGTCTCCTTTTTTTTTTTTTTAAATCAGGCCCAATCATCAATCATAAAATTCATTCTGAGATTGTGCTATGTCAACCCATTATCCTTCCAGTGATGTGTTGGCTTTACCCAGTTTCATAAATATGAAATGATGAGAGGTTGATGAGAAAGTAAGTGTTATTCATGGTGGAATTTTATCAAAATGGATTTTATTCATTTACATTTTTAAAGCCTTACAGATTATGTGCTATTTAAAATTTACAAAGTCATGGCTTCATCTTTCAGCACTATGACTCCTAGCATTGTTAAATAAGGAGAAGTAAAAAGAAAGGTAAAGTTTCTGCATTTGGACTTAATACTTTAATTAGAGAAATAATTTGGTAATCAGTATCATAATTATATATGTACACAGAATACTTTCATAATTGAAATGTCGGAAGTTATCAATGTTTACTTCAGTATAGTTTGATTATTGTTAGAAAGGATAAAATGATGAAGAGTAGCAGTGTTTAACCACATGGTTAATTAACTTAAAACCAGTTTCTCCTTGAAAATTTTTGAGACTTGAATTTCAGGGACCAGATGAAATTCATTGTCATCTAGAAACTTATTATATTCTGAGGAGCTGGGGAAACATGGAGTGATTGCTGATGTATTTCTCTTTGGGGTGATGAAATTGTTCTGGAATTAAATAATGGTGATTGTTGTATAACCTTGTTGATACACAAGACCTCCACTGGATTGTGCATTTTGAAAAGTTGAATTTTATAGTGTGAGTTGCATATCAGTTTAAACAGTATATTCTGCTCCCTAGGCACAGTTATCTCATTCTGATACCTTTCCTTTTTAAATTAAGATCTAAGTGATGTACAGTAAGCTGTACATATTGAAAATATAGAATTTGTTAAATTTGACACAAAATCATCAACAATATGAAGATAGTATAATTATCACCCCAAAACTTTCCTCATGCTCATTCGTAATCCCTTCTCAGATATGTACTGATCTGCTTCCAGTTATTACAAGTTAATTGGCACTTGAAAATTTTATATGAATGGAATCATATAGTTTGTATCTGTTTTTGTTTTTTAGTCAGTGTCACTGTTTTGAGATTCATTCATGTTGCATGTATCAGTAGCTTATTCCATTATTGTTGAGTAGATGTCCCACAGTGGGTTTATTTATTCACTTTTGATGGGTGTATGGCTTGCTCCTAGTTATTGGCTGTTATAAATCAAACTACTATGAGCATTAATGTAGAAGTCGTTATGATGACATAGATTTTCATTTCTCTTGGATAAATACATGACATTAGAATGACTAGATCATATGGTAAAAAATGTTTAACTAACTAAGAAATTTCTAAGGTGGTTTTTAAAATAGCTATAACTAACATTTTATATTCCCACCAGTAGTGTATGAAAATTTCACTTACTACATATCCTTTCTGACACCAGTTATAATCACTCATCTTAATCTTAGCTATAATAGATGTGTGATAGTATCTTGTTTTGAGTTTGCAAAAATAGTTGCTAGAACTTATAAAGGAGTTTAGCAAAATTTAAGTTACATGATCAATATATTTGTGTAATTGTGTCATTGTATTTCTATGTATTTTACTATTAACAAGAAATTGAAATAAAAAATAGCAATGTTATGGCAAAAAAAGAAAAGGAAAACTTGGATTTGAATTTGATGAAAGGTATGCAAGACCTATACAGTAAAAACTACAAGACATTGTTAACAATTAAAGATGACTCAAACAAACCCTTTTCAAGAAGATGATGCCAAAAGTGAAGAAGGAAACCCCTCCCCTCCCAGTGCCTAAGTGGAAGCCTGATTTTGAAGGCCTCAGCAGAGCTAAAAGGTGTCTACAGCCGCAAAACAGAATCCATGTGTCACTTACCTTTCCAAGGCCCAAGGCATTGCTGCTTCGAAGGCAGCCCAAATGTCAAAGGATAAAATACATGCAAAGCTTTAGCTGTTAATCATTAGTGCTCTACTCCTGTTTTAAACTCTGCAACATCATTTAATTGCTTCATAGAAAGGATTGCTACCATTGTAAGTTACTTTCTTTTTTCTAAGATAAAAACTTAAGTATTATTGTCTATGTAGTGAATGCATTTTGTTTTGTGATGTAGGTTGACTACTGTTAGTGACAGCATTCTCTGTCAAAAACATTCTATATCAGCTTTATTGAGTTAAAGACTTTTTAAAGTATAATTAAGCAGTTGGATATGATAGAAAGTCTTTCATTTGTTTTTATTGCTTATGATCTATATTCTGAGCTTATAATTTTGTTGCCAAGCTATAATATATTCTATGTATTACGAGAAAATATCACAAAGGTGTTTTGCGAAATATTTATTATGAAAAGAAGAGGTTATGCAATTTCGTTTCATCTAATGTTATGGTTTTGATATTTTCCTCAGTTTATAAAATAACACTTACAAGGAAACATTTCTGAGACATGCACAGGTGAAAGTATGATTTATATAATCTGCCACATAATCGGTAACTGATAATTACTGAACTATTTGTTTTTTGAGATGTCTTTGAAATGACGTAGTTGGTGAAAATTTGGTTTTATATCAAGCTTATTAAAATTTTTATTGGCAGGAAAATTTATAAATATCTGATGTAACTGTTTCCATTATTAAATCAGGCCCTTTGTTTATTACATGATTTCAATATATGCATAGGTTTTCTGATGGCAGCTTTGACACATGGAATTCAATATGCATTTTTAAATATATAATGTAATCATGTATGATGATATGTATTTTCAGTGTGTATTTTTTGATTTAGATGATCTCTAAATTATTTACATATGTTAATAGAGTCAGTTACCACCAGGTGGGGGTCATGTTGTATTCAAATCCAAATGCTCAGAATAATGGATTTATGCTTAGGTGAGTCTGTGTGTTGTAGTAAGGATTAGCACATTAAAATGACATACAAACTTTTTAAAAAAACATTTAATGCTAAAATTTATATTAACAGATTCATTTTATTGGTTCTCTCTTTAATCACACAGTGTCAAATAAACAGCATGCCATCCAGGTAAAAATAAGCAGCTTGCTTTTTGTAAATTTTTCTATATTGTTTTTATACATTCAAAATTAAGTAGCATTTCAAGGTATATGTTTATTCCACACCATTGTCAGTACTTATGAAAGTTCTCTATTTTGCTTTATTATATGTCACCCCTGATGGAACATTTATCAGTGTTTGAGAACATTTTATTTGGTGTAAGCTTCTTCAAACTAGTATTGTATCAATTTTTTTCTATAATTCATAGTTCTAAGGAATTTTCTTTTAAAGTTGAATCCTTAAACTAATAGTTCTTACTGCCTTTTTTAGTACAGATATTATTAACCAATGTTAGGTTTGAAAAATTAAAATATATCTTAAATGAATACAAATAGTACTTCAGTAATTCAGGCTTATTTTTCTACTGTAAATGGAATTGTTTGAATTTTTCATTATCTATGTATAGAAAATACGGCTGATTTTTGTATTGATTTGGTATCCTGCAGCTTTGCTGAATTCATTTATTAACTCTTTGTGTGTGTGTGTGTGTGTGTGTGTGTATATGTATTCTTTAGGGTTGTCTAATATCTTGTTATGTGAATTGACATAATTTTATTTCTTTTCTAGTTTGAATGTTTTTATTATTTATTTTGAGACTAGAACTTTTTAAAAATACTTTATTTTTGCACATTAAAATAAATTCATATGTATAGGTTTCCCATTTCTCATATATATGTCAACACATCCTGCCCTCCAGCAAATCACCAAGTTGTCTTCAATATTGTCCAGTAGGCTCTGCCACCATTTGTCCCCCAACCCAACCCCACCCATCCCATTCCCTATTGGTAACCTCAGTTTTATTGCAAGTGTCCATGGGTTGGTTTTGTTTCATCTGTTTTATTTTATCTATTCAATTCCACCTATGAGTGAGGTCATCTGGTATCTTTCTTCTTTTGACATAATCCCTTCTAATCCCTCCATGTTGATTCAAATGACAGGATTTCATCTCTAAAGACTGTGTGGTATTCCGTTGTACTTATGTACCACATCTTCTTTCTCCATTCATCTGACATTGGTCTCTTAAGTAGTTTCCAGTTCTTAGCTATTGTGAATAGGGCTGCATTAAACATAGGGGTACATATATCTCTGTGAATGGTTAGACCTTTCAATTCTATGTTGAATAGAAGTGACAAAAGCAGAAAACTTTTATTGGTTCCCAGGGGTTTTCAATTACCACCAGGTGCTTGTTCCTGATCTTAAGGGGAAACTTTCAGGCTTTCATCGTTGATTATGATATTAGCTATGGATTGTCATATGTGATACTTATTTTGCTGAGGAAGTTCTCTATTTCTAATTTACTGATTTTTTTATTTTATCATGAAAGGGTGATGAATTTTGTTAAATGCTTTTTCTTAATCAATTGAGATGATCATGTGTTTTTTCACCATTATTTTGTTAATATGGTGTATTATGTTGATTAATTTTCCTATGTTGATCCATCCTTGCTTTCCAGGGATAAATCCCTTTTGGTCATGGTGTAAAATCCTTGAATATACTGCTAAATGTAGTTTACTGTTGTTGAATATTTTTGCTTCTGTATTTATAAAGGATTTTGACCGATAGTTTCATTTTCTGCCTTTGGTATCAGGGTAATATTGGCCTCATAGAATGATTTAGAAGGAATGTTCCTTCCTCTCAAACTTATGAAAATAGTTTAAGAAGGTTTATTGTTATGTTTAAAATATTTGGTAGATTTCACCAGTGAAATCTTCTTGCCCTGGGCTTTTCTTTATTGGAATTTCTTACTTTGTTGTTAGTCACATTTGTGTATTCCTGTTTTATTTTGTCTATGAACTTATGCTTGCATTATTTTTGTTGGAATTCCCCTGGAGACCACAGTATCCATCTTTAATTTAGAACAGTCTGCTTAGTATTTGTGTTGAATTACTTCAGGTTAAATATTAGCTATGTTGAAATGATTGTTTGCTAAATCCCACATATAAACTTACTGACAGAATCTATTTTTAATGACTGTATCCCCCCCGGAGTATAAATCATAATCTCCCATTTCTTTGCATTTGAAGAGATTTTTGATTGAAAATTGAACGTTTTATATAATACATTTTGATTGTTCTGTCTTCTGCACTGTTCTTTGAGGATCGCTTTGTTGTTTTGACCGGCAGTTAACTTGTCTGTTCTCAAAGGACACATTCTTTCCTCTGCATTGTTTAGTCATTCTCTTTGCTCACTTCTTTGGTTTATACACAGTCGCTTTCCTGAATCTGTGCCTGATGTATCTGCTCTATACCTCTATAGTAACTGTCATCAAGATTGTTTTTTGTTTTTTGTTTTTTTTTTAGGTAGGACTGAAGGCAGGCAGCAGGCAAGAAGGAAGTAAGAGAAGGAAGAATCATTTTATTTATTTAATTGTTCATTTTAGTTGTTTTCCCTGGTCCCTAGCCACTTGGGCTATATGTGGACTGTGCCCTAAGTATGGGCTTAACACCTGAGCTTCTAGGGCATGCCATCTCCAAGAGTTTTTTGGCAGCTGATGCTAAGATAGGGTCCTCATTTCTCTGTATATTTTTTTGTTCTTTATTTTCTCTGTAAATTTCCAACAGCCTTCTCAGACATGAAACTCTCCTCTGACACCTCAAATTAGTAGAGATCCAGCTTTCTGCTGCTTGAGCTATGCACTATTTAGGGAATACTCTCAGTCTAAAAAAAGGCAGGAAATTCTCTTTTTTACCAGTCTGTTAAGGGTGGACTTCTCTCTAATTTTTGCTTGCTTTTTTCTGAATTCCTTTACATCTCTCTCTCCCATCCCCACTCAAATTCTCACATGTGTATTTTAATGGTAAAATTTTTTCCAGATAAAAATTGATGAGTAATTGAAGAAGTAAGTTCTGTTCAAATATTTGACTCTTCTTTCATTTAACAAAGAGATTAGGATTTAGTGATAATACCTATTTAAATTGATGGATTTCCTAATACTGGGTACTGTGTAGCATTATGAGCTTTAATATGTCCTAACGTTAATTTTTCAGTGTTGTTAAAAGATAGTGGCATGATACGTGTGTGTGTTTCTTTTCTTTTCTTTTTTTTTTTGTATTTTTTCCTGATTTCAAGTCAAGTATGTGTAGTAGGCACAGTAATGTCCCTCTTCCCCCAGGTGTTCACATCCTAGTCCTTGGAACATGGAGTGTTATTTTACATAGAAAAAAAGATCTTTATAAATGTGATTAAGTGTATGGATCTGGAGATGGGGGTTTATTCTGAACTATTCAAGCGAGTCTTGAACACAGGTCCATAGACTTTAGATGGCCTACATCTTAGCCTCCTGAGTTACAGTTGTGCACCAATAACATGCATTCTTAAAAGTGGAAGAGGAAATAGAAGAGTATGAGTCAGACATGCAAAAACAGAAAAAGAGGCAAGAGAAATTTGAAACTGGAAAGTTCTTAACCTGCCATTGTTGTCTTTGAAGTTGAGGGAAGGTGACCCTGAGCCAGACTATGAAGATAGCTTCTAGAAACTGAAAATTGTCTTTAATTGATAGTCAGCAAGGGAATGGGAACTGGAGACCTCGATTCTATAACCATAAGCAATGCAATTGTCAGTAATGTCAATGAAGAAGGAAATGGGTTCTCCCCTAGGCCCTCCAGAGAGAATTATTAATTAAGCAAGGAACTAGAACTGGACTAGAACAGAGGTGTTTATTGGGTGTTTTAGGACTGAAATTTGGAAGATATAGACCCAGGAATTCCTTTGAATGTTTTTGAGTTGCCCCAGGTTAGGGAGGGCTTACATAAACCTAGGAAATGCTGCATAGTTCATACTCTGGTATATTATGCATCTTAGTCTAGAAAGTTAGAGAGGTTCCTTTTGGGGAAGTACTATGCAAATTGGATGAAGAATTTTAGTCCATTCCAGTTTTGTTGAGTTTCAGTCCTGGGTGGTCTGTGGCAGCTGGCTTGTTTCAGTTTCTTTCCAGATGTGGACATATTTGGCCATGCCTAAGCTTACCAGAGAGTGCCTTATTTCATCTGGGGCTTGACCCTCGGTAGCCTCCTGACTCTCTTGGTTTTACACACACTCAGATGGCTCCATTTTGTTTACTCCCCCTCTTCGTTCCTCTGTTGTCAGAACAGCCATGAAAACAACTTGATTTTAGCCCATTGAGACATATTTCAGACTTCTGACCTTCAGAATTGTAAGATTATAAATTTGTAGTTTTCAAGCCTCTAAGTTTGTGGTGATTTATTATGATAGCAAATAAGAAGCTAATACATATGGTATCTGCACCTTATCAATTACCAAGAAATGAGATTGTTTTAGAAGAAAGGGAATGACTAATCCATGTAATTTGGTTCTAGCAAGACATTAGTCAAAACAAAACAAAATAAAACACACACACCTTCCTCACTGTTTTAATATGTCCTGTTTCTCCTCAAGCAAGACAGAAGTGCCACAGTTATATGACTTTCATTGGCAGGAAACAGATAACCTTTTTTATAGACAGGTATGAAGTGTTAACTAATGATTTTAAAATAGACAGCTATAATGGATATTACATACAAAATATCTCTCATAATCTTCTGATGTTTTGACTAATAATAGATTTTATTTTTCCTATTACTTTTAGGAAATAATGACCTCAGGCTACATTATTATATGTAAATAATTTGGGAACTAAGGAAAACTACCTTTATTCTAACCAGATTTGCATGTCGAATTCTATGTTGATACCTATGTTTTTAAAAAGTTTTAAAAGTGCTTTGTCCTCATCTCCAGTGATAATTTAGAGTTATTCAAATTAATAAAGTCCACTCTTGGCTTTTGGGACACCTGTAATATGTTGATCTGGTTGTAGGCATGTGGTGGAATCTGGTTATGAGTTATAGTTATTTAATTTCCAATAGAAAAAAGAATACTTTTTAGTATCAGCAGAAAATTTTCTGTAGAATTTCTAACTAAGTAGTACATCCTGGTGGAGTAGTGTTTAGCTCTGTCCCCTCTGGCCAAATGTGGTCCACATACTTTACAGTTACTCAGGTTTGTGTCCAGGGTTGGAGGGTTGTGGGTAGGAATGGTGGAGGAAGCTAGGATGAACAGGAAAATAAAATAAGTGTTTCTTCCTCCTCACCCTGCTGTTTATTTACTTGCCTTCATTCTTGACTGTAAATTTCCTTTCAATTTTTTTTTTTCCAATTGAGGTTAGTAGCTCAAATGCATGTTTGTTTCAGATTGTTGTGAGGTATCTAATTATTTTGATGAAGGAAGTAATGCTGCTTCTCTGATATCCTAATTTTACTTCATTTGAGAACAGTCTTTTATTTATAATTTGGGTTTTGTAAAATAATTTGACGAAGAAAATGTTACATTTCTAAAAGAAGTTTGAGAATTTCCAGTTTCGTATGATACCTTGGATCATGGGAAGCAGTGAAACAGTGAATATCTCTGACATGTTAGGAGAGCTCCTCATGCTTTTCGTATTAATATGTGATTTTGAAGATGTGTCTATAAACTATACTGAGTATTGGCTCTGTGTTAGACAGTCAAGGTTTGTTGATAACCTGCATCTCTGTATTCATGAGATAAATCTAGGAAGTGCTGTCCAACATGCTATAAGATTAATTTTGAGTTCTTTTGTACAGGTGTTGGGACAGCATGGATAGTTAAAATATCAGGAGTCTAAGTTGGGTAAAACATTATTGGGATAACATGGTGATTTATGAGAATGTATTGCTCCCTCAACTTGAACCAGTTATTCCTCAGGTACCCAGAAGATAAAGGAGAGAATTAGCCTCTCTTTGATTTGCGTAAATACCAATCTGTGGTAATTGTTGGACAGAAGGTAGAAGATAGAGAGGAGGGTTTTTTGTTGTTTTTGTTGCTGTTTTAATAAGTAAGATTTGTAGATACTGAAGAATAGCCAACCAGTTAAAGTAGAGATGTTTCATCTACAACTATAATGAAATTGATGTTTCGTGTTTTTGTTTTTTCTTTTTCTTTTTAAAGGAAAGGTCCAGGCAGGAATCAAAGTGAGTAGGCAGATAGGAAGGAAGAGAGAGTAGGATTTTTATTTAATTTTTAGCAGTTCACACTGTTTGCTTCTCCCAAGTCCTGGAATTCGAATCTAGGCTTATGTGGCTTGCTTTTTCACAGGTGATTAATCTAACTGCTGTCTCACCAGGGCGTTTCTTAAATTGATGTTTTAGAGTGAGTTAAATTGTAGTAACAAAATAAAAACCTTGTAAGAGTAATTGGGGCCATATCTACTGAGAGTAAAAGACTTATGAATAAATATTGTTGAATGGCTACATGGAGGCTATTTATTTTAATGTAATAACCAAAACAAAACAGTATTCATAAACTTTCATTAAAGTAATATTCCCTTTACTAATAGAGACATCAAAACATCATAAGATTATTCCGGAAAATATCCTAATTATTTCTACTATGTAATCTGTAATTAAGAAACAGGCAAGCATAGACTTTGAAACCATTTAGACCTTGGTTTAAATCCCATTTTTATCCCTCTTGCTAACTGTAAGAATTTGACAAACTTTTCTCAGGTTTCAAAGAACTGTTGGGTAGATTTAATAAGAGAGCTTTATAATAAAGATTACCTTGACCTTGCCTAGCATATTGTAGCCCCCCTAAATACTGTTTTCCTCTTACTTTTCTTTCTTTAGAAATAGATCTGAAGAACAAATTTGTTATTTTGAAAGTTGTATTTGTTATCTTTCGTGGTTTTATGTGATGAGGATGAGGGTGAGCGAGACACACTGATGAGACTCTGGGTCCATCCAGAGAGAATTCATGGAGAGTGCCTTTGGTCAGGAACACACAGCAAGTTTATTAAAAGCAAAAGCAGTGGGTCAAAGTGTCCTGCAGGCTAGGAAAGTTACATGCAGGGAATACACGTGTGTGTGTGTGTGTGTGTGTGTGTGTGTGTGACCTGTGACCTGTGACCTGTGCTGCCTGCCTCTCACTCAGGCAAGATGGATTCATGTATGTATGTATGTATGTATGTATGTATCTATCTATCTATCTATCTATCTATCTATATGAGGCATGGATGTTTCTTCCTTTGTGGGTGTGTCCAGAGTACCTGGAGTAAAAGCCATGCACGTATCTAGAGGTGTGTCCTAGATTCAAGTCCTAAGGTGAGGCCCTTTCTCTGGATTCTTTACTCTTAGATGTCTCAAGTTTTGCCAGTTAGTTTTCTACTCATACATCTGCATATTGCCCTGTAGATTTTAAGCTATGCTGTCCCGCATCATGTTCCAGCAGAAAAAGGCTATCCTTTTTTTTTTTCTCAAAAAATTACATGATGTTCATTTCTTAGGCATTTTCCCCCTGATAGCAAGATATTGAAATATTACTGTAAAGATTTTCAAGTTAAATACAGGCACTGGAGTAGAATGAAACATTTAAGGAAAGTGGAAATAATGTCTGAAATTTCTTATCTGAGACTAGAAGTAATTGTATTTTTATGTGGAACTAGAGTAATTATAGTTATTCCTCTTTTTATAACATAACTGAATTGAAAATATACTTGTTAATTTTAAAAAATATAATTTTAGAAATGATAAAATGAACTATTGAGGCTATATGGCAAATATTGTGCTGTATATGTTTTGTCTCATTGAATCTTCACAACAGCCCTTTAAGATTGATTTTATTATTAGACAGATAGGGAAAAAGAGTTTGGATGAGATTTAGAGATATTCCCAGGATCATACAAGAAGAGGAGGGCAGAAGACTTCTCCTTGCACTTGTTATTTTCCCTACTTGTACTGTGGTGGAGGTACTAATGAGAACCAAGTTCTATGAGACAGAAGTACTGTGTAGATTTCAGAGTTTTGTAAATTTTGTGTAGAGGCTATGCGATATTATTTGTCAGTGGAAGTTGAATGACCTGTGCAACTTAAAAAAGTAGTGGTGCTTTATTTCCTCCATTGATACTGTCTGCATTTTCTTTTGAACTAACATTTATGCCAGCCCTTGATTATGATGTATTTTTATTTTCTTAGAGTATGTAAAATGAGCACATTTAATTACCACATTAATCTTATTATGGACATCCCCTTCCATTCATATATATATATACACACACATACACACATATGCATGTAACTCCATATATCTCCATATATGTAATATATGTTTATATATACATATATAATTGTAATGGCTAGATAATATTCAGTCAAAAACTTTATAATTTATGTAAGTCTTCTACATTATTAAGACCATTTATATTTTTTCATTCTAACTACTTTTTGATGATCATGCTGAACATACATTTTTGCACAATTGTTCTGTTTCCTTAAGATAAATTTCAGAAGCTGAATTCTTGGTCAAATGTTAGGTTTAGGATTTTGTTTACTATTTCAAGGTGAAATTTATTTCTACCAGTACTGTGCAAGAATATACCTATAACTATAATAATCCATGTACATTAGCTTTTAAAAAATAGTATGCCAATCACATATGTGAACATAGCTGTTTTTTTAACTTATTTGAATTTGCATGCATGAATTTGCTGGCTGTAGTTGAACCGTTTTTTGTTTGTTAAATATGTTTTTCATTTGTGAGTTATTTTTGTGTGTGTTCTTGGTCCATTTTCTTAGTGCTATATTGGCTTTTAAGTATTCTTTTCATAGTAGAGATTTGCTTTACCTTATAGGCTGTATGTTTCCCAGTTTATCTTATTCTTTGATTTTTATGTAAAATTGAAAAGTTTATAGTTATTAATCTTTTACTTAATAGACATATTTGGTTCCTTTTCACAATATTACAAAAATATTCACCTCCATACATGTCAAATATTTTTATATTTTTAATATTATATAGCTGCAATTTATATTTTGGCATAACTTAGACACAAAGGAAGTTTCATTTTGTTTTTGCATTTCTGTAATTTCTTTATTTAAAATTTTTTTCTAAAGGAAAGATGCAGGCAGGAAAAGACAAGTAGGCTGGCTGGTAGGAAGAGAGAGGAGGAGGAAGCATTTAATTTAATTTAATTGTTTTTCTTGGTTGCTTCTCCAGGCCCTGGGTTTTGAAACAGGTATCTTGGAATGTCTGTGGACTAGTCTAGATGAATTTATCTGCTAGTTCACCAATGTGTGACAGTCATTTCTTATTTATAGCCTATTTTTTCAGTATTTCCTTTTCTATAGTTTTTAATAGGAAGATAGAATTGGGCATATGTATTTTCTACTGACAATTTTTCAAGACTAACTTATGGGGTATCTCTAATCTTGTATTTGAAAAACATTGGCATGCTGCTATTGCATTTGGTTTTGAATTATTTTCTGTTAGATGTTACATCGTATTTTACGTTTCAGCGAGGAGTATCTGATTGAAGACTTGTGATTAGGGAATGAAAATTAGCAGAATTGTACATTAGGAAGTACAAAATGGAAATTGTGATGCACCTTTGAGGAGCAGTGGTGGGTCAGTCTCCTCCAAAGGAGCAAGCCACATACTCTTAGGTTCGAGTTCTGGATTTGGGGGCAAACAGCCAGTGTGAACAATGAAATAAAAATGAAGTGCTGCCTCCTTGTCTGCCCTGCCCGCCTGCCTGCCTGCCTGCCTGCCTGCCTGCTTGCCTTCATTTCTGCCTGCATCTTTCCTTAAAAAAAAGCAAATGGAAATTTTGGGAAATTGAGAGACCAAGTCAGAGACTAACACAATGTATGTATCTCGGATCTAAATTATGATAGATATAGAAAGCCCATATATTTTATATGCCCTTACACACTGTCAAATCTAGACTTTCACTACACTTTGGTTGTTAGCTTTTTTTTTTTTGCCTCTCAAAACATGATTATAACCTATTTTTCAGTTTTCTCTCTCCCTGTTCTGTATTCAGTTTGTACATCAGCCAAATTTAATTGTTCCCTGGTCTGAAGACTGTTTTCTCACTTCTGTGTAATTTCTTGTGCTTGTACTTCTGCCTGATGTGCTGTTCTTGCCCATGTGCCATTAGCTATCCATGAATAGGAAGAAGGAAGAACATGTTTTAATGAGGATAAAATTTCAGGCAAAGCATATTTTTCTTAAAATTAGTTGATGAAATGGCATTTCTTTAGCTTGTCATTTTAGAAGGCAGTTGTCTCTATGCAAGGGTTGAGTGTCATTCTCCAGATGTTAGTCTTTCCCTCTTCAGAGAGCTATTCAAGTTTATAGTTTTGCTCTTGACCATTTCTCTGCTAATTATTTTTCTAGAATTTTGTTGTAAGAGTATTTGTGGAGATTTTTCTTAAGAGTAATTAATTATTCCATCTATTTCTCTTGATTAGTGAATCTCTGAAGGTTGCAGTGTGGGGGAAGAGAAGATTAAGTACATGAATTACTGGGGGGCTCTTTTTTGTTTTTAAGATCACCTGCCTTCTTTTTAGTTGCAAGTGCTGCCATTCCTCTTCCACCAGTCTGAGGTCTTCACAGATATTTATGAAATGGTTGAGATCTGCTGCTTTGATATTTTAGAATCTCTGTGGATTAAATAAGATAAGGGGGCAGCATTATATTCATTTTATTCCTAGGCCACATTATATTATTCCTATATATTCTTTTTACTGTATTGTCTTTAAAAAAACTGATGCTATTATGTTTTGAGGAAAATGATAGCCTTATGAGACTTCTTGTCTTTTCCATAAGGTTTTTGTGGCCATTATTGTAAGTTGGGGACATAGAAAACTACATGGCAATATGGTTATTGAAAGAAACATTCTTTATGTATTAAATACTTTCTGAGAAGATCTGTGAAAGACAATGCTCTCTGGTCTTGGTATCATCTCCTAAAAAGCTGAAGATTTTTTATTTTTTCCATGTTGAGTCATGTCATCAACCCCTTTCCGCTTTTTATATGACCTAATAGAAAGCATAGGTAATAATTTATTCCTTACCTCTTGCAAGAATGCTGTTTATATTGCCAACAAATGCTTTTTTCCTTTTGCCTTTCATTTCATACCAAAGTTAATTTTAATCTAATTTTTTCTTTTTATTTTCCTTGCTCTGATTTTACTTTTCTCACTTAAATTGTATTTAAAATTGTTTACTTTTAAAAGTTGTGTTCTATTTTCCTGATTATACAAATAAGGCAGGATTAGATAAATGAAACTTATATAATTTTAGTAATTTTAGTTCCCTACTTTCTTCTAATCATGAGAATAGATTTTATTTTAGTTTAAATTTGCACTTTTTTGAGAGTCTTAGAATTTGTAGATGTTTGCTCCAGAGGAAAACACACAGATGTAAACCCATGAAATATTTCACATAATTTCAGGGTGCTCTAAAACTCTACATGAAGTTATTGTTTATATTGCATATATTGCTTTGCAGATATTTTACTGTAAGGTAGCCATAACCAATCACCTGAAATTTTGTCTTTAAACTATATTCACAAGTAGCTAGTTTTCAATAATTCTAACTTGTTTTGGGTAGTTTCTATAAATCAGTGAAAATACTAAATGAAACCATGATAATGGAAGATAATATCAGTGTTGTTGGAAAGAATTATTAGTGAAAAGATTACTTAGAAATGTTTACACAGTAGTGTTCCTATAGTACTATTTGAAATATTTGGCTTTATCCATGTCACTTAAACTTTGATAAAGCAATATGAAATTAAATGAAAGTTGTCATAGATTATCAAAGAGTAGCTGAATAATCTCTAAATTGTATTGATGGCACAAAGGAAATTACAATAACAGGAAAAATGTCTTAAACCATCTACCTAATTTGAATGCCTTCTGTTCAAAACATAGACAAAGATTAATTTTTAGTAGTTTACACTGTAAATTATTTTAGAAGTCATTCTTATCCTGTGTACAATATTATATTTTAATAGTTTTATATTAAAATAAACTTACTTTCTCATCAGAATAAGATAATATTATGCCAAATAGTAGTGGTACAATATTATAATTGAGTATTTTAGTTGAGTGAAATAAAAGTAAACACTTAAGCTGTTATTTAAAATGTTTGGTGCCATTTTATCTTTGAGTGTGTATGATTTTTAAAGAAAATTATTATTATTATTATTATTATTTCGCCTAGAGAACTTCTAAAAAGGAAAATTTTAGTCATTAGAAATGAGCATGTTTATTAGTTAAAATGAAATAAGTTTAATAGTATTTTCTTTAAGAAGGCACAATGTCCTAAATTGAGGTCAGAGCTGCTTCTGTACTTCTCATTTATTGGTTATCCATATTTATTCACTTCTTCACTTTGATATGTATTTTGTCTTCTAGTTTATAAAGTAGTGGTTCTTCAACTTTACATGTAAATTACCTGAGCGTGCCTACTACAACATGTTATTCAGGGCTGCATCACTGAACTCTGCTTCAGTAAGTCTGAAGCAGGGCCTGATAGAGGTGGATTAGTGCATTCTGAGAAACATTCCTAAACAAAATAGAGCAGGGTTGCAAGTTTAAAGCTTGTTCACTTTCAATTTCATTGTTATTTACTGTTCCTTTAGTATGTACTAGGCACTTTTATTGGGAAACGTTAAAGATCACATCAGTACAAAACTTTTGCATTGTGTGGATTAAAGACAGTTTTATAAAGTTAGGTTGCTGTAGTTTGCTAGTGTTTTGTTCTTTGTAAGAAGTAATTGTTGAAAAATAATTCAGTAGCAAAAGAAAGACTAATTTTTTAAGAATTACGAATTTTTGAAGTGCAGGCTATGTTAATTTGATTTTTTATATTTCAGTCTGTCCTGAGACATTAGCAATATTAGAATGATTATATTTAATGTATCTTTGGCTCTTATATACCCAAGTAATATACAAAATATTCAGTATACAGTATATGACATATGGAATTATGTATATTAATGCTTATGTACATAGTGACATAATACATTATATATGTACATACACACAATTTTTTTATAGTGCCAGACAATTCCCTATAATCCGATTATCTTTTCTTGCTCTTTTCCTTCTGAAAAATTGATGGCTATGCTTTGATAGTCTGCTTTGTTCAATATCTCTCAGATATATATGGCAAGGAAGCAGGGTGAGTAAAATAACCTCAATCCTAGGGAGATTAAATTCTCCTCCTTTATCTTAGTGCTTCAGGTTTTGATAGTGGTATTGAGTTTATGTTGGTGGCAGTGACAGGACTGACAGCACTTTTTACCACTTGCTAGTGGAAGTACAAAGCTGTCATGCTTGAAAGCCATGGATACAGCTTATAGAGGTCTGTAAAGAGTGTGTGAATAGAAGGGTAGAGATATTTTGATTATTTTCACATGTTATTTTATCATGAGCAAAGGGAGAAATGTTAGTGTTTTTGTTTTTTGCTCTTATTCCTGTGCAGAATGAATATTCTTTAAAAGGTGATAGCTTTCATATTAGTGACGAGCCCATTTTCCATGTTTCTGCATCTCAATGCCACTTCCAAATGTCTGTGAAGTTTTGTAATCTAATATCCTGTTTCATCTGTTGCAGTGTGTTATATTACTAATCTGTCCAGTCTGTCAACTTTTTAAAATTTCATTTTATTGTTTTTATGTTCTTTAGAAAAAGTCAGCCTTCAAATGATTTCTTCTGTGAACTCTAACCCACAATTCTTTTCTCTTTGTATTTCCCTAAGAGCTGAGTATATTTAAGAGGTTTTTTCTGCCCTATTTAGATTTTATTAGCTACTTACTTCTCTCTTTTATAATATGATCTGAGCTCCTTTTCACCCTAATATTTATTAGTTTCTCATGTTTAGCTTTGTTTGAACTATATTGCAATCCATAGGGGACTTATATACAGGAGTGCATACATGTACCTATCTCTGAGATATAAAGAAAATAGACTCCAAAAGTTTCTTTTTTTATATAATATCTCATTCAGTAGAGAGGAAGAAAATAATTTCATTATTTATGCTTTTTCCCTTGCTTCCCTTCATTTAGAAAAATAAACTGGTTTATTGTTTGTGAACTTAACCTTTTTACCTTTTTCAAGATCTTAAAATATAACTTGAATTAATTATAATAGAAATAGGTTTAAATATTTGATCTTTCATTATTACTTTTTAGAAGTAGTGCTATGATTTAAAAAAATATTTTCATGTAGCCATTACTTAGAATGAAGGAGACTTTATGAGTTGAACTTAACGAATGATGATAAATTACTGTGAAAAAAAAACTTGAGGGTATTCATAGTTTTGACTATATATACTTTGACATTTTTCCATTTAGTGTTTATAATTTTTTAATGAAAAATACTGAAGAAAATACATATATAACAGGAAAGCAAATAAATGAATATGAAAGGTATAAAGTAGATAATTTAAAACATCAGCTTGAAATTTTCTGATTACTAGAGCATTCTTGAATGATGTTATTTATTTTATTTAATTGAGGTTTCTGCTTTGCCAGATACTCTTTTTGCTTTTGCCCTTGTTATTCATGTGCTGTATACAAAGCATAATTTAGAAATTCTTAGATTGTTGAGGATGATCTAGTTTCTTATGATCATCTTTATGGCTATTATTTTTAATTCTTTAATCTCTTATTAGTTGTTTTTCTACTCAGTTAGGAATTGATTTTGTTTTCACGTTGATTCTCGCATCTGTATGCTCTTAGCAGAGCTGCTACCAACTCTTTCGCCAGGCCTTCTGCAACCTGTCAAGATGATGGCATCGTTCCCGATCTCCTGTCTTACAAACTAGCAGTTTGGTTTCTCAGTTTCCAATCTTCTTTTTCTTACCCAATACACTCTCTCTAATGATGATGATGTTATTGCTATTATTAACAACTTGCTTTTTGTTACTTCCCTGTTCAAATTTCCTGCTGGCATCAAACACCTTTTGTGTATTGGTACCAATTTAACATACTAGACCAACTTTTGATTTCTCAGATTTCTCTGCTGGCATCAAACACCTTTTGTGTATTGGTACCAATTTAACGTACTAGACCAACTTTTGATTTCTCAGATTTCTCTGCTGGCATCAAACGCCTTTTGTGTTCTGGTCCCATTTTAATTTACCAGATCAACTTCTCATTTTTGTGATATTTTCTTTCTTAGAAAACAGTTTGCTCTTTGCAGAATATGCTTCAATAGCTGTCCTCAACAGTGCTTTTGTTTATATTGTTCTAAATGTAACATAATTTCTTTTCTGTTATATTTGCTATGAACTTTACTTAAAAAATAGCATCTACTGTATTCTGTCTTTTAAAAAATAGGCAGTATCATGTTTTAGAATTATTTTTACTGATGTAGCATTGCCATACAAAATTGTAAAGATTTATTTTTAATACCTTTATTCTATATTTTAACCTCTTGAGGCTAGTAACTCTATTCCATCTGGCTCAAAATCTCTGACCAAATGCCTTCTACATTGTAAAAATTCAAATGTTAATTGAATTACAAAGCTTACTTAAATGTACAGTCAGAAAACGTAGTAAAACTGAAAACTGTTGACTTTGAAATGTACTGTTGAATTACTACATTGAATAAAGTTCTGCTAGGCACCTGTTTTCCTTTGCTTTTAAGTTATAACCTTTAAGTTTAATTTTTGTTAAATTTGAGTTTGATTTATAATGCCCAAAGAATTGAGATTTTGCTATAATTTTATTTTGGGGACTGAAAAAGAGACCACAGATCTGAAAATTGATTTACTGTGGATGATAAGTACAGAATTATTATGAATGGCATTAAAATATATAATAAATAATTCAGTTTTCATAATAGATTTGAACATCTGTTGGGTAGTTGGTAGAATAGTAATCTTCTTAAATTGACAAAGTAGAAAACAATAGTCCATATTTGTTGAATTCGTCTTTGGTTAGTTCTTAATATAATAGTTCTTATTTGTATAATTTTTAAGAACTAGCCCAGTTAACTATATAAAAATTGACATCTAAGTGATTTGTGGCATATGAGTAAAATATATAATTTTAAGAAGAATTTTATACTTAGTTTACTATTATCTCTATTGCCTTTGCATTTAAATATTTCATTTCAACATCAACAGTTAGCGTACTCTTTTTGTAAAATTATCTGAAGTAATTGGAAAGTTTTATACATTTTGGTAATGGTATTAAGCAAATGTAATATATATATATTTTACCTTTTCATAGAATAAACATTTAATAAAAATGTAAAACTTGTCTTAATTTTTGTTCTCTCATTTCAACAGGTTAGAATTACAAAAATTTGTGACGTTTAATGCTGAACTTTCAAGACAAATGTTATTTTGGTTTATATATTATATACTATTTAATATTAAAACAGAATTTGTCTGGTAGGTATGAATTTTTTAAAATTAACTGAGTACACTTTTATATACCTGAAAGATTATTATGGAAGCAGAAATACTTATTTTCTGTTTCAATGTCATACGTAGAAATAACAGTTTAGGCATGTCCTGGTGGGATAGTGGTTGGGTCAATAGCCTCTGAAGGAGTGCAGGCCACATACCGCTGCTTTTGTGTCCTGAGTTTGGCGGAGCAACCAGTGTAAACAACTAAACAAAAATAAAATAAAAAAAATGCTTAAGTTTGGTGACCACATTATAATATTTGCCACTTATTTCTTACTTTGTTAGTCATCATCTTTTTTTTTTTTTTTTTTTAAGGATAAGTGCAGGCAAGAATGAAGGCCAGTAACCAGTCAGGCAGGAAGAGAGAGGAGGAAGAAGTATTTTATTTTTATTTAGTTCACCTTGATTGTTTTCCCCTGACCCCTGGTTGTCAGCCTGATTTCTTGGTATGTACGTTGGATGGACTTTGCCCAGCAGACTTAAATGCTAATTACCAGGTTGCACCATAATTTTCTTTCTTCCTTTTTTAATTTATTTTTTATTTTTAAGGAAAGGTGCAGGCAGGAATGATGGCAATTAAGCAAGCAGGCAGGTAGAGGAAGAAGCATTTTTATTTGTTTTAAATTTAGTTGTTCATTTTGGTTGTTTCCATTGGCCCCAGGCCATGACAGGTCCTTGGGATGTATGTAGACTGCACTCAGTCAGAGGCAGTGCACCTATCTGCTATTCAACAAGCCTATAGTTTTTTATTACAGAGAAAAAGGGCATGAAAGCTGTTTAGAAAAATAAAAATATTTTCAAATTGAGATTTTGATATGCTTATAAACTTGACATTAGAAATATTTAAAATGGTTTTATCTTCATATGGAAATTCAAACTAGTTAAGTTTTATTAAGATTATAAAATTAAGTATTAAAAATTTAATTTTAAATAAAAAATTTGTGCTCAGGAGCTCAAATATAAAATAAGTTTTAAAACTTAAAGGAATTCATCAGAAGATATTTTGTATCAAATATATTTATCGAATGAGAAATATTTATTAATATAATCTATGAAGTCTTGATTATTCTTTGGGTTTCAAAAATACATCTTACTCATTTATGTTACATTTTGTCAAGTTGAAGTGTTTCTTTAATTCCCATATAAGAGTAAAAAAATAAGACAGAAGGAAACTGATTTTTGTCAATATTTGCAATTATGTTGACATTATTATTAAAAATAAATCACTATTTAATTTGCCATGTAACTTCAGTGAATTCAAATGATTGCATAATGTTCATTTTCCCAAGGATTAGGGTACTCAGCAGATTGAATAAATCTCATTTATTTACATAAAAGTGATATGTTACTAAATTGTTTGACATAAATTTTTGTATTTAAAAATGAGTTGCCACTAGTTTTAGTGAATGCAGTTTTGACGAAAATATAATACAAATTATTCTGTCAACTTGTTATAAGGTAGCAAGTATTTAAGTAATTAATGTATTGCTAATTTTCTTATAGTGATATTAGCACTCATTAATAGATTATTATACAGTTGGAAAATATTTGTTTGATATGTGATTCCCAAACTTCCTATCTGTAGTTAGCAGTAGTCATTTCAGTTTTCCAACGAGAATTGAGGATACGAATGTTTTAAGTTACTAAATTAAGTGATATAGAGTAGAAAAACTGACAAGATTTATTGCTGCTTTAATGATTTTCCAAGTGGAAATAGAACTACTGTATTTTGAAACACTTGATATATATAGTGTAAATTGAATCATTCAAATTGCTGTGTATCTAAAATTAAAAATAGTTGGCTTTGTTAGGCTTTTCTGCAATGACATGAAGTCTTTTTTCCCCCTGGCTTGTATTAAGATTTTATAGTTAACTTCTATTACACAAACTTAAATTTCAAAGCTTTCTTATCTTGGTGTACCTATAGTGTTGTTTGATTTTTGGTTCTTGACATTTAAAATCTGGGTAATAAAGACTGCACTTTTAGGGATCAGTCCTATAGTTTGTTAAAACCCTACATTCACAATAAAAAAGGATAAAGTTTCATACATTGTTCATTTTTTTTGGTATATCAAATATTATAGCAAGTTGACTATACCAGAAAACACAACATAAGGTACAGGAAATCCTGTATTGTTTTGCTTGTTTGGAGCCCATATTTTTCATTTCTACGTTAAAATGTCATTCAATTGTCATATAAATATATCTGTAGTTTGTAGCTTAGAAGCAATACACTTAAAACAATAGCAACAATAATAAGGGATATCTATGTCAGTTATAGTTTTAAAGTTATTCAGTTTTAAGGCTATGTATTTATTCTTTAGAAAATATGACTTACATGAATATCTTCTGAAGGACATAATATTGACAAAATATACATATGATATTACTTTAACAAACTGCCATGCAACAGATACATTAAGTAATGAAGAAATTGAATATATATGACCTAATCTAATCTTGACATTTACATTGAAAATTTACAACATAACCAATACTGAAAATGTCTTTTCTTGTATTTGGCAGTAATTTTATTTTTTACAATTTAAAATTTTTGAATGTGGATTTGGTGAAACATTTTCTCTAATGTGTAACAACCTGAGGTACTAAACATTTTTCTCTTATTTCACTATCTTCAAAGGTAATTTTTTTGTTTCTTCTAGGCTCTATCCAAGAGTTATGTATAACAGCATTATTAGGCATAGGGTCAGCTTCCACTATGGAAACAACTCGTTTTTTCATTTTGCTTTTCAATACTTTTTGAAATTTTTGTCTAGTGAATGCATATAATAGAGGATGAAATATAGTTGTCCCATAAGCCATTACTAGAAAGCACAACCTTAATTTTACTAAAAGGTCACTTGGGCCTAAACATAAAATGGTGGTATTTAAAACAGAAATTGGTGTCCAGCAGAGAAGAAATGTAGAAATAATCAATAAAGACATTCTGAAGACTCTTTTTTGCCTTTCTCGTCGTTCTCGGTGTCTTTTCACAGCTCGCCGGAGGGCAATTATTACAGAGACTGAAGTTCTTACACCAAAAACTACATTTCTCCCACCGCTGCTTTGTGACATGTCTGTAGTCTCATGTTGTGTGGTTAGAGAAATTGTCTTTTTCTTTCTCATTTTCTTCTTCTGCCCTGCTGAAAATCTTGTGCCTATTCGAATATTAAGAGCCTGAAGTATTTTGGTGTATGTGATTAACATTACTACAACAGTGAAAAAGAATATTGGGATCTGTACTAGAAGGTGATAATACATTCCCAGTTCAGTGTAGTATTCATTTGTACTAACACACAAAAGTGTCTTGTTTTCCCATGTATTTCCACTTTGAAGACTGAAAAAATTGACCTCAATAAAGGGAATCAAGAAAGAGAAAAATGAAAAAATCCAAATGGATATCATTAACATTACTGCTCTGCCCATTGTCAGAATTCGGTTTGCAGGTTTTACAGAGATGTCATATCTGTCCAAAGTGATAGCAAACACGTTGATTGCTGTTGAGACGCTTGCAAAAGATACGCAGGCCTCATGGAAACAGCAGATAAGAGCAGTGTTACTCTCCAGTGAAAGCAGAAGGATAACTATAGTTAGAGGAATACATCCCACACAAATTATTACATCAAGTACATGAAGATTCATTGTAATAATGTTACTGACAGAGTTGATTAAGTTGGATTTCATGCAGTAGAGTACCAATACGGTGAGATTGCTGCCAAGTCCCAGCACAATTTCTAACATAAGAAATCCAGTGAGAGACACTTGAAAGCTTAATGGATATGTTAGTGGTTGGTACATATTGGTGTTGATGTCATCAATGTCATCTCGCACTGTAATGTTAGATTCAGACTGCATGTTGATTTCCAGAATGAGAGAAAAACACATTCTTTGGGAGCAGTTGGAGTTTTCCCCTAGAAAGTGAAATAGAATAAACTATTGATATTTGACAATTTAAATGACATATAAAACGTATTCTTTGTAAAAAATCTTTTTATAGTGTATTCAGTTTACTTTTTAAGTTCATAAACTATTAAACTACATTAAAAATGTAGAATAAAGAAGCATCAAGATTGCATTTTTTTGATGTAAAAGGGAATTAGGTTCTTTATAAGAAATAACTGTATGTGTATTGTTCTTATATAGTGAGACCTTATTTAATAGTTTAATAAGCTTTTCTTCATTTGGGTGTGTCAAGCTTAAATTTGAGATAGTTTATTTTTTATAGTAAAACGACAATATAAAAAATGGCATTTTAGCACAGTGTTTTAAAATTTTCTTTTAAAATGTTGAATAGGTGGGAAAAATGCTACTTTAATATGTCCCTGTGTAATTAGTGTAAGTATAATTATTTCCATGAGATTTCAAATGAACAGGACAATGTCAGTTGAAATAAGTGATGCAGAGTACTAGTTTGTTTAAATCATTTTGTTTATGTTCTTGATTAAAAACTCATTCAGAAATCAGCAGTATGATTGAGAATATTTGCAACTGTTTCTTAAATAGGCAAAGTGATATATTTCATATTCCATAGCTAAAATGCTCACTGAACTCTATAAGTATCAAACTAATGTTATGAAAATTGGAAGAAAAAAGGGCATTATGTTAAAGTGAAAAGTCACAAAGCTTGGTATGAGAACACTAATTACTCCTATGAATGATTTATTTTATGACCACACCCTGTTGTTTCTTGTGAAACGAGAAAATTGAAATTTAAGATTATATTAAGAAATAGCCATTTTAGAAGTGGTTTAAAGAATCTGTAAGTTAATTTTGTTTAAATAATTTTAAAGTAAAAATATGAAATTCTAGAGAAAATATATGAGGCTCGTTTTCTGAGGATCTTTTAAAGTTGCACATTCCCTGTGAAGTGTGTTGCATAAATCACCCAATGTGTATAATTTTGAAAATAATGAAAAAACAAACTCTTTTGCTAAATTGTGCAGAGCTATATTTTAATATATAAAGGATTTAAAGTAATCTGTCAAAATGTGTGTTTTTGGGCTAATGTGTCAGTAATCAGTATATGCATTTAAAATATATAATCACACAACCAACTATATTTCACAAATACAGCATTTTACTGCAAAATCATAAAGTGTAAAAAGTAATCATATTCAGAGTTCATGTTAATCTTTCACTTGATGTGATCTCTGACAACTTTTAGAATACAGTTTTATTTAGCATATTATTTTGGGGGTCACATTTCAAAAACGAGTTATAACATTATTTATTTTGAGCTTGGTATAAAATACAACAAGAGGCATATATTTGAGTAAGTAAAGACCTTAGCAACATTGAAATTCTATAAAAATGGAAAATTTTAAGTGTGCCAAGTTTTCTGAACTGACAGATAAAACATCAGGTCTTTGTCACATCAGTTAGATTTATACCTAATTAAAGCAGAAATGTTAAGTTAAGAAATAGTTAAGAAAAATGCATTTCTACAGCAAGATTTAAATTGTAAATGTTAAACAGTGTGGTGGTTGCATGCATCTTCTGACCTACCTGTTTGCTGTTGCCTTATGGGACTTTTGGTTCTTTACAGCAGTTTTTCACAAATTGATACATGATGTTATTTACAGATTTGACATGAATTTTTACCTGACAACAATGAAGTAGCTGTGTTTTATCTCATCTCTTGTAGGAATTCTTTCGTTTTCTCTTCAGTACTTCGACTGCGTGAATTGTGAGATTTAGTTTGCTGATGGATTTCTAAAGACCAAAATATTTGTGTTTGTTTTGCTTTAAAAAGTCACTCCTCAAATGATAGGAATTATGTTTCTCTTTGTTGCAATGTATAATGTCTCTGTTTTCCAAAACGTGTGAAGGCAAAAAGGATACAGGTTTCTTGCTTCTAAAATATATTTAGATATCCTTTTGTTGCAAATATAAATATGTTTCTATAGCAGTCCTCATAATTTTGAAGTGATTTCTTGATCACATAACTTGCTTATATTATAAATCCAGTCCACATTCTTTTGATTAAAACCATCTGCTATTTAATTTGGTTTGTTTTCATTGGAAGAGGACATAATTGGTCAAAAAAAACTCAGATGGAAAAAATCCTTTAGTCATACCAATTGATAGAAGTATCTGAATATTTAGTGAAGAAAATACTTGGTTAAAGCTTCATTTGGCTTGCTGGTAATGCATGTTATTCTCCTTCAAGCAGTTCGTTTCTTCAAGAAGTAGTAGTTCCATAATCCTGGTATGTTAAAATATAAACTCTCCCTTTAAAAATGCTCTGAGCCATTTTGTTTTCAGGCATTTATAGTTGTATTGTTTTTCTTTTTGCGGCTCTTGGCTGCTTCTTAAGATGATTACTGTTGATTTGTTATATTCCAGCAGAAATGTAGACCTGTTCTTTGGTTTTAACTCCTTAATGTCTTCTTATCTGTTACAAGAATATCCTGCAGTTTGTGAATCAGACAGCTAGGGAGAAGCTCGGTCAGTTGCATTCTTCATATTGTCGGTTGTAAATACTGAATTAGCTGCTGTGGTTCCTTGTGGAAAAGAAAATATAATAATTAAATAGGTATTCCTAATAATTTCCAATTGATTTAAAATTACTTTAGCTTTGTTTGACACCTTTTATAATATTGTCAAAATAAGAAAACTATTATTAGAGACATAGCTTATGCATAAACCTAATGGTTTTTAAAAATAAAATATTGTCTTTTCCTAAGAGTGATTGTATATGTTATGTCATTTAACAAGAGTTAATGTTACATTTATAAACCACATTTTAAAAACTGATTTCTGCTCTCATCTTAGTTGTTAACCTATATTTTCAGAGATTATGAGCAATTAGCATTCACTAAACATATTATTATTCCTTCTTGTCTTTGGAATAAATTTAACACTGTTCCCTGATGTTAAATATTGTAACTTGCTTAATTATTAGCTCATGTCTTGAATTTTAACTAATTAAGACATTTCTTGATGCTACAAATTTCTCTTGATGAATTGTGCATGTAGTTGAAATGTAAAAGGTAATGCAAAATGTAACTGCAAATTAAATAAATTTAGTCTGAAACTGGGTAATAAATAATAGCTACACCTGGTTCTTTTAAGAAATAGTAGCATTTTTTGAACACTTGAGAAAGACTGATGACATTAAGAATATTTAGTATTTAATCTGAAGTGACTTACAAACTAATGCCTTCATAGTCAATCAACAAAGAATATTCTTTATTTAACATTCCATCTTAAAAATTTACATTTAATCAATACCATATCTTAAAGAATTAGATCTAAAAAAATACATGGTTAGTATTAAGTAGTGTTAAGCAAATAAACTTAAAATTTAGGTTGAAATATTTCAAAGTAATTTTTACCCAACTATACCGGTTCAAAAGAAGCTTATACTATAATAAGGAACACATCTTACCTCCGCTAAAGATTTGATAAATTCTTGATGTACTTGAAGCATTTCCAGTTTTGATTGATTCATTTTGCTCACTTGTTAGTAGAGGACTGGGGAAGAGAGTCACAAACATCTCTTCGGATATGACCTTAATGAAAATGTGTGTCTGCACTGTGCCATTGTTTCAGCAGTCCTGCTAATGTATGGAACATGTAGTGCTGCTTAGAGGCTGCTGCAGTCTCTCACTCTTCCTACTGTGGAATCAATAAGCATCTGAAAATACATAATGAAAGTAATTTAACATACTGAAGGCTTCTTGTCTCCAGAGACAACATTTAGATTCAGGCTTTCTAAAAAGGAACGGCTCTGCTTTTCAGAGGAAAGCCTGTTCTGGGCAGCTTTTGCAGAATGACAGCCTACCTTGTCGCTTCTCTCCACTGCAGAGAGATGCAGTGCATTCACTAATTTTGATTGGTCAGTTGTATTGGGCTTAAACTGTGCTTCATATGTATAGCAGGGATTCCCCCCACCCCTCAGTTTTATATAAGGATGCTATTTAAAAAGGCCAGATTTATAAGTGGTTGTATATTATTCTTAAATAGAATATGAGTAAATTAGGCTCTTAAAAATGTGTGTTCTCTTTTGGTTTGTTGTTCATTTGTGACAAACAGTAGAAAATTCAAAAAGGTGGTGGTGGGGGCAAGAATTACATAGTAAAAAGTATATGTTCTCATTAAAGCTTATATAATTGTCCTTGAGAATAGTTTAGTCATATATCCTTGGGTTGATATTCTTTGTTCTACAAATAGAAAGTCATTACATCTTTACTGTGAACCACATTGAATGTTAACTAGTTTGTTTGTATTCAGGTCCTCTTCTCTGTATATTCCAAGTGGTTATGAACATTTCAAGATGTTAAACATTGTTATGACTACAATATTCATTCATTCATTCATTCATTCAGGTATTCATTCATTTAATTCATTCATTAAAAATATTAGATTGACCAGCCTAGTTTCAGTGTATAATGATTTAACCATGCATTACTTTTGAGATTAATGCTCAGTCTTCATTGTAGAGAATTCTTTTAATCAGCAGCTATATATTGATCATTTACAGTTTTTTCAAATAAAATACTTCTATTTTTATCTTTTCAACTTGGCTCTTAGTAGATTACTCTGCCTTAAATATTATATATAACTATATGCTAATGTTGTTGATAAGTATATTAGTAAAGGAAAAACATATCTGTAAGTTTTAAAGCTAAAATATTTTTCGATATGCTGTCAAAAAGAATGTTAGAAGTAATGAATGAATGAATACTAATTTAAAATTAAATTCTTGTAAACTTTGATTACCTCTGAATAATTTTCTATTCTCTGGAGTGAGAATTTTTTTTCAGACTTGCAAGGGTATAGTATCTGGATTCTATGTTGACAAAATAGAAGACATTCAGTCATGAATGTCAGACAATTCAGTCATGCAAATGACTGAATTATTAAACTATTATCATCACCTAGTTCCTTCATTTTAGGAATATTAGTGATATTCATTTTTAAAATATATGCTAACATTTTAATTTGTAATTGGAATTTATACTTTTATAGTTTTGAAAAGCAGTATATGATTTTATAATCTTCTGTTAATAGTTTTGAAGCTTCACAGAGGCCTGACTGAGTAGTTTGAGTTTTGAATTGTTTTTCTTTATAAGTTGAGAGTAACGTGGTAGAAAATTTTGTTGTGAATTTCTAAAATGTTCTGCATAGCCTTTGGGCTGCAAGGCTCCAGTAATGCTAAAAATCAAAATTTATTGTGCTGTTACTCATGCATTTTGAAAGTTGGAGACAAGTTGCTTGTTATGCTAGAAGGTTAATTATTGAAAGGTGATGTATGCCCATATGTGCGTGTGTGTACACACTCATGTATGTGTACATACACACAGAGTGTTATTTTAAGATTAAAATTAAAACCAGAGGAAAGATAAATCAGTTAAAGCTTATGGTAGAAATGAGAAATTACTAGCTTATTGTATATATGTATATATATATATATCTCACTTTTGGCTAAAGAGTGCAAATATTTGCTTATATTTATCATCAAAATATTCCCATGAATTATAGGAAACCCAAGGCACAGAGACTTTCCTGACTTGAAAAAGTCTAGGCAAGTTAGTAGTAGAGGCAGTGTTAACTGAAAACTCTTTATGTATAGTTGGCCCTCTCTGGAATATTTTGAAGGTTGGAACTTAGAACTGGATATTCTGGTTTCAATCACTACTTTTTAGATTCACGAGTTCTGGCAAGTTAAGTGTTCCCTGGGTTACAATTTAGCTTCAGTTATTTTTCTTTACTTTGTTGAAATATTTGTGAGGCAATACTTCCAAATTATATTCAGATTATTTTAAAAAATCAAATTATGAAATATTCATAAGAAATAATAGTAGTTAAAGACCTCAGATTTAGAATTTATCCTTTATTCCCTTTGCAAGTGATTTGTAGTTAGGGATATATAAGGTATCGCAAATGATTTTTTTTATTGTACACAGTGCTTAGAATAATTTTATTTCTTTAAAAAAGCAACCCACAAATTGCTCTGATGATTACAAGGTTCTCTGGTTTCTTAGCAAGATAATCCTGACTGCCTTCAATTTTTAAAAAGATGAAACTATCTAAACCATCGTATGTTTGAGAATCATTCTTTTTTTTAACGAAAAAATTAATATCAAATTGTATGTCAGAATTTACAAAGATTCTTGTTTCCATAGTAACAGATTTTCACACTGTGAATTAATCATTTTGTATTCATATAGGATCCTAATTTTGGAAAATGTTACAACTGGTGATTTAAAACCAAATTACATATGTTAAAAATAGTTTTTATAGAGTGATCTTTATTTAATAACCTGGGAAAGAACTTTAACTTTTCTATTGATAACTACATAAAAGATGTGAATCTTATATCTCAAGTATCCCTGTTACAAACCTTTTTCACAAGTAGATATTTATACTTAGAAATATTTTGATTGCATGGGAATGTTAATTCCTAAAATTCTGATATGGGAGTCTTTGATATTTAATTTTATTCACTTGCCATCTTAAGTTTGAACAACTGTGACTAGAATAATTTATTGCTAGCATTTACATTGCATTAATCATATCAGATTATTCTTATCCAACTTGTAACTGGTTCTGAAGCTACGGTTTTGATGATTCTGAGTTCTAAATTAAAAAGCTCATCTTTATAAAACATTGGAATTAGCCCCAACTGAAAGTGTTTTGAAACCATGATAAAATACCTGTGCAAAAAAGTTTCTGTTGCTGGAAAATAACCTGTTAAATTGCTTAAAGAAAATGCTTTTTCAGTGAATAATTAGCTAACTCATCTCTGATATTGGTGCTCAAGGAGTAAAGGATTATTTCTGTTTAAAGCCAATTCAAAATTTTCATTTGGCTTCTTGACTTTAAATTTCTTTCACAACAAATGTTTTACCAGGAAAATTGAAATGGACCATCTGTTGAAACCTCCATCAGTTTGGGATAGCCAACCTAGTAGAGTCAACAATGTTGGTGATTTATTATCTGTAAAAGAATAATTGAAAAATGATTATAATTGGATAAAGTGCATACATCAGCATTGTATACTCCTAACAGAAAATACTTCATAAAGCATTCTTTCCATCCTTTCTTACCTCATCAAATTGGGGCATTTACATTTACAATTTTATATCTCACATTATGTATTTTAAGTTATTTGCCAGTTACCACATACATTACAAAAAAGAAATATATGACATTTCTTTCTGTTGTCTCATCCAAGCCTTGAATTTGGACACTATTTCCATGTTTTTTATCTCCTTTGTTTTACTGTTGACATGTCATCTTTGGGGCCTTGTTCAGAGTATTACCACCCCTGTCCCCAATTTTCTGGCTTACTATTTTGACTGCCTTTTATCCCTCTTTGCCTAGTTAAATATAATGGATTTTGTTGATTGTTTTTCCATATATTTCATTCTAGATATTGCACAAGCAGTCCTGTTTGTCCCCCTCCCACATTGATTTCTTTTTATTTTCTGTTACTTAATTTTTTTTGTATAATTCTCCCTTTTTGTGTTGTTATGAATCCTTTACTCTTTTGGGAGATGTAGCTGAATGACTGTTGATGAATTAGAGGTCTTATTGAAAATAGATACATGATGCTTCTGTAAGAATGCTGCCATTCTTCATGTGTACAACCAGAGAAAGGTAGAATTTCTGTTGGCTTCTCCACTATAGATTCAGTAATTTCCATGGTACTGTTTGGGCATCTGTTTGGGAAAAGGGATGCACTTTAAGAGTTTACTAATCGTAAAGGCTGTGTTCACTGGTGATTTTCTGCTAGTGAAATACAGTAATATATCTTCTTTTACCATGATCCTCTAGTCTCCGTTTAGGGATACATCACAAAAATTATACCTATAAAAAGTTTTGCTGTGATTTTGATTGACACCAAAGAAAATTTATGAATCAATTGGGCACAAATGACACCTTAACATTGAGTCTTCCAATTTATAGATATGATGCCTATTATTTTTAGGACTTTGATTTATTTTATGTCTTATAGTACTGAATTTAAAATCCTGTACATACTGTGTTAGGCTTATAGCTAATTATTCAACTTCTTTAGTGTTATTGAAATAGCATCTAATTTCTTAAAACAATTCTAGTTGCTTGTTTTTAATATATAAATATATATTTTTTTGTATATTGACCTTGTAACCTGTGAGTTTACTAAATTCATATGTTATTAGTCTTGGGAACTTTTTTGTGAATTCCATGATATCTATATAGACAATGTTGCTTACAAATAGAAACAGTTTACTTCTTTTTGAACCATGAATGATTTTCATTTCTTTCCTTTCCTTTTTGATAGCAGAGTGCTGGAAGAAGCAATCTGCCTTGGTACCCAAACATCCCCAAATGTCTTAGGGCATGCTAGTGTTTGCTGGGTTAGGCCAAAAACGCAAAGACCTGACTGTTGTTTTTTAGTCTGTTTCTCAGGGATGTCTTTGTAACTAGCAACCTTGAGGGGTGAAGTAATGACTCCTCAGATAAAGAGCAGACTTGCTTCTGCTTGTTATAAAAATGGTAAATTTTCCAAACTTGGTGTTATTTAGCTGTGATGTAAACTCACTATATACAGAATATCCATCTAGGCCCTTCTGTGAGGGGGAGGAGGAAGGGAGAATGTGAACTCACTGACATGACCTATTTTGCTTGCTGTGTCATGGGTCATAAAGTCCTTTGTCTGTGACCCAGGCATCTGATGTCTTTTGCCAGCATCTAAGACAGAAAAAGGATAGAAAGTAGAGTAAAATCCTAGACTCTTCATAATTTCTGATAAATTAGGCATTAAGGATGTGATATTGACAGAAACATGGCTTCCTGCAAGAAAAAAGATAATGATCCTTGTGGACTAATTTAGGGAATTTGAGATGCAGTAGCAAATGCTCTTGTTTGATTGATGAGCTAGTAGGACCCGTACTGACTTACCTGTTAATGAATTTTTAGGGGCTAAGCAATGAGAGGTAGAATTGAAAAAACTGCCCACATAGTGCTTTGGTTGTTTATTCTTTGCACTGGAGGAAGAAAGTATTTATATGAGGCAGCAATCATCTGAGCCCTAGGCAAAAAGGTAGTATGGCTATAGTTGCTGAATCCAGGGTTCCCCAGAGATGAGATAAAAGGCTTTAGGATTGTGGAGATAGTTTGAGTAGACTTAATACATTCTAAGTTCATTTATTGAGTCCCAAGTATGCAGCCACTTGAAATTGAATGTAACAAATCTTATTTTATTGGCAACTCTCTCCCTCCATGCCCTCTGATTCTTGTCTCCTTCTTTAATTTCATCTACTTAAGATAAAAGCCAAGTGTGATAAGGAATCTCAAAGAGCTGGAGGAATTAAAACTTTATAGCTCTGTGGCATAAAAATGCCCCAGTTACCATCCTATCTGGTCCTATGAGAAGAGAGCATACGTGGCAAGAGAGGATGAAGGCACTGAGAACTGCAGGGTGGAGTTGTAGCATTGTGTACAAGGACGGGTTAAAGTTTCTTAATCCTGGTACTCACTGGAGCAGAGAGTTAGATGAGGGAGGAAACCAAACCCAACATGTGGTGAGAAGCCTATCAGAAGAAGTCTCCGCCACCTCAGTCCATCTCTGGAGGCTATCCTTCCCCGCTATCCTATATTGTTCATGTTCCTGGTTAGAGAGTAATGTAGTCTCCTGGAAGCTGTGGTTGTAATCCCTTTTCTTTTTGCATTAAATTCCTTGGTCAGTTTCTTGTATTCGTAGAAAACGCTATAGTTCATGAAAAGCTGAATTGAGGGAGGACTCTCTGAGCCTATTCAGTGTTCTACTTTTCTGACTTTCTCTTCTACAGGTATAATTGGTATCGATATTTTTATGTGCTTATACTGTACTGTTCATGCTTTTATGTTCACAGGAAATTTGCCCATTCATAGATTGCTGCATATACCCTCTCCAGTTATCTAGAGAAAAAAACACAGAATCATCCCAGGAGAAAAGAAAAGAAAATCACTGCTTTAAAGATTTCGTGACTGGTTCTCAGGGTATTTCCTAGTACAGCAGTGCCACCTGCCTGACCCAGCTACCAAGTGCAGCTGTTTTGAAAAGGCCTACTGCTAAGGTCTTATTAAAAACAAAATGCCTGTCCTCTAGATGCATTGTGACTCTCTGGCCCAGTGTCGCCATTTTGGGTTCGATTAACTTGGATTTAATGACTAACAAGGAAAGGGTCAAAGTAGATCTCATTGATCAAGTGAAGATAGTTTGTACAGGTGTGTAACCAGTCTGGCCTTAATGTCATCTTATTTTGCATGAAGGAGTGGAGTGCCCACTTTTGAAGAAAACCTAACCTTTCACTTCACTACCTGAAGCAAAGTTACTGACTTAGTGAGGCTTTAATTCACATAAATTCCTCTAAATACGTGAACTTGGTTCACTGATGGTTCAGCCAAGGTAAAAAGATGATGATATCCATTGCGCTGCTGCAGCTGTTCCACGTCAGTGCTAGCTACAGAAAACAAAATAGACTTGATTACTCCATTCCATACTCAGCTTTGACCAATACTCCTTTTAATCAACCTGGTCATCTTTTTGCTGACTCTTAGACTATTATCAGTAGCCTCATCTTCAGATATGCCACTAGAAAACTATAAATTAAAAACGTCTGTCTTTGGGACTGTAAACTACAGAAACATTGCAGTTGTTGGTCAGATAGTTTGGGTCACTCAAGTCTTTGTTTCAGATTACTATCATTTCCACTTGGATTCAGTAGTATACTGAATATAACAGCGCATTCACCATGCTAGAACAGGCAATCACTGTGTTCTGGGGCTTGGGAAAGGGAATTTCTCAGTGTCCTTTCCCACTTCTACTTACAGGGTGAATTGCTTTTCCTTATTCCTGGCTTTATTGAATTTTCCTTTTTTTTTAAAAGGGAAGCTGCAGGAAGGATAAAGGTGAGCAGAGACAGATAGGCAGGAAGAAGCACTTTATTTTATTCAGTTGTTCATCTTAGTTTTTAACCCCGATCCTGGGTCTTGAACCCAGGTCCTGAGATATGTGGTCTGTGCTGTCGGCCAAAGGCAGCTGACCAAACCCCGCTACTCCTCCAGGGTGTGCCAGCTTTAATGGATTTTCAGCAGTGTTCAGAGAATGATTTTGTTAACTTTCTTTTGTGGTTTTAGGCTTTTTCCCCCCGCTTGTGTGAGAGATGTTAGGAAAGATCCTAGCTGGATTTCATGTTTTTCTTTCGGGCTGCTGTACTCTGCCAATGTTTAACTATGAGGGAGGGATGCTTTTTATGCCGCTCCTGCTCACTTTTGCCTTTTTTATATGCACCTGGTGAGGTCTGCAGAAGAACCTGTGCATGTGTTATGCCTTCCCTTTGTGTTTGTGGCTTTCTATATTTTCTTGCCAGCACATACTCAGTTTTAGTAATTATTAATATTTTTAGCTGACTTATCCTTATTGGTATCCAGTATTGTCTTCCCAGGTACTCAGGTGTTCATGTCCCACGTGTCCTTCAGGTCACAAGTTTTTCTATTAGATTTTGAGTTGCTTGGTTGCTGTGTAACCTCAGCTCTTCTGGCAGATATTTACTGTTATAGTAGATTTTATGACCCTACTTGGTCATGGTAGATTATCATTTTAGATATTTTATATATTTTTTTGCAGTTATTTTGGTAGTCTTTTGCTTTAATGTTCACAGGAGATATTAATCTGTTATACTCTTTTATTGTAATGTTTTTGCCTGGTTTTAGAAACAGGACAGTGTCAAATTCATAAAATAAGTTTAAAAATGTTCCCTTTTCCTCTAGTTAAAACAATATGCAAGGTCAATTGTCCTTAAATATTTGATTGAATTTAATAGAGAAGACATTTGAGCCAGGAGGTTTTATCTTCTTTAAAGCTTTTAATAACAAATTCAAATAAATTTAACAGATAATAGATTCAACCTTTATTCCTGTGTCTATTTTGGTGATAAGTATCTTTCAAGTAATTTGTTTATCATTTAATTTTCTCAATTAATTTGCATCAATTTGTTTCTTTTCTTTTTTATAAAGAAAAGGAAGAAGGAAGAAAAGGGAGGAATAAGCATCTTTGTTTTATTATTTAATTGTTCACACTGGCTGCTTATCCCTGGACCCAGAACTCAAACCCAGGGGTATGTAGCTTGCTTCTTTGCAGGCGATTGAGCTAATTGCTGCCACACTGGGGCAGGTGTGCCATCAATTTGTTTTTAATGCTTCTTCATTTTAATGTCTGTAGTATGGATACTGATATCTTCCCTTTTATTTCTGATATTGGAAATTTTTATCTTTTTTTTGGTCAGTTTGCTTGGGTTTTTTTTTTTTTTTTAATCAATAATGAGCTTTTGTTTTATTGTCCTTAATATACAATGTTCTTTAAAAAAGCAAAAACGAAACAACATCAAACTTACTATATTAGCATGGAAAAGCAGCCATAAGAAGATAGAGCAAAAAGAAACCTGCACTAGCAATCAAAGGGTTAGTGTTGTGTACAAGTTTAGCTGTTCTTTTTTTGTAGCCTGGGCAGTGGGCTTTGGGATATAAAATAACTTTCTGTAGAAGCAGATAAGGAAACTAAGGAGCAATCTCAGCTGGAACAGAGCACATTAATAATAAATGTATGCAGGAAAGGATCTATTTTAGTGCCAAATGTCTAGAAGTATAAATTAAGTTCATTACAAAGAGCAAAAGCTAGAACTTGGTATTACTTCTAAAGTAGGTCTCAAGTAGTATTGCATACTATTCTAAGTGATAGAAAGGTGTTAAATAGTTATTTATAGGCACAATGATTGTACAGTACTGTTTAGATATGCAATTTAGTTTTCAGATGTCCCATTAAAAATGAACTACACTGAAATTCTGTACATTGTACTTCAGCAGTTCAGTTATTAGAGTTTATAATAAAGGGAATCTTGACATGCAAATTATTACAGTTTAACAATAATCTCAACCTCAGCAACCACTGTAGTTATTATCTGACTTGTTGGGTATCTGCTAGTCTCATTTTCTTCATGGTTCATAAACTCATTATGGGCCTAGGAAAAGTTCTAACTTTAATGATTCAATAGCTAGGTTACACTTGTTAACTAAAAAAATCATGCAGGACTACATTGCAGTAGCTATTCCAAATGCATTTTAAGTTAAAGCAGTAATTAAAAAATGAATACCTGATGTCTTTAAACAAAATTCTTCTATGAACTTTATAACTCTTAACTTTTAAGAACTGTATTTAGGAAAAAAACATAACAGTACCCTTTGCAGAAAAGGAGGCTGACTATATATTATAGCAATGCTTATATGAAATGTTTTTTGACTTAAAAATCTTGATTTATACTAACTGTAAAACACTACTTTTTTTGGAAGGTTAAAGAAAAATTCCTAGAAAAACAAATTTTAGACAGTCACACTGTTGAAATACCCATCCAATAGTAATAATTCGTTCTTCAGTAAGAAAATTCTTCATAGTAAATGTCCTAGAATTGCCTCACTTAACTACTATAGTCATTGAAAATCATACTGTCAGCTAAATTGGAGACATGTTTTCATAGCCTTACTGAACTCCTGTAGCTCTATCCTCTGTTGTCTGAATAGGTGCTATGCATATCTGAGTGACAGAAGATCAGATCTGACAGATTCTGGCTCTACACTTTCATATAGTATTGAAAAACCTAACAGTGATATATGTACTTGCTCTATCGGTACTGTCCAATGCACATAAAAGCGGATCTAGTTAATGCCTTTTGGGGACAGGGCAGTTTATTTTTCCTGAACTAATTCTCATTTTAAACAGCAAACCCTACAACTTTTTCTTTATGATGATTATCTCTAAAAATCTTTTAACATTGATGATAAAGGGAGCCTATCAATGTCATTATAAGAAGTACTCTGCAGATCACTTCACAGTAAATGTATTACAGGTTAAAAGGGAAAATTCTATTTAGTTAGCACTAGTTCATAAAACATTAGAGAACTGGGATCTTTCAGTTTTCCAAAAATCCTCTTACAGTGGAGGAGTGAGATAGAGAGGTCATGAATATCAGAGCTAAAATCGTGATTCCACTTTTCAATTCAGTCATGCAAGTATGTGTTATAGCAATGGAAGCTCACAGAGAAGAGGAAGTCCTTGAGCAAAAATGTGCTTGAGATTCAGATTTCCTCTTGTAAAGAGCTTCTGCTTTGTAACACTTAACAGTCCATCAGGCTCCAGTAACTGGTATAATCTGGAGCAAATTGGGCACAGGGCAACGGATATGATCAACCTGTGTATGACCTTTACATGACTGTCTCTAGATACCTGATGTTGCTTCTGCAAACACAGGGGGGTTGTATTCTCTTCTGCGTCCCAATTAGCTTGAGGAATTAAACAATTGTTCCCGTTTATTTCAGTCATTCTAGGAGCTAGCTTTGGTTTCAGCTTAAATAATGAATTAATCTGGCTTCAAATGTTCTATCTATTTATGCACTGGTGAGGAGGGTCAACTTCTTCAATACTAAACCGTTTTTTCTCTAAGCCTAGCTTTATCTTTTGTAGACGCCAAGTGTGGATCAAATGTATCAAATAATATTTGCTAGTGGTTCATGAATGATATATACTGTTTAATCAAATGTCATTTTTAGGCTAATTCTGAGCCAGCAGGAAAAGGGCATTTCTTGAGCATTAAGTGAGAAAGCTGTATTTTTCTTTTATGAGAAAGCAATGACTTTGATTGCTTAAGAGAAAATAGAAGCCCACCGTATCCTGCAGTCTGTGTCTCAGAGAGTGATTTCCTACCATTCTTCTGGAACCACTGTGTATATCATGTATGCTGTACTATGACATAGTGAGCTAATGTCATATTGTCTCTCTCCTTTGAAGTTCTACCAAACTTCATATATATATATATATATATATATATATATATATATATATCAGTATCCAGTGAGCTCTGTCTTTGTAGAACAAAAATGTTTTTTCTTCTCACTCTAAGGATCATGTCAAGAGTAGGGACCTCCTGCAAGTTTTGTTCCTTGAGTGACTCTCCAATTACTATCCTTTTCAATGCTTATTTCAACAATTTTGGAAATTTCAGTGGCACAGTTTTGGTTTCTCCCTGAAGAATTCTTTGAAGGACTGAATCTTAGTTGAAGACATTTTCTCTTAAGGGAGTGCATTTTTACTGAGGAACTGAGTCTCCGCCATTTATGTTTTTCTCTTTGACAGGCAAACATCTGTTGGAATTCACGTCCACATATTCACTCTGGCTTCCTTCCTCATAACTGAAAAGATTCTGACACCTGTATTTGAAGTTATACATTTTTCTCCACTGATTTTATCCATGAACTATAAGATCTCTGGGGGCAGCTTTATTCAGGGGCACCTGAGGGCTAGCAGAACAGTTTGGTCTGTGCAGTCACTGAGAGGGTTAGTCTGTTCAGTTGCCACTGTTCTGGTCCTGCCCCCAATGACTGTCTAAATGAGTCTTGCTTTCTCTGGACCGGCTCATGGACTTGAGCTGAATCGAATGCGATTGTCAGGCCCCTACCCTCTTGCTTGGCTGTCACCACCTCTTCACCTTCACCCTTTTACCCTCCTTTCTTTCAACCTCCACTGAATTGAAAAATCCTGCTCTATTTTATTGATTTGTTTCAACCTTTAGTATTTCCTTCCTCTAATATGCTGAAAGTTTCTTTAATAGCTTTTAGCCTCTTCACCCCACCCTCATATGCACTTTACCTGGTTTCATCTATATTCAACAAATTTGATTATGCTTTACTTTGTTATTTACATTATTTAGCATGTTCTCTGTATTTCCCTTGTGTTTTGTGACTGACATATGAGTTATTAAAGTTATGTTTTTCAGTTCCAATTATTTGGGATTTTTCAAATTTTTTCATTATTTTCACATTTAATTCCATTATGTCAGAGAACATATTATGTATGTGTATGTGTATGTGTATATGCATGTATATATGTATATAATGTGTGTTTGCACATATATGTATGTGTAAAGTTTTTAGAGGAATGGTATAGGCAGGAATGAAGGAGAGTAGGCAAGCAGGCAGGAAGAGAGAAAAGGAAAAAATGGTTTCTTTTACTTAGGTGTTCATCCTGGCTGCCCCCCAACCCTCCCATGTGAATCTAGGTCCTTGGGTTTTATATGAGCTGCACTTGACTGGAGTTGCCAGATCTAACCAGCTACTCCACCAGAACGTATTTTGTAAAATACCAGTTTTTAAAATTTTCCTTTTTGTGTGCTAATAGTGCTATCTCAAGCATGGGGAATATTCCTAAAACCTGCTAATTTTCTGTAAGAAATGAAAAAAGCATGAAATGTCCTGCTAAGTGACATCATATAAGGACAAAATTCTTTGTATGCCCCTGGAAAGCAGAGTTACGACGGGAAGCATCGTGGCTCTGGTGGGCACATAAGCCAATTTTCTGCAAAAAGACTGAATCCACAAAGAAGATTGTATTGAACCTTGAGTACATTGAGACCGAAAGTGGCAAGAGAATGCTGGATATTAAGAGACACATGCATTTTGAACTGGGAGGAGATAAAGAGAAAGCCATGTGATCTAGTTGTAAGCTTTATGTTTTGCTTTATTATTAAGAAAGCAAAATTTGAGATTGTGTTCACTTCAAAACCAGATCTATTTGCATTTGTTTAATGGCCCAGCTGATAGCCTGTCTTGATGAATGTTACATGTTTTATTGAAAAGAATGTGTTTTCTTCCATTGAGGGCATAGTGTTCTATAAATGTCATATAGGTAAAGTTGATTAATGATACTGTTTAAATTTTCTATCAACTTAAAAATTTTCTGTTTATTTTTTCTATTTGCTTTTTAGTGAAGTTAACTTTTTATTCAAAGAGGTAATTGTCAAATATCCAACTATCGCTTTTAGATTTGTATATTTCTCCTCTTTTTCCCTTTTCTGTACCATTTATTTTTATTGGTATGTGCACATTTAAAATTGCTGTGAAATATATATTGTTATCCCTAACAATATTAAGGTGTTTTTTTCTGAAGATATATTTAAGCTTGTTTCCCATTATGATTTCTGTCTTTAATTGGAGTACAGAACATTTACATTTAATATAATTTTGTATATGTTTAGGGGTAAGCCCTCTACTTGACATTTGCTTTATTCCATATATTCTTTTTTCCCTCATTTCCTACCTTCTTTTAGACTTAATATTTATTCCATTTTCCACTATATGGAATAGTAATAAATAGTAAAAATTGCTATCATTAGTAATAAATAAAATGAAATTGTAAATATTTTGTTGATTTATCAATTTTTTTGGTTTATGATATGCTTATTTAACTGATAATATATTTATAGGTAATATGTGTTATAACTGCACAATAAAATAACTTCCTTAGATCGTCTTTCATCTTTTGTATTGTTTTTTCCAAAAATTTCACTTCTACTTATTAACGTTATACTGTGTATCATCATTTTTGTTTTAAATAGCTCTTTATCTTTAAATAAATTTTAGAAATAAAATTACGTTTACACTTACAACTGTCACTCTTCGTTTCTTTTTTCTTTTTGGATATTTGTTGAGGTAACTTTGGTTGACAAAATAATATAAACCCATATGTGCAGGTTAACTATTTGTTAAAGACTACCAGACCCTCCACCACTCTCCATTGGACTTCCCCACACCACTTGCTCTCTTCCCCTGCTCCCTTCCCTATGGGTAACCTTAGCTCTGTTGTCTGTGTCCAAGATTTGATTTTTGTTTTGTCTGTGCATTTGTTTCTTTATTTCTTCATTTGAGTGAGATCATCCAATATTTGTCTTTCTCCTTCTGACATTTCACTTAGCATAATTCCCTGTCTAGTTCTATCCATGTTGTCACGTGACAAGATTCCATCTCTTTCAGGACTGTGTCATATTCCATTTTGTGTGTGTGTGTGTGTGTGTGTGTGTGTGTGTCTGTGTGTGTGTAGATATCTCTGTGCATTCATCTGATGATGGATACTAAGTTTCCAATTCTTGGTTATTGTAAATATTGCTACAATAAACATAAATGGGGCATATATCTCTGCAAATGAGTATTTTTGTAATTTGGGGGATATTTTTTGGGATGATGGAATTGTATGGAATTTCTATATTCAGTAATTTGAGCAATCTCCATTCTTATTTCCATAAAGTTTGCACCAGTTTATACTCTCACAACAGTGTAAAAGATGCCCTTTCTCTGCGTCCTTGCCAGCATTTGTTGTTTCCAGTCTTTTGCATAATAGCCATTCTTACAGGTGTAAGGTGATATGTTGTTATTGTTTGGATTTGCATTTCCATTAATAACAAGCAAGGAGGAACATCTTTTCTTGGGCCTGTTGGCCATCTGTATGTTGTCTTTGGAGAAATGTCTATTCAATTTTTTGGCCCATTTTTTTATTGGGTTGTTTTTTTGTTGTTAAATTTTATGACTTCTTTATATATTTTGGATATTAAGCCCTTGTTGGATGTGTGATATACAAATATTGTTTCCAGTTCAGTAGGATGTCTTTTTGCTTTAGTGATATTTTCTTTCTTTGTGCAGAAGCTTTTTAGTTTGATTTAGTCACCATTTGTATTGAATTTTTTTTAAAGGCATTGTATAGACAGGAATGAGGCTAACAGGCAGGTACAGAGAGAGAGAGAGAGAGGGGGGGGGAGAGAGGGGGAGAGAGGGGGAGAGGGAGAGAGAAAGAGAGAGAGAATATTTTTTCATATCTTTGTATCATCCTGTTACTTTTAGCAGTGTCCTATAGTTTTCATTGTACAGTTCTTTCACCTTTTTAAATAGATTATGAGATATTTAAGTCTTTTTGTTTTAATTGTAAATGGAATAGTTATTTTGATTTCATTCTCTTCTATCATATTGTTTACATATAAAAATACCACAGATTTTTGTATACTAATTTTGTAGCCTGCCACTTTATTATACTCATTGATGAATTCTAGTAGCTTTTTGGTGGAATCATTAGGGTTTCTACATATATTATCATGTCACCTGCCGGTGTAGTTTTACTTCTTTTCCAACTTGGAGTCCTTTTATTTCTTCTTGTCTCTTTCTCTGGCTAGGACCTCCAGTACAGTGTTAAGTTGCAGTGGTCAGAGTGGACTGTCTTGGTGTTCCTGATCTTAGAGGAAATACTTCCAGTTTTTCACCATTGCATATGATGTTGTCTGTGGGTCATCATTTCTTTTTAAACATTAGAGATTCTGGTACTGTTTTCCTTCAGTCTGAAAATTGCTGTGACATTTTTGGTGATGCAGGGGTGCTGGCAATGAATTATTTTTGTCAAAAATATGTCCCTTGTGTCTTCATATTTCATTTATTTTCACTTGATATAGAGAACTACATTGAATTTCTTCCTTTTCATCATTTAAAAATATTTTGATATTTTCTAGCATGCATAATTTCTGAAGCAAAATCTGTCATCCTTTTTGTTCCCTGGTGTGTAAGTGGTGTCCTCTTTCCCTCCAACTCTTTTAATATTTTTCAGTTTTATTGAAGGAACACTATATAGGTTTAAGGTATACATTATCAAGTCAACATGCTTATAAAATACATTAAATTCATCACCAACAGCCAAATTCTGTCATTTACCACAGCATTGACCCATCTTACCAGATTTGTCCTTCCCTTCTCCTTTCCTTCTGCTATTAACTTGTTCTTATGGATGGAAAGTCTATTTTTTTTTTAAATTTGATTTATTTGTTTGTTTGATCATATACCACACCTGAGTGAAAACATAAATGATGTTTGCTTTTCTCTTTCTGATTTGTTTCACTAAACATAATTCCCACTAGGCTATCATCTATGTTGTTCCACATGACAAAATTTCTCTTTCTTTTTTTAAAAATAGTTGAGCACTATTGCATGCGTATTATACATCCTATCTTAATTATCAACTCATCTATTAATGGGTGTGTAGTTGCTTTTAGCTCTTTCCTATTATAAACAATGCTGCAGTAAACATGGAGTTACATGTATCTCTTCAAATTAGCGTCTTTGTGGTTTTCATGAAAATATCCAGAAGTGGAATAACAGAATTGTTTCAAATTTGTATTTTAAATTTTATGCATAATGGTTGCACCAATTTACACTCCCACCAGTTTCCTTTTCTCTGCATCCTTGCCAATCCTTGTTTCCAGTCTTGGATACTAGCCATTCTCACAGGTGTGATGTTATCTTATTGTTGTTTTGGTTGTAACTTATTTTGAATTGAAAGCAAATTCATTTGGAGCTCTTCTAAGATGCAACATTTTATTGTCCTCCCCTCCACACTTTATATTTTTGGTGTCTAATTGCTTCTAAGTGAAGTTTCTTTTCATTGTATAGAAATCTCTTTAGTATTTCTTGCAAGCCTGCTTTAGGGGTGATGAATTCCTTCAGCTTTTGTTTTCTGGAAAGCTCTTTATAACTTCTTCAACTCTAACTGATAACTTAGCAGGACAGATTGTTCTTGGTTAAAAGTCCTTTTCTTTTGGTATTGTGAATACATTCCCTCTGTCATTTCCTTCTGTCTTGTAAGGTTTCTACTGAGAAATCTGCAGGTGGTCTTATGGGGTTCTCTTTTATGTGATTCATTCTTCTCTAGCTGTTTTTAAGATTTTGTGTCTTTGATTTTTGTCATTTTAATGATAATAAATCTGCTTGGTTTTACTTTGTTTGGAACTCTGAGCTTCTTGGCTCCAGATGTCTGTTTCCTCCTCCAGGTTAGAGAAGTTCTTAGCTATTATTTCTTCAGTTAAGGTTTCTGCCTCTTTCTCCCTCCTTGAATCCCTATGATATGAATGTTGTTCCTCTCGATGTTACTGTATAGGCTTCTTATAATGTCTTCATTTCTTTTTATTCCTGTTTTCCTTTGCTGATCTCCTTGGATGATTCCAACTTGTCCTAGATTCTAGCTTGCTTACTTATCTGACTTCCTCTAGTCTTCCCTCTATTGTGTTTTCTAATTCAGCTATTGTATTCTTTAGCTGTATGATTTCTGTTAGGAACTTTTTCATATTTTCTCTTTGTTGTAGATCTTATTTTGTTCATTCATTGGTCCCTTAATTTCAGTGAACATCATTAAGACTGTTGCTTTGAAATCGTCTTAATTCCGTTTTATTTAGTTTTCCCTCTGGAGTTTTGTTCCATTATTTGGGATATATTTACTGTTTATTTTGTTTGCTTCTCTGTGTTTATTCCTATGACTAGGAATTCCTATGAATAGGGTTAAACAGCTTTATTTCCCTGTCCTTCTATAATGGCCTTGTGTTAGGATTTCAAGGGGCAGAAACTGGTTGCCGGGGCTAGGGGTTTTAGACTACAGGCAGGTATTCAAGGTCAGCAGCAGTCTTAGGTTGGGGAGGAAACTTCTGAGGCATCTCTCTGTCCTGCTCTTTCTGCTCCCCAGAGTCCTGTTGCTCTCCAAAGGAAAGTGGCTATTTTTCCACAACAGGATATGTGTTCTCTTTGCTTTGCAACTTTTATTTCTGTGTCAAAATGTATACATGTCCTTTCATTGAAGATTAAACCTGTGTGTTTTTCTGCTTTTGTTCTCATGCAAATTCACTTAGGCTTTGTTTCATTTTGTCTTGATATATATTGTCTTGCCTTACTCTTTGAATTTTACTCTATCAGCATGTGAATATTTACTGTCTCTCCTATTTTCTGGTATTTAGGAAATCTCAAAATGTTGATTTAAAGAAAAAGACCCCAACCACCATAGCAGTTTACTTTTAGTTGAGTTAAAGTTAATGGGAAAACGTATTTTTAAACTTTAATAAAGTATACAGGTATAAGCTGTTTTATGATATATACTTATTATGAGTTGATAATGGCCTTAGTTTTCTTCATTTCATACATTAGTAGCTTTTTTTCTCCCAGTGACAATAGGTAGGGGATATAGTTCTCTAAAAGGCAAAACATCAAGTACAGAATTTAACAAAAAATTTAAGAGTCAGACTAACTCTAAGCACATTGTGTTGTAGGCATCACCTCTCAAATCTGCCAACGCATGTCCTTTCTGAGCTTCAACACAGCTGCTATCCCAGCCAGACTCTCTGCTCTCCTCTTCTTGATAGTGATTTACATTGGCCTTTTGGTTTATGATGGGGAAGAAAAAAAATTTAAAAGAATCTCTATCACTTTTTTTACAATATTATGGATTTGAAAGAGATAATGTGAGTCAAGTAGCTGTGGCCTCTCTTATATTGCTCTCTTACCAAGAAACATGAAGGACATTTGATGCTTTAAATATAGATGGGTTCAATTATATAAAAATCTAAACTTTAAAGAATAAGGTTAATCATAAAGACTAAAGACACATTAAAAAACTACATGTTCTTACAACAATTTGTTCTATTCTTTTTTTTCCTGTAACACAGTTATTCCTCCCCCGCTCCCCACACAACAGATTTGTAATGTAAGAATAGAATCATGGTGCAGCCTGTAACTTCCAGAGGTAAAACACACAGTACTAGATTTCCATCTGTAGATTTTGCTTTTCAGATTTCATGGGTTTTTTTTTTTTTTTTTAGTTAAATGCAAATTTGAAATGATTTTAAGCATTCAGGGATGCTTAAAATATAATATAATATTTATATTATATTGTTCCTTTAAATGGCTTCATCCTGTTGGTTTTTTATAATCTATATTTAGCTATATATATTGTCAGGTGCATTTATTCTTTGACTTTTCTTTTACTGTCATATATACTACCTCTTGACAGTGCTTCATGTTTTGAATTTTAATTGCTTGCTTGTCTTATTTGATTAGTTTTGCAAGGATCTTTTACTCTCGATTTTCCTGTTTTTCCCTTCTCTTTAGGGACATAGATCATCATTAATGAATGTTTTATTTATTCTAGTAAATTTCTAGAGCTTTGAATTTGATGTTTTATATATGCAATTACAACTCAAAATGACTCAACATTAATAAAAGGTGCTTTGAATGACATAGACTAATTCATACTATAATAATTTAATATTTTTAAATGCATGTTGTACATTATACTTGGATTTGAGCTTGGAATAAAGAGACTTTTGGTATCCTAATAGCCATGTCAAATACTTAAGTCTGTTGAATCACAGATGAGCTGTTGTACTAGTAGAATAAAAATTTGTGCTGTTATTATGCTGTATTTTTTTAATATGTGATGTAATGAAGAGATTTTAGAGAAGTGAAAAAATACATTTGTTTCTACTAGCTTTAGAAAGGAGACTAGTAAGACTGACAATATTGACTTAGGTTACTTAGAGAAATTGCTTTGCGAACATATTAGATGATTTAGCATTTGAGAGTTTGAGTGTTTTTTTTACTTACGTTGGAAGAGTCTTAAGTTACAGTGATTTGTTTACCGTAGAGGTAGGAGTATTAAACACATGTTGCTGTTGCTGATATTTAGGAAGTTATTTGGCAGATATGTAAGACTCACCATGCCCACGTTCCCTCTCATCCCGGTTAGTTCTCTGTGTTCTTTAGATTTTCATTTATCATGCCATGTGTAGTGACTCTTAAAAGAATCATGTATGAAAATGAGACTCTTGGTTTCCCTCATATCTTTTACGTGTATTTTTTACCCCTATCAGAGATTTGACTTTGGTACTTTTAGATTTAATTCTAACTTGTTCAGGGGGTTATTTTAAATAATATCAAAATTGCCATAAAAAAGTTTTTATCACTTGGTTAGTCGCTTGACATAATTATTCAGTATAATCTGTGTGTCTGATAGTACATAAAGGACTGGGAAATAGTGATAGATAATGAGTTTTTAGTTTTGTAGAAGAGATAGAGAAATGCACCATGATGGTATAGAATAATGTCAGGTTTAATTATGAGATATTACAAAACTACCTTCGAAGGGTACTGATCTGGAGGGAGATAATCAGGGGAAGCTTTCTTGTGGTATATAAACTGCTGTATTAATGCTATTCAGGTATTAGCCACATCAAGGGGGTGGGTGTTGGTCTAGGTTAATGAAAGTATGCCAGAAAAATGAGACAGCCTTTCCCAGAAGATATTAGAGGTAAAAAACACAAGGAAAAGGACAAGCAAATGTTGAGAGACTGGGCCAAATAGTTAATGCCTTACCAGACGTGTTAGCAAGTTTGAATTTTTACAGGTCAGTGTTGACTCTAGCAAAGTGTGAGAGCTATGTAATCATACATGTATTTTAGAAAAGTCACTTATAACAATGTCAAATGAATTGGAAGGTTGAAAGCATAATCCGAGAGGAAAACAGCCGGTATTTTAGAGATGATAGTGCTAAGAGTTATTGAAGTATTGAGAATGGAACCAATTCATAGGATACATTGAAGGAGACATGGAAGCAGTGGAATTTCATGAAAGGAATAAAGCTATATTGACAAATTTGGTTCATACTAGGACTACTCATGGAGTTATGACTTTTAGGAGAAATGCTTTTGGGAGAGATGGTTTTGAGTATACTTGAGGGCATGTTGATTTGGAAATGCTTGTTGGACACTTGTAGGTATTTTATAAGGAACTGTGTATGTGTATTTGATGTTCTAGAGAAAGAAAGGGGCAAAAATACAGATTTGAAATATATTGTTGCTTATATACATGATAATTGAATATGAAGGTATGAAGTTGTCCTCCAAAGAGAGTAGAAATGGGACTGACCTCTGAGGAACTATAATATGTAAGGGATGGGTATAGAGAAGCAATGAGAAGCAATAACTAGAGAGGTGAGAAGGTACTATTTGATGGAAGCTAAGAAAAGATAGTGTTTTAAGACTAGAGTAGGCAACATTATTAAATGTTGCTGAGACTCCATGTAAGATTGAAAAGTGGAGTAGAGATTTGGTACAGTCCACATATACCCTAAGGACCTGGGTTCACATGCTAGCAGAACAGAGAACAATCAGCATAAACAACTAAATAAAAATAACTTGCTCCCTTCTCTCTCTTCCTATCTGCCTGTCTCTGCTATCCTGCTCTCCTTCATTGCTGCCTGCATCTTTCCTTAAAAAAAAAAAAAAAATAAAAAAGTGATTTGAGAATTTAAAACACCCCATCTTCCCTGCCAAAAAAAAAAAAGTTTTGTTGATCAAGGGAAAACTAGAGACAACACATTTTCCACGTGATCCTTTCAGTGGAGAAATAATTTCAGTTCTCAAGTGAAGTTATAAAACATTTCTTGTTTGGGAGGTGAGGTGTTTCAGTATGAATAAAATAAATTGGTGGGAAATTATTTTTGTAGATTTTTATAATTATAGTAAAAATTTGATTCCTGAAATGTTATAATTTAAAAATTTAGATTATAAAGCAGAAAGAAAAACAGGTGTCATAAATAAAGCTTAGATTTGAAATAGCTAGTATTAATCTAAATTCTAATAATTACTAGTAGTTTTATTTTGTAGATAATAAATATAGAGTTAATGACAGAATTTAACGAGGTGTAATATATGAAGAAATGCTTAGTGTAATACCCAACAGGTATGCATGTGTTATATAAATATGTGATATTGAACACCTTATATATAAAACATTGTATACTGATTAATAATTTCAGGGTATATTTATTAGGTATCTGTTATTATATAATAAATTTATCTAAAACATTAAAAAATTAAAACATTGAATTACAGTTTCTGAGAATATTATCAAAATAATAGTCCTGTAAAGATTTTCATGCTTTGTTTCCCAAAACTTGTGAATATGTCATATTACATGGCAAAAGAGTCTTTGCAAGTATGATTAAGATCGCAAACCTTGAGATGGGGAGATTATCTTGGATTATTGATATGGGCTAAGTCTTATACATGAACCCTTAAAAATGGAGACCCTTTCTTGCCTGAAGTCAGAAGAGATGAGGCAGAAAGATGAAGCAGATGGGGACTGAGAGAGACTCAAAGAATGAGAGATGGAGGTCGAAGATTATGAACCAAGGAATGTGGATGGCCCATGAGCTGACAGTCAGTTGGCACCAGAGACCCCAGCCCTACACTAAGCAGATCTAAATTCTGCTCCAAATGTGGCTGACTCTGGAAGCAAATTCTTACTTACTCAGAGCCTCCAGAAAGAAATACTGAGCACCTTGATTTCAGGCTTATGACAGCAAGAGCAGAAAACCACCTGAGTCCACTGTGAGGTATTTCATTTTATTGTTTAAAGCCACTAATTCTGTAATTTTATGGCGGCAAGAGCACATAATGTAGAGTCAGCAATCAGGAGGCAGCTTAGGTAGGTAATTCTGGCTTATGGTCTCTCATGAGGTTGCAGAGAATTTGTCCAGGAGTTGTTGTCATCTGGAGGATTGACTGGAGCTGCAGGATTCTTTAAAGCTCACTCAGGTGGGTTGTTGGTAGGCCTTAATTCCTCATTAATAAGACTTCTTCATAAGGCTTCTTACATAATGGCGGTTGATTTTTCCCAGTGTGAGTTGTGAGAAAGAAGACAGAGACAGATTGAGAACATATGCATGTACAAGATACAAGTCACAATGTCTTTTAATTTCAAATCACCAATATGAGATATCATTATCTCTGCCGTATTCTGTCACACACACCAACCTTGGTTTAATAATGACTTATAGTGTGGAAGAATGTGATTATCAGGGGCCAGAGATCATTAGGGGATAATATTGGAGGCTGGCTAACACAGTATATGTGTACTTAAGATGACCCACTATCAATTATAGATTACCTCAGTGGGTATATATAATCCCAGGTGTGCAATGTAATTTCATGCAAATTATTTAGTCTCTTTAAAGCAGAGTTTTTTTGTTCAAATTTGAAATGAGCTTTATATGTCAGTATTAGAAATCAGCTTAGTTTAAGCAATTAAGTTTTTTGATTTTTTTTTTTTTTTACTATTTTTGTGCTTTTTTTTTAAGATTAAGGAGCCTGATGTATTTTTTGAGAAGTTCAAGGAATGACTGAAGATGGAAGGCTATGATTGTCTTTTCTTTACTTAGATGACAGTTCTTGAGCTATCAAATTTGGTCACATCATAGGAATATGACTTCTCCCTCTGCCATTACCTGAATGTGGGGAGGGTTCCTAAGAGGATTGTTGAGTGATACCAAAACTATTCTCATTGTAATTTATATGGATGGCACTTGTAAAGTTGTGCAGTGGACAATCTGTGTAGCTGTACACAGTGGCTTCTGTTTATGTATTCTTGCCAATTTTAGAACTTGCTTCCTAAGGTGTGTGTCTTTTGTTCATGAAGTGTCTTGTATGGTGCCTAGCACCTGATTACCTAGTAAATATTTTCTGAGTTGATGACGAGTCAGTAGTTATGTGGCAATATAACCACTGTTTAAATATTTTAATGCGTCTCAACCATATATTATTCTTTATAGTCTTCATAAGTAATACTGTTATTTACATCTCATATTGTGATACTAAGAGTTTTTATTTGCATTAGACTGAAAAATGAACCAAGTTCATCCGTATGGCTCAGCTGGCTAAGGCACCAGCCATGTAAAGGGCATAGACCTAATTTCAAGATCCAGAGCCAATAGAAGAAAAAAAATGAGCTAGTGTAGTTTGTAAATTAGTATAATGAATAAAAGTACCTTTATTTGCTTCCCAGTCTCTCATTAAGGCAGTTTTTCACTTCATCTTTGAACAGCTAAGTATAATATGGAATATATAATAAGCCCATTTGCAAATAGCAGTTGCTGTGCACTGGAAATTTAGTTAAACTTTGTGTAAGTTCACTATAAGTGTAAATGTTTTATTGTTAGTATATAAAAACTATATCTTCAGGAATCATGCTATTGTTTTAAATTTTTTAAAATCTATATATGATTTTAATTTTTTAAGGAAACTGTACAGGTAGGCAGGAATGAAGGTGAGCAGATAATAGGCAGGAAAGAGGCAGAAGCAGCATTTTATTTTACTTAGTTGTTCATCCTGGTTGTTCCTGCTGGCCCCGAATGTGAACCCTGGACCCCAGGATGTATGCGGACTGCACTCAACCACTACTCCACCAGGACATGCCACTATTTGTGATTTTAAACACAAAATTTAACAATTATAGACGTATCAAGTATTTTTTTAAATCCACAACTATTTATTAGCTATATTTTTACTTACTAGTGTAAGGCTCATAAGTAAATTTTAGTGTATGCATATCACAAACCTGAAAGTTCTGTGATAGTTGCTTTTCTAAATTTGTATTTTCAGCTATCCAGAAGAGTCATTTTATTCCATTTAATTCAGTTTTGCTGTGTTTCCTATGTGGAAATTTCTCTTCCAGTATTATACAGGAGACAAAGTCCTTGCTCTTCCAAAGTTTACAAGATAGTATTTAAGTATTTGGGGTGAGTGAATCTAAAAGAAGTATACCATAGCTTTAAAATGGTGAGTATTCTGGAAGAGTATATTAAGTTTCTATGAAGATTCAAAGAAGGACTATTCTTTCTGAAGATTCTAAACAAATTTTATGAAATGGGTGTGTCCTGCTGGAGTAGTGGTTTGTTCAGCTGCCCCTGGTCCACATGAAGACCACATATACCCCAAGGGCCCAAGTTCATGTCCTGGGCTGGGGAGAATATTAAGACATACAACTAAATAAAAATAAAGTGCTTCTTCCTCTTCTCTCTACTTACCTGTCTGCCTACTTGCCTTCATTCCTTCCTGCACCTTTCCTTAAAATTTTTTTTCTTGAAATGGAGTGGGATGTACAATAGGAATAATTTTGACAAGTAGTGTTGGAGTGAGCAGAGAAAACACTGGGGAAAAGTGTAATAGTACTTGATTTGTTCTTTGAGCTTATTGCTTTAAAATTCTGAACAGTTTTCCTGTGTAACTGTACATAGCTGACTTTTAATTAGTATTACTGAAAGTGATGATGAGATGGACTTGAATAATTTAAACTCTAAATTAAAAATAACCTGAATAATTTAGATTATTTTAATAACTTTTTTGTGGTTAATTTACTGCTTTAGCATGCTACCAGCTAGTTTACCAAGAATGGGATGATTGTTGTAGCACTGACTAGCCTAGAGGTAGGTGAAGAGTTTACAGGTTTCATAGAACTGGGATAGACAGTGGAATCAGTTCATTCATCAGACTATTTTGAAGATTGAAAACTAGAACCAGGGAGATAAATGAATTGTCCTTTTTTCTACAAATATTTAGTGATAGAGCTGATCCTATGTGAGTCCATGCTTTATGACAGCCTGTTAGAACTGTTTAAAGCAGACCTCTAATTCATTTTTAAGGTAACTGAATCTGAAATATTTAATTTGTACAGAATCTGCAGACTCCTACAGAAGTAAAACCAGTGTTCTCTCTGCTTCCTGCCTCTCCCCTTATTAGAGATCTCATATTTAACAGCCAGAAGAATAGAAAGAATATATGAAATATATAATGTCAGTTTGGTTATAGCAGAAGAGCAGGTGAATGGAATGGAAAGGAATATAATTATACTAATATTGGTATAAATCCTTCAGGGTTCATAAACATAATGGAAAATTCTAAACCACACTGTAAGAGGGAGAAATGGACTCTTCCACAAAATAAGAATAGAATTTGTAATAAAGTAATTATTTTTTCAGCTGTCAGTAGAGCGAATCACATTTTCATTTTTTATCAGTAAGATGTAGTTTAGGCCTCTCTCCTTTATGATAGTACCTATTATATTTGAGATACCATTTTGGATAGAGGAATTTTTTAACAGCTTTATTAAGATGTAATTACCATACTTTAATTTATCCAAAGTGTATAAATTAAGTGTTTTTTTTTTTTTTTTTTTTTTTAGTATATTCAGTGACATGTGCAATCAGAGCAATGATCTAGTTTTAGTACAATTTCATTATCCCCAGTAGCTGTCACTCCCTTTGTCCCATTCTTGACCCCCAAACCATGAAGTCCTAGGAAGCCTCTATTCTCCTTTTCATAGATTTGCATAATGGAAACATTTCATACTAGTAGACTAATACAATATGTGATTCTTTGTGACTGTTTCACTTAGTATATGTTTTTAAAGTTTATCCTTGTTATAGAATATATTAGTAGTATTTTTTTCTTATTAACAGATAATACATATTTATGCCAAATTTTATTATCCATGAATATGCCAAATTTTATTTATTAATCATCTGACAGACATTTGATTTGTTTCAGCAATTTTCAAAAGTTCTGTGGGGTTATTTCATGAAAAAAAATTTTTAATTTTAATGTAGTTTGAGAAATATAGCAGTCTTTTTTCATGGACTAGTAGCACAGAGAATTTATTTTTTTATTTTATGTTTTTTAAGATATAGATACCTCTGAAATTTGGAAAGTAATTAGGGAGCATGAATTACGGAACTGGAGCAGTTTAATGCAAAGTCATCTGTTTTGTTATAGTATTCTCTAAGCTCTATGTTTGGGTTCTGATTTTTCTTTCTACTGTTTCTCCAGCTTTAAAAATCTCACTATGCTTGTATCCCCTGAAGCATATCTGTTATAGCATTACTGTTAAGTCTGCTGTCTACCCAAATGAGCTAAATGATCTGTTGGTGACAAATTACATGTTGTAGCTTTCTCTTTCTTTATTGATTTACTTTTTTTTAGGTTACATTGATTTAAATCATGGTGAGACTGTACTTCTAGAAGATAACATTCAGCCTGAGGCACATGTGAAAGCAGAGAGAGAGCATTGTTGACATGTTTTTGACTAGATTTTACCTTGAGCACTAAAGATTGTTCATAGCACTTTCATTTGTATCCTGCTTTCTCCTTTAGAGGTTAGATGCTTAGTCTTGTAATGGTGTGTAATTTCTTTTCCTTATCTAACAGGTAGCACTCAGTTCATAGATCCTAATTTGGGGTAGAAGAGACTCTTAATAAACTAATGCATAATGACACTTATTAAATTAATCCATAATGATATGCTTATAATTTTGATGAGTATTTTATATTTTAAAAGTTCTCTTGTTTTACTAACTAAATTTTGATGGGTGGAATTTAAAGTGTTTTAGTGAAGTGAATCACTTTGGGCAGTGGGGGAGATATTTTTCACATTAGTCATTAAAATTTAGCACATATGGTCTAAGTAAATGCCAGAAGAAATACAAGTAATAGGCTATGAAAATTCAGAGGATAGGTGAATTATTAGTTTAGAAGAGGAGAAAAAATATTATGTGTAGTTAGTACTAAAGATAGAATTTCATTTGTATGTTTGGAGATTGGAAAAGTCAAGCAAGCATTTGGGGTTAAAGGGGAATAGTTAGTATTCTAGCTTGATCAAAATGTAAGCTCTGGATTACTAGTTAAACGTAGTGGATTGACTGTGAACCTTCATTTCTTGCTTCCTACAAAAAATTCACTAAAATGATATTAAAAGATGAAAAGAGTATAAGCCCATAAGTACAACAGATGCAAATAAGAGATGCAGCAGATGAGAGAAATTAATAGAACTTGGGAATAGGAAAAGCAGGTAAATGAGGGTTAATTGATTTATTAAAGTGTTGAAAGCAGAAACAAAAATACTTGCAGAGGGGGAAGCCCAGAAGGATATTTCATCCTATGGAATTTTGGAATGACCCAGAATTAGAAGCATCAGAAGTTCTTAAAGATGGGGGTAGTTAAGAGGTTGGTTCTAAAAAGATGGAGGTGATTTCTTATAGCTCTCAGAGCCTCATGAAAAACAATTTGGTGTTGAAAAATAGGGGCAATAACTAGTTATAGTCTCTTTGTTAGCAACTAAATAATCCTATGTTTCATGTAAATGGTCAATTGAAGTTAACAAGACAGACCAGGAAAAAATGTGACCTAGGTGGTGATTCAAAATATGGGGAAGATAAAGTTAGGTAACATTTTGACACTCCTCAGATATCCCTGTAGGTAAATTTTCTCCTCAAGTCCTTTCTGTCTCAGCCCTGGGTTTTCATTTTTCTATCTTATCAGAATCTGCTTTGAATGAAGTGTTTCCATCGTTAGTCTTTTCTCTAATTGTGTATTATAAGGCTGTAATCTTATTAAAGCTGTTCTTGGCTCATCTGTTTTGATAATGGTCACCAATATATTTTAGACACTTTTTGTGTGTGTGACTATATGTGTATATTTGTCTAATAAGGGTAACTACCATTTTCTTCCTGCTTTTTTACCCTGTTTTTCTCAAGTTCATACTAAGTGTGTGTGTATCTATCTATCTGTCTATCTATCTATCTATCTATCTATCTATCTATCTATCTATATAGAAACACACACACACTCTGCTTCTTTCACTAGAAGGAAGAACTAAAACTAGACAGTCCTGTAGCTGCTAGAAGTTTTAATTCTTATACTGATTTCCATGGAAGATTTAAGATGTAGAATTAAAATGTACAGAATATTAATTCTGGTAATTCATTTAAGCAAGTTTTCATTGAAGTTGAAGTCTTTATTGAAGTTTTACGGCGTTCTAGATATTGTTTTAAGCTCTAGGGATATAATAACCAAATTTTCACTGTTGAGATTACAAGAATTTTTTGTGGAGCAGTCAGTAAGTAAAAACATACATGGTATTGCTTACTGATAAAGAGAATAATGAAGCAAGAACAAGTTTCTGGGGAAAAATATCAATTCATTTTGAACACATGCGATTTGAAATGCCTTATAGTTACCAAGAGAAGATGATATATGAGTCAGTCAGTTCATTGGGGAGGGCGGGACTAGGAATATAAATTTGGATCAGCAGTATATGGATGGAAATGACCCTAGAAATGGAGCTCTTTCCCAGCAAAAGAGTAGGCCTCTCTCTTGGCTATTGACCATTGCTTCTTTCCTTTGCAGTTCATCTTACAAAGAGAGTTTTGTTGTCTTTCTTCCCCTCTTGCTCCAGTTTCTGGAGACTGTCCTTACTCCTTGGCTCATGATCATATATTATATCATCTTTTCCTCCCTTTGCTTCCATTCTCACATTGCCTTCTATATTAAATCTTCCTCTCTTTCCCTTGTAGAAGAACACCTTTAATCGTGTTGAGTCTAACCATGTAATTCAGGATAGTCTCCCCAATTTCAAGATCTTCATTTATTACATTTGCATAGTCTCTTACTATGTTAAGTAGCATATTCCCAAATTTTGTGAGAATAAGGATATATATATATTCTTTGTAGGATCACTGATGACAAAATCTCTCAAATTGTTTCACAGGTTTAACACAATCCCTATGAAAATTCTAGTGGATGTTTTGTAGAAATGGACAAGATGATCCCAAATCACATTGAAATGTTTCATAGACCTAAACATCAAACTAAAACCAAAACCAAAACCAAAGGAACTGAAAACTCCTGAAGAAAACAGAGTAAATTTCCATGGTCTTCATTTCTTAGATGTGGCATCTAAAGGATAAAGTCATCTATGAAAAAAAAAAAAAAATTGGGTGTACCTGTGCGGCTCAGGTGGCTGAGATGGCTAAGGTGCTAGATAATGTGCGGCCAAAGGACTTGGGTTTAAGATGTGCAGTTGGTGGACAAAAATAAAATAAAATAATAGATTAATTATATTTCATAGAAATTCAAAACTTTTGTCATTTTAAACCCCACCTGCCTCGCCCCCCACTACAGCAGGATTCAAATCCAGGTTCACACTTTTCATCATCTGCACTTTAGCCACCTGAGTCACAGGAGTGGGAGGAGGAGGAGATAATTCAAAACTTTGAATGTGGACATTTAATCAATACATTTTGCACATGAAACTAATATAATTACATTTTAGTTTAAAAGTTTAAGATATTTTGTCCTTCAAAAGATACTACCCAGAAAGTGAAAAGCCAAGCCATAGAATCAGAGGTATTTGCATATCTTGTATCTGACAAGATATTTTTGTGCAGACTATATGAGAACTTTTAAACTCCACAAAATAAAAACAGACACAGCTAAAAATAAATAATTTTAATAGACATTTTCCCAAAGAAGGTACATAAATGACTACTACATCTTCCATGAGAAGATGTTCAATATTATTAATTAGGAAAATGTAAGTCAAAACCACAATGAAATACTGCATCACATATACTAAAATATAACTGACAGACAATTCTAAGTGTTGGTAGGGATGTGGAGATTGCAACTTTCATATCCTGTTGATGGAAATGTAAAATGGTGTAGCATCTTTGGAAGATAATTCCACAGTTCCTCAAAATATTAGGCATGTAGTTAACGTGTGCCTAATACGGTCTTTTAGTATCATTCAGAATCAAAAGCATAGAACTAATACATGAATGTTCATGGCATCATTATTTATAATAGCCAAAAATTGGAAATGATCTAAATGTCTCTCAATTAATAGGCAAAGAAACTTCGTACATCCATCATGGAATATTATTTGGCAGTAAAGAGCTATAAAGTACTGGTAGGTTCTGCATCATGGATGAACTTGAAAACATTCTAAGTGAAAGATGCTGATGAAAAAGATCAAATTGTATTTATATTAAATATCCAGAGTAGGTAAATCACATAGAAAGGGAGTTGATTAATGGCCATCTTTGGTTGGAGCAGAGTGAATTGGGGGTGAGAGAAGTAGAAATAGGAAGTAACTATTAATAGGCATGGGATTTCTTTTTGAGTTTTAATGCCTTATTGAAAGCTTAGCTAAAATATGATTCCATAAAGATTCAATATAGTAAAATCTTTATATATATGGATATGAATAGATATATGCACATATATTCAATATTCAGTATATTTTAGAAAAATTTGAATTTTCTTAGTAATATTCTAGTACTTACTATCTTTAATCATTGAACACTTATTGTCACGCTTTAAATTTTAAATATTTTCTTGTAAAATAGAGCAAGTAAAAATTGTACACCCTGGTGGAGTAGTGGTTGGGTCCCCTCACCTCTGGCCAGGGGTAGTCCACATACATCCCATGTTTGCATTACTGACTTGTAGTGAATGATCAGAGGTGAACAGCTAAATAAAATAGATAAAATGCTTCTTCCTTCTTTTTCTTCCTGCCTGCCTGCCTCTGCTTGCCTTCATTCCTGCCTGCATCTTTCCTTCAAAAACAACTTGCTAATGGTGTAGTTGGCATCATGATCTCCATTTTATTTAGCAAAATACCTGATGCATGTGATGCAAGCACAGAGTTTTTGGTCCCATTTTCCATACTATTTATAAGCATAAATCATTCATTGTGAAATTTTTTTTCAGTAGCTCAGCAGCTCTTAAGCTAAAAGAAGACAGGAACTTAACTAGTTACAGGCCAGTGAATATTGTATAGAAGATTAAATGGCTCATCCTGCAACTGTTCTACATGTGGAACCTTCATTGACTTCAATTCTCAATTAACTTATTTAGTCTATAGCTTCAGGCCTAAATTGAGGGTTGATTGAAGATGGAAAAAAGTGAACATTACAGAGAGAAGCTGTATTGTTTCCTAGGACTACTTAACAAATTACCACAAGCAGTGTGGTTTCAAACAACAGGAAAATATTCTCTCATAGTTCCTTAGGCTACAAGAATGAAACTAAGGTATTGGCAGGGTCATTTTATGTCTGAGGCTCTAGAGAAGGAATTCTTCCCTCTTACAGCTTTTGGAGGTTGCTGGAAATCCTTGATATTCCTTGGTTTATAGATAGGTGTTTTTCTTCATTTTATTGATATTTATTTTTTATGTTTATTATTGTTTCCTTTGTTAACAGTACTTCATAAATTTCAGGAGAATAGTTCACATTTCACCTAAATCAATGAGTATACCCCATCATATATCCATCACCAGAGTCCTAGTGCCAGTCACCACTATGATTTTTACTCAAAGAACATACTTTCATGATTTCAGTCCTTTCAAATTTAGAAAAATTTAAGCTTCTTTTATGAACCTGGGGCATGACCTGTGTTGGTTAGTGTTCTATGTGTAATTGAACAAAGTATTTTGATTTTGAATGGCGTGTTCTATAGATCTCAGGTAGATTCCCTTGATTTATGATGGTGGTTTTTTTCTTCTTCTGATTTAATGAGTACTTTTTACTAGTGCTTCTTTCAACTAATGTAGGAAGAATTTTGATTCTTATTTCTGGTTAGGTACTGATTAGAAGGTACACAACTAAGTAAGGAACCTGAAATATCTTCCTGGAGGGCAAAAATGAGGTTTTGTATCAGTCCTTGCTTTTAGAGTCTGTTATTATCAACAGAATAGGTAGAAGATTAGGAAAAGCAAACCAGTGCTCAGAGGAAAGATTACATATGATATTTAGGCCTATATAATAATAATAACAGTAATGATAATTATTATTGTTATTTGGTGCTAATTGAAGCACATTGAGTAAGATTCTGGAAAGGAAAACAATCTCCTTTAATAGTAAGGTTTTTCCCATCCTGCGGTGAGAGCTAGGAAAAAAAATTAAGGCTTTTGTTGTTAAATTCCCGTGAAGCTTTGAAGATTTAAGAAAAGATGAGCATATCCTAAGAAATGCTATATATTTCTTACATAATGATTCATCCATATGGGTTTATTGCTTAAAAGCCCAAAGGTATTCCGTACATAGTTTAAGCAATAATATCAATTAAGGATTGGACAGAAAAGTACAGATTTTAATCTTAATTATTATTTTTTAAATACTGAGCTCCTTAAGATTATCTTTTGGGCGGGCCATTCTTTCTCTCTCCCTCTTTCCCTTCATCAAAATAACAGAGACTAGCAACTCATACCACATTTATGAATCTAATAATTTGCACATAGGTTTTGATGGTTTACTTAGAATATGTCATATTATCTCATTTGGTCTCTACAACCCCGTGGGATTTTAGCAACAGGTTTTTGGAACTCAAAAGTTAGTCGATTTTCCCCAGGAATTGAGTAGAATAAAGTTCAGGTGTTCTTATTCCTAGTTTAACATTCTTTCTTTCATACTAGTTTAACATTCTTTCTTTCATACTCTACCTCTGAAAGAATGTACTAATTTTTCTTTAAATTTGAGTAAGATTGAATTTAATTATTTTAATTGATTTTATGTTTCAATGATTATTTATTATTTTAAAGATGAATTCATTTATTAGAAAGGTTAATAAATTTTAAAGCACTGACTTACCATGAATTTCTTCTTATATAAGCTTGTTTTTTTTTAAAAAAAACCTTTTGGCTGTACCCTGGTGGCTTAGTGGTTTAGAACACTGTGGCACAATCCACACATCCCAAGGTCACCAGGGAAGCAACCAAGATGAACAACCAGACAAAACAAAGTGCTTCTTCCTGTTCTTTCTTCTGCCTGCCTGCCTGTTAGCTTTCATTCCTGCCTGTACCTTTCCTTTAAAAAAAAATCTTTTGGTGATTTACCCTTTGAGAACTATAAATTCTTTCTGTGATTTTAATGGTAATACCTTTGTTTCATTTACTAAAAATACCTCCTCCACTACTGATTTTTTTTTGTTAGAAAAAATTGGAAATTGTATTTGTCATTCGTATCTCTAAGGTGATATTTTTAATAAAACAGGAAAGAGGGAGGAAGAGACAGGGACAGAGTAGAGTGTGTGATAAAAAGAAACTATCTTTAAAACAATTTAAACTATCTTAGATTTAAATGGAGTACTTAAGACATTTGTTAAAAATAGCAAGTCTTTCAGGATGATGATATTACCTTTATTATTATTATTACTATTATTTTCTTCAGTAAGTGAGGACTCAGATGGCATTGCTTGTTGGATACCGTAATTATTTCATTATTATTACCTTGCAAAAATCCATGTTGTTTGGCATTTTATAGTTGTTTTGTTTTCATTTAATTTTTTTATTTAACTCAGTATTCTCTTGTAACTGTATTCTTTATGCATCATCTGATATGATAGCAAAGAAGATATGTTCCAGAACTAGGTAAAATGTGGTATTTGTAGTAAGCCCCAATCTTTTGGTAGATTTTTTTAAATAATTTATTTTTTGTTGTAGTAATTACACATAAAATAATTTCCTGTGTATAGGTTCCCCATTTCTTAGATATATTTCAACATACCATGCCCTTCACCAAATCACCAGGTGTGCTTCTCCATTGTCGAGTGGGCTGCACCACCATTTGCCCCCGATCGCTCCATTCCCTTTCGGTACCCTCAGTTCCCTTGCATATGTTTCAGGATTGGTTGTGTTTTGTCTGTTCATTTGTTTTGTCTATTCACATTACTTGGGAGAATTTATTTTGATTTCATGATAATTATTTTGTTGAATGGATTCTAAAATAGGAGCCTTTTCTCTTCATATTACTATTGATCCATCAGTCAGATAATCTTCTATAACTACAGCTTTTCCTTTTGATACTTGCTTTTGTAAAAGACAGGGTTTAGATTGAAATTTCTGAATAATTAGAGCTGTGTAGAAAAATCAAATGTGGAGCTTTTTAGATAATAAAATTTTACAATTACATTTGGAAAATGACATCAAGAAGTAATATGCAAACAAGTAACTAAAAATTAGCATATAAGCAAAGAAAATATAGCAAATATAAGAGGCAGTGGCTATTATCTAATTAATACAAAGTGTTACAAGAAAAGAGAGCAAAAATTGCATAAAGTAAAAAATTATTCAGCTTCATCACTTAAAAATTCATATTGGACTCAATAAGAACATGTTTCTTCTAGAAACTTATAAAATATTCAAAACAATGATAATATTGAGTACTATTAGTTGTTAACTCTAGAAAAATGTACAAAGTGTTATTTTAAAAAGTAGTTTGATCATTTATATTATTAAACATAAAAAATCCAGTAATTGTCTTTGATTAATTCCCAAGGAAATAATATTAGCTATTTAAAATTTTATATATAAAGACTAGGTAGCTATTTATGATAAATAATCATTTGATTTCAGGCAAATGGTTAAGTAATTTTTGGGTTATTTATGTGATGAAACATTTGGCAGCTGTCAATTGTTATGGATGCCTTTAAGCATAGCATTAATATAATAACACTTTGTAAATACTTTAATTATAAATAAAAACAAGAACACAACATAGGTATATTAAAAAGGTTGATAGATTTTAAAAGAATATAGTACACCTTTACTTTTAAACACAAGCAAGATTGTAAGTATTTTAGAAATGTGAATGTTGCTTGTAATTTCTCTGAGGCACATCTGAATGGTGCTTTTTGCAAAGTTGGTATGTAGGAGTTACTTTTGTTGGTTAAATGACTGTAGGCAGCTTCTCAGTCACTATATATTAATTTTTGCTTTTTTCTGCTTTCTCACTTATACATGCAGTATATATGTTATTTTGGTTGCTACCTGAGGAATTGAGGGTTTATACATTTCTCAGACATACTTTTAAGTATATTCCAATGATCCACTTAGCAACTGTGGCATCTTTTTGTGGGGATTATATAACTACTGTCACCCTTTTAAAATAATTCTCTAATTTCCAAAAATTCTTTCAAAAGCATATTTTAAAAGAAAAGCTCTTTATCCAATTACCAATTAATTGGCTTTGCATTACATTTTTCTTTATGAGACAGTATATTCTGCTTTTCCTACAGTATCTCATCTACTGTTAATACCATTTTTCTGGTACTTTCAATCTCTAGAAGTTCAACTGTCTTCATTTTCATTTCTTTATTAACTTTTCAGTCTTTTTTAACATGTAAACTGCAGTTATATAATCTGTGGTGATATAATACATTATTTATACTACATTGTTTATCCTTGTTTATAATACATTAGTTCATACTCATTTAATATTTAATAGAAAAATATAAAAATGCAAAATCACGTTTTAATATAAGTAAGCTACAAACATTGCCTACTAAGCTTAAGAATTAGAAGATTATGAGCATGTCATTTACTTATATTAACTTTGTTCTGTGGTGTTAATGTTATTATGTTTCCCTAAATATATTTAGATGTAGTTTAGATTGGAATCTAAAGAACTATAAATAATGCAAGAACCAGTAACTGAGATCAAGTGAGAGTTTGAAGGCAAAGCATGACATTTATTCTAAAGTTTTAGTGTTTTGAGACCAGGAAAATGATAATGTGGAAAATTAGAAAAATATTTAGTATCCAAACTTTGAAAAATTGACTGTATTTTATAAAAATGTATTATTATCAGTTCTTTTGGTTGAATTTCATTTTTCCTTAAGTGTTATTATTTTTCCACTGTAAATACCTGTCTCATCATTTTCTTCCATCTAAGGAGAAGACAAATAAGTTAAAATAAAAACATCACTTTAGTTTCCTCATATGTATTTCTGGTACATGAAAAGATGAAGCAGGTGTTAATATTGAGTTGCTAGAGACATCTAGCTGTGTTCTTCACATTTGTTAAAATTTAATTGTTATGTTGTATAATGTTGGCATATTTCAAATTTTTACATTTTAGCATAGTTTTATATAGATATATTTAATACATATTATTTCTTTACTGAATTTCATATACTACTTATTTAATGTAGTTACTGTTCTATAATTTGGCTAAATTTAATGTTTGTACAAGTATGTCTAATGTGATTTTTTTGTGCCTTTATCCTTTCACTGAGCAAATAGGAAGAATATAAGGGGAATACTGTCTGTCCTTTGAATGTAAAGTTTTCTTTTCTCTGAGGCTCTTAGGATGGTCTGGAATGATCTAGGGAAAAAGACTAAGTCAGACAGATATGCATTTAAATTCTGCTTTGATGTGTACTAGCAAGGTGAATTTGTGAATGAAGGTGGGTTTCAGTATTTCCATCTAGACACATTACTAATATTTCTAGAAAGTTTGCTTAGAAATTTACACATAATGTAGACATTCAAATACATATTTTGTGTCTAAATGTCTTCCACATACCAGATCTTTAAAAAAAAATATTGTTATTGGGATCATCATCATCTTTTGGTCCTTCACTCTAGTCTATAGATGTGTTTCACAAAGAGTAGACATAAAAAGACTTGAAACAGGCATGACAGGCATGACAGGTGCTAAGCTGATAGCAGGGGTATAGGACCACAACTTGGAGATGGGAGGAAAGGGAATGGGGATGAGGAAGGGAACAGCTGAAAATAAACAGATAAATAAAAGTGCCTCTTCTTCCCCTTCTTTCCTTCCTTCTTAAAAAAATAAACAAACATAACAAAACAAAAGATGGTGGCTTAGTGGATAAGACCACTGGACAAAGTCCACATAAATACTGAGGAGTGCCTTTCAAAACAAAAAAAGGTGGGGAGTCTTGAAACATTGGTTTTATGCCACAATTAAGCAGAGGGGAAAATTTAGTACAATACTCTCATTTTCCTGGGTGGAATAATGTCAGTGGTAATTAATGCTTTTTGTTTTTCCTTAACACCCCCCCACCCCCATTTCAGGTTTGAGGAATAATCTGTAAGAAGAATAATATCACTCCTTCCCAGCTGATAGCACTCTTTGTACTCTAGATCTAGCATGTATTTTGGTTATTTCTTAACATGTGTAATTGTAAATATAGTTTGTATTAGCAAGGCATAGGAAGGAGAGGGAGGAAGTTAGATAATGTGATGTCTCTTTACTTTTAAAAAAGTATTAGGGTGATTCCTGTCTCCCTGCATTATTGAACACTCAGAAGACAGAGCTATACTTTTTCTTTTTGTCTCCATAGCACGTGGCTCAATACATTTTATCTGTATCTTTTACTCATTATACTTTTTACTTTTTCTTCCCGTTTCAGAATTCTCTGCTAGTTACTAAGTACTTGGGGTCAGAATCTATGTCTGATTCATTTCTGTCTTTTTGAAACTTATAAATGATTTATGCTCAATAAAATGGCTGAATGTATAATTTGAATTTTCTCTAGAGTTACAAACCAACTTTGATAAGAATAAAGCAACTGTTGACTATCTAGAAATTTATATAACTGGAAGAAAACTTAAGGTTTATTTTTAAATCAACTGGTATACAGATTCCAAGACTTAAAAACATGATAAAATTGAGTTGGAACTAAATCATCGCTTATTCATAGTGCCTCATTCATGTTTTACTTAATTGTGATATTTTTGTTACTTAGATAACAAAACAGAATAAAACAGAAAGTTGATGATCAGCTTGAAAGCCAAATGATACTTTGTTATTTGTGTGTATATAGCTTGATTCTTCATTGTTTAGTCAGTATTGATAGAGTGAGTGTAGTATTTCCTCATTGATAATTACTACAATGAGGGTCAAATAAAATTTTCTCAAAATTCTATGTAAAAATTTACAATATAGAAATATTAAAACATTTTCTGTCAATTATAATCCATTCAACATTTATATGATAGATTACTATATAGAATGTCTTAGCATTCGTTATTTTGGTTATGATAATAGTTTTACAGGTTATATAGAATAACAAATTATTGGCATTTTATAGATAAGAAATTTGAGTCTAAAGAAGGTTACATCACTTGAAAATGATTATCTAGTAAATTGAGGCAAAATCTAAGCCCAAAGGCATTTTCTGTGTTCTTTCCACTGTAGTAAGCAAAAAAAAGTCTCGGATATACACGTTTAAAAAGATGCTTATGATTGCAGCACAATTAGCAATAACCTCTATTTTAGCTGCCCATTTGTAGTTCATTAGCATTGCACTGGATGCTTTAAGGTAGACTTAAGTAAGTAGTACGTTGTGGACCCAGTTTAAGTAAAATATGAACATGTGTAAGTGCTAGGGACATATTTTAATTAAGCTTAAAAGTTTAAAATTATTATTAAGAGACTATAGAGAAATACCACATTTGTTATTCTCTTGAGTAACTGGAAAACCAACTTATCTTCTAAGTCAATTTTGTTTTTCAGAAATAATTCATCTTGTTAAAATAGAAGAAAACAGTTTTGTAACTATTTTAACTATATCTATAATTAAATAATTAAAATCTGACTTTATTTGTAGCATTTTCATTACTTTAGATATGTCTAAGATTGCTCCCATCCACTTTTTTTTTAAAAGGAAGGGTGCAGATAAGAATGAAGGTGAGTAGGCAAGTAGACAGGAAGAGAGAGGATAAAGAAGTGTTTTATTTATTTTTTTATTTAGTTCATGTTGGTTATTTCCTCTGGAATGGGGATGTGAACCCTGGTTCTTCAAGTAATATGTGGACTGTCTTCCTCCACAGGCAGCTGACCTAACTATGATTCCACCAAGGCACTGTCCCACTCCTTTTTGATTTTTAAAAAATTATATTTCTCAATTCTAAACATGATTTTCTAGATATCTTTTCACATTTGTTGCTCTGCAAATTTTATATATAATCCTATAGAGTTAATTCCTCTGTATTTTTCCATTGAATAAAATGAAAATTCTTACATATAAATAACAGTTAAATCTGCATAGTCATGTTAACTGAAACATGCTAAGATTTTTTTATAATTAATCATTTTCCAAATGTTGAAATATTTTGTTATTTTGGTATAACTTTTATAACTGTCTTGCAACTTGACATTTCTAAAATTATCAGAATATTTTCATTGAAGTATATTTGATACTACTTTTTATGTAATCTGTTGAAATTGCTTTGAATTTACAACAGTCAGAATTTTTATTCTTGCTTTACCAACCATTATTTGGAACATTTTGGTCCAGAATAAAGTGATTTATTAAACAGAAATTATTCGAGTGACTATACTTTTAAAATACAGATTTTTAAAAGAAAATTGTGTTCACCAGCACATCTGCAATATTTTGATAACGATAATCTATTTTTAAGTATTTAAATTTATTTTTTTAAACAGATTATCTCTCTCAAGGAATAGACCTTTCTGGAATAGAAGTAATAGAAAATGATCTACTCTTTTTTGCAAGAGCTCGACTTGAAGTGGAAAATCAAGCTAAGCGTCTATTGGAGCAGGGTGTGGAGACTCAGGTAATAAATATAATACCTTTTTTTTTAATTGAAAAGTATATTATAACACAGATAAACATTTGAATTTGACTTATAAAAAAGTGATAAATGCCTTCATTTTATCACAAAGGGACTATGTCTACAATTTGAATTTCAGTGTAAGCATGAAGTACAGCAAACATTTATTTACATATATTTACTTCTAAAATAGATTTTATGTATATGATAGGAATTTGATTTTTATATAATATGTACATATATAGTTAATATCTATTTCTTGTGCTTACTTTATCAAAGCACTTGTTTAAGACTTTCAAATAACTCATAAAGGTTTGTATTATTAGTATTTCCATTTTACAAATGAGGAAACCAAGAGTTTAAATAATTTATCAAACATTATACAGCAAGCAATAGTATCATTTGGATACAAACTTTAATTTCTCTAACCTCTCAACCTTAATAATCACTCTGTCATAATTTAAAAAATTTTCTTTTGACTTGAAACTTCTTCTAGGGTATAATTTTCCTGATGCTTAATTTTCTAGTTAGAACACAACACAAATGCATTTGTGTGATAGAATCAACAAATTAGACTTAAATCTCAGTTCTTCGACATTTGTATTACACCTACTTATTTTATCTGTTTTGTGGTGAATTCAAATACAATGATTAACATTCAGATTTTATTCATATCCTTTAAAAAAAGAATTTCATTTTGTGCATTTCTATTGTGCAAATTTAATGTCATCAGTATTCATTTTTAGAAGTAGTCTCTAATAAATCAGGAAATTGCTTATTTTGCTTCTGATTCTTAATTGTTATAATTAAAAAAATAGAACTTAATAACAGTTCTTTTCAAAATAAACCTTAAAAGTTACTTATTTTACACACAGTGAAAAGTTAACAAATTATATATAAATAAAAACATGAAATACCACATCTTTGAAATTAAATCCCAAATTAAGAAATATATATTACCTTCACTCTTCCAGTCTCTTGATGCTTTCATAATAACTGCTTTCTCCATTTCCAAAGGTAACAATTACGCTAACTTCTAACACTGAAGAGTCACCATATTTGTTATCAATTATACTTTAACTTTAGGTCTCACTATGAAAATAAAACTCAACACTATGAGATACTTACCCATATCAAATAATGGAAGACTTTTTCATAGAAGTGTTGGTGGAATTCAAAATCAACTCTGAATAAAAATGAATATTTCTATAGAGAATTTATATTGACCCAGGTCATTTAGTTACAAGTGAGGGAGGAATTAACATTTCTGAAAGCACAGTATCATCGGGCTTTTGTAGTCATCTAGTGTGTGAGTTTAAAACTTTATGCGTGTGTGCATGTGTGTATGTAATTATTGCCTGTGGAGTGTTGTTTGATATGTATATTTATGCATATATATTATTTATGTAATTCTTATTTTTGAATCATGGCAATGAAATAAAAAATGGTACAAAGGAAACATTGTCAAATTTTATACAACTAAAATACTATTTTTAATAGGGATGGGTGATTAACAAAAGAATGATAACTTTTGAAGGATTATATTTTAATTGTAATTTATATAAAGTAGGGAAGTATTTTCTAGAATAGTTAGTCCTAAGTTACCCTCTTCTAGGTATGTTATTAATTTGTGTACATTAAAACAGTTACAAAATTTAATTTTGCTTCAGTTTTTGATTCACATTAAAATTAAAGTACAATGGACACATATTTAGGAAATCAGTATTTCTTGAATAATATCTACATGTCTGCTTGGGTAGATGTAGAATGATCTACATGGGTCTTAGAAAAATGAAAACCAGGTATAATTTTGTTATATGAATCATCATAGTTCAGAGGAGGGTACATTCTGTTCAGTGGGTGAGAATATTGTCTCTTGTAAGGCTGTATGAATTTTATTATCATAGTTTGTTGACATTAGCCATTAATGTTATTTAATTCATTTATCTTGTTTAGATCTCATATGTATAAAGTAAACTTGAGTATAATTTGACTTCCTACATAATTTCTCTAAAAGGAGAAAATGTACTAATCTGCCAATATTAACATTCTGGTTAACAGTTTTTAGTATATCTCATCTGTAAATTGATATTTATGTTACAACATCAGTCATTTTTAAATTTAGTCATGTGTATTTAGATCCTGCAGACCTTTGGGTTATTTTCACAAAGTCAGGCTTTTAACTTTTCAGAGCAGAGAGAAGATTAGACTCTGGAAGGGTAGAAAACTTTTTTCCTCTTTTACATGTTCTTTGAAAGGGTTCTTTGGCTGGTAAGAATTGAATTGACATAACAGATTAACAGGAAAAATTTAATCCATATGTTATGCAAAATTGAGGTTTATATACCATCCTGAGTTAAAGGTGAAGGGGTAAGGGATAGGGTCATGGAAGAAGGGAAGGAAGACATTGACAAAAAATTGAGAAGAACAAATGTTTACTGAACAGATCTTTGCCCTGTCATTCTAATTCTCTATTCTGGTAGAAGCCCTAGTCTAAATTTTTAGTTTGTTCAACAGTGAAAAAAACTTTCCCTAAGTCTACTGGTTGTTTTGAGCCTTCAGCTCAAAATAATCCAGAGTGGCTCATTTGGGGTTGTGTATTCTGCTCTCTCATCCTTATCAATAATAATCTCAGTGAGATAATGCTTCTTGAGAGTTGGGGTGTCTTACTAGAAAGAGCCTGTGCTTTGGATCCTCCCTCCCTTGCCTCTTAGAAAGCAACCTGACAGAGGTGTCATCCACCTGCTTCAGTAGGCAGTTTAGCAGTTAAAAATGAAACTAACCTTTATTGAATTTTTGTTATTAGCCAAGATTTGTGTTTATCATCTTATATTTGTTTTCTTAGTCAAAATAACAAATACATTATTAGGAAGATATAATTGCACATCTTTTATACTTAAGGAAAAAAAGGCCTGGAATGGTTAGGAAATTAAAGATTACAGAGCTAGGAAATCTCATGGTCTGGAGTGTCTGCTTTCCCCCCACTTCTCTAGTAAGACCAAACAGCTTAATCCAGTTTTATTAAATAATTATATTTTAAATGATTTCACAATTTGTGAAAGTTTATATTGAAAAAGTAGCTTTTATAGCATTAAAATTCTTAGGAAGCTTTGTTGTGATGAGTAAACTGGTTTCTTACTATTCCACATAATTTTTATGTTTCTCTGTCCATCTATTTTTTCCCCATTCTTTAAAATTGCTATTTTAGACTTTTCTCACTTTCTGACAACTTTCCCCTCTCATTCTATAGCCCATATTACTCTAAGCAGAGCCCCTTAATTTTTACTTGACAGAGAGGGCTCTCTTACCTCATGTGCTCTGAATTTCATTTTCTTACAAACCTTATCTTGTTGATATTTCTGTCTCATTTATATCTTCACCTCTCTATCTTACTAACTCATCTTCATTTAAGCACACTTTTTTTTTTTTTAAGTGAGAGGAAGGACTCTAGATGAGAAGGAAGCACTTTAATGTATTTATTTATGGTAGTCATATGTCAGCCTCCCAACCCACCTTGACAACCAGGGTCCTGGGAACTTTCATGGCTTACACCCCAGCATCCAGCTTCGCACTTGCGCCACCAGGTCAGGGGATACCTAAACTTATATATTTTATACCACTTTCTCCTGTGTTCTCTGCTTTTGAGTGTTAAGTTTTCTTTCAGTTTTTCATATACCATTTTCCTTCCTCCTCTAAAGGCATTTTGTATTCTTTTTATGGCTGGAATGTTTTTTTCACTTTGCATTTAAAACAGATGCTGCAGGTTATATCTATTTTGTTTTCATTATTTTCTCATTAGAAATCACTTTTATTAGTGTTTATTACAACTATAGGCTAAAAGGATTACAGCATTTTAATTTTGAAGTACTGTTGCATTCATGAAATGAAATATTACACACTTAAGTAATTTACAGACTTACAACCTGAATAGAGATGTCAGTAAACAAGAAATTTCTGAAACATTGCATGTCATCACTTGCATTGAATAATCAACTTCTAACGTTCATTTTATTTCTCAAAAAATTTAGTAATACTTCATTGAATATGTAGTTGTTACCCACTATTTTCAATATTGGTTAATTATTAAGCATAAGTTGCCATAAGAGTCTTTAGTGCAGTCTGTATCAATTGTAAAAATTCTTCATCTTCATTGTTGTCACATTCCAAATTATTTAACTGTTGGCCAATAAATCAGTGAACTTTTGTTTTTTAATGATCAAATTGTGATAATCTAAATTAATTATGTTAAAGAAATAATTGGATGCTGTTTGTGCTGCTTTATTGTATACTGGTCTTACTAAGATGATGATAACTTTTACTGATGTGTTTTCACTTTGGCTGTATACCCATTCCTTCATTATCAGAAACAGTGATTCACTTAAAGTTAGTGCTTCGTTTTTCTAAAACAAACATATTTTAGTAAATGCAGATCACTTCCTATTCATCTTTTATTTTTCCTAGTTAATTATTTAAGTGTATTATATTCACTTACTGGTTTTAAATAACTTTGTAGTATTGTAGAGTCTCTATTTTTGAAGTCATAAACTAAATAACTACTTGATCCTGAAGGAAGTATTCTTTCTTACTACATTAAAAAGATATACCAAACTTTTGACCTCACAAAAGGCATATTATTTATGTATGGAAAAGGTTGTTAGTGATATCACTGCTACCTTCTTTGTAAAAGTTTAGAGAAATTGGTGACTTAGACTCTAAATCCACTGGTGAAGCAGTTTACCACTGTACTGGAAAAACCCAGTTCAGTAGACAGTCTGTGTCAAAACATGTGATTAGATACGGTGCTTACCTGCAGCTCTTCTTTGACTTCTAGTTCTTTTTCTCTTTCTCTTTTCTGCTGACCCTCAGAATCTTTAACTGATAGAAGGCAAACAAAGACAACCTTGTGGTATTTTCAGTATTACAATGGACTCCATTACCTCAAGCTCTACTAGCTTTCAAAAATAGGTGAGAGAGATTTTGATCTGGCTGAGTTCCTGCATCACCATAGATACCAGTTCCCCACAGTGAAATGATGACATTTTAATTAGAACGATGGCTTTCACTTGTGAATTATAAGCTTCTCCAAAAAGCAAGTATAGTATTTTTTTGAGGTTCCAGGATGGAGGAAGGTGACATACTCATTTTAGAGGTCACCAGAAAAGGACTCTGTGTGCTCAGTTCTTTCAGAGTTCAGAACCTAGCTGTAATTGCCTCTGTCATAATTATTGTCAATGCTAGTAAGTAAACATCTATCAACCTGCCTTTTCCTAAGGCAGAAAACCTCTTTGGTCAAGCCCAGAGTCCTGACGCTTATTGGGTTAGCCAGAAGTGACATACATGAAAGCATGATCTAGACAGCTTCTCTCTAAAATGACTGCAGAATTGAAGTTCAACAGATAAAAGCCTACTTAGCATATAGTAAGTGATGAAGATATTATGAACCCTTTTTAGTTTTGTAGTAAAAAAAAAAATCTCAGTTTCTAGCATAGAGAGAGAACTGCTTCGAGTGTATTATATTGACAATCTATGGGAGTTAAGCATTATTGTAAACTTTAAAAGGACTTTGGTTTTTGAAACTTGAGTGTTTTTAAAGTATCTTTTAAGCCCTTTTGTTCTAGTTCATCATTTAAGTCTATTTAAGTCTATTATCCATTGTTGTAAGTGGGATGCTGATGTCAGTATCTTTCTTTAGACCTGTTTTGAGTTGCTGAAAACGTCTTTCTTTAGGTCTGTTAATAATGACTTCATATATTTTGATGCTCCATTTGGTGCATATATATTAATGAGTGTTATGAGTTCTTCCTAAATTGATCTCATAGTTGTTATACAATGCCCATTTGTATCTCTTCTTGTCTGAAAAGTGAGTCTATTTTATCTGATATAAATATGACTGTCCTAGCATTTTTTAGGTTACCATTTGTTTATAGGATGATCAGGCCTTTACTTTGAGCTTATGTTTGTTTTTGTAGCTGAGATGTGTCTCCTGTAGACAATAGAAAGTTTGGTTTTGTTTTTAATTCATCCAGTTATTCTGTGCTTTTTGACTGATGAATTCTAACCTTTAATATCTGGGGTAATTATTGATAATGTAAGTACTTACTGCTATTTTTGGCAAAAAATAAACAGCTAACAAATACTGGTATTTGTTTTCTGGGTATGTTTTGAGTTTGTCTGTATTCCTTTGTTCTCCTGTTCTTAAAATTTTGCTTTCCTATTTTTTAAAATATTTTTTTAAAGGAAAGTTGCAGGCAGGAAGAAAGAGGAGGAAGAAGTATTGTATTTATTTTTATTTAGTTCACACTGGTCTGGGACTTCAACATAGGAGTATGCAGCCTGCATTCTTTGGAGGCGATTGACCTGTTACTTGACCAGGGCATGATTCTCTCGTACTTTTATCATTTCTTTTCATGTTATGTTTGAATTCCTTTTCTTTTTCTTATTTGATTCTTCTATAGATTATTGTTTTGAGGGTACCATGAATTTTACATATAGGAGTCTATGCTTAAGACCAATTTTAAATTAAAACCAAATTAATTCAGAAAATTTTCTAACAGTTCACATTTTTGTATATTTTTGGTGTTATGCTGCTTCTAAGTTAATTTTTCATTTTATAGAAATCCCTTTAGTATTTCTTCCCTGATCCTGTTGGTGGTGATAATTTTTGTTCAGTTTTGTCTGTCTATAAAACTCTTTATTACTCCTTCAAATCAGAGTGATATCGTAGATGGGAGAATATTGTTGGTTGGGAATCTTTTCCTTTTATCACTTTGAATATATTGTGCCATTCCCTTCTGGCATGTAAGTTTTCTATTTAGAAATCGACAGTCTTCCCTGGGTTTCCTTGTAGGTGACTAGTTTTTCTCTAGTTGCTTTGAAGATTTTTTCTCTTTACCTTGAATCTTTATCATTTCAATTACAGTGTATTTTGGTGGTTTGTGTCTTTTTGGGTTTTTTTTGAACTTTTTGAGCTTCCTGGATCTGGATGTCTCTTGCTTGTCCTAGGTTAGAGAAGTTCTTCATAATTTCTTCAAGTAAGATTTCTGCCCCTTTCTCTCTTTTTTCTTCTTTTGGAACCTCTGTGATATTAATGTTATTTTTCTTATGTTATCCCAGTAATCTCTTAAGCTATCTTCACTTTTTAAAATACTCTTTTTGATAATCTGTACGGGTGCTTTTCACTGCCCTATCTTCCAATTCATTTTTCACTGCCCTGTCTTCCAATTCACTGATTCTTTCTGTGACTGCTTCTGATCTGCTCTTAAGCCTCTCTCTTGTATTTTTTAGCTCAGCTATTTTTTTCTTCAGTGCTGTGATTTCTGTTTGGAATTTCCTCATGTTTTCACTGTTGTAGTTCTTGTTTTGTTCAGCCATTGTCCTCCTAATTTTATTGAGCATCATTAAAATTCTTGCTCTGAAATTCATTAGGTTATTTATGTAATTCTGATGTTTTATAATTTTTCTGGGCTTTTGTTTTGATACATAATTTAGGGGTATATTCCTCTGTTTCTTCATTTTGTTTAGTACTTTGTGTTTCTTTTGTTTTGTTAAGCTAAATAGCTTCCCTCTTGCCTCTAATCTTGATGTGTAGAATTGGACGTTGCGGAGTATAGACTTAGGATGATGACCCAAGATGCTGAGCTTTTTGTTGCCTTATAGACTTAAGTCTTAGCACCAGTGTGGATGACTGGAACACAATAGTTAGCCCAGGGTGACAGCCCCAAAACCCAGCCCACACAGTGGGAGTCATGACTGCTGGAAGCAAGGAACTTGCTGCTGGAGGTTGTCAAGGTCTCAAGCCTCCCTAGGGGCAGCAGCTGCTTGAGCTGAGGTGGGTATCTGGAGCCACAGTCAATTTAAGGCAGCTTTCACAGTCGAGCTTTCCCTGCAACCTCAGTCTAGAACTGACCCCTTAATTGCAGCCTGGCTCTGAGCTCGGCAAGTCGGCAGAATTTTCCTCTGTAGATACAGGCCAGATAAACATGAAGGTGCTGGGGGTGCTTTTGGCTTGAATATTTGGTGTGGGTGAATATGGGTGAATGTAACCTCAGCAGTGGCAGACAGGAGAGGGACAGGTGTTTTATAGTATCACAGGAGCTGGCTGTAGAAAACTCTGTTGTACAAATAGAAGCAGCAACCCTGGTCCAGGAGGCTTGTCAGATTGAACTTTCTCTAGAGACAAGATCTCCACCCATTAGGTATTGAGGAGTCTTTGCTTGACCTGAAGGTGATTGTGACCCTGGAAGTCACAGGACATAAAAGCTACCTTGGTGCAAGGCTGGATGTCTTATCCTTTGACTGTGACTCCTAAGTTGACTTCAGCTAGTGTGACATTTACCTGCACTGGTGTTACATAGATAAAAGGGAACCCAGAGAAAGCACGTATCAGCATTTTGTTCACAGGGAGGTTGTCCCTTTTTTCTATTTCTTTTACTGAAGTTTTGGATTCAAGAAATGTAAAGCCTTCAGTTGTATCTGCATATTTTATCAAATGCCTCTTTTTTATGAAGTCCTGGCATTGCTGTTCCTCAGTTACATCATTCTCCAGAGGAAGTCCCTGTTTTCTACACCTCTCTCTGGAGAGGCTCTATGCCTTATGATACATCTCCAAGCCTTAAATCTTGATGCCTTGGTAGTAGTGTTCTTGGCTAGACTGTGTCTTAGCTTAGCCTACCCTTTCTGTTGGTTTCTATGACCTTTCCTTACAGAGAGAATGTTCTGCTAATCCTCCATCTTTGTCAAAGACAATTACTTCTATGTATAGGTAAGTTTGTTGTGTCTTTGGGGATGACATGAGCCCAGGATCTTTCTACTCCACCATCTTGCTTTCTCTCTAAGATTTTATTGTCTTCTTGATTTTTAAGAATACTTAATGTCTGGTTGCAAGTCTTTAGTTATATAAGTGTATTATAAATATTTTCTCCCGTATTCTATGACTTGCCTTTTATTCCTCTAGCATTGTTATTGAAGTAAAATTCACATATTTTAGCATGTAATATATTATACATGAAGTATATAATTATATAGATTGATGAGTTTTTATAAATTTATGCAATTATGCAACCATCTCATAGCCCAGTTTTTTTTTCATTTTTGTTGGGGTGGGAATAAGGGAAGGGAGGATGCATTTTTATTTATTGTTTCTACTTATTTTTTCCCCCACTGGGTCATGAACCTAAGCCCCATGCACTGACTTAGCACCTGAGCCAAAGGGTGTGCCACACAACCCAGTTTTGCAAACTGTAATCACAAAAAAGCTCTCTCATGCCTGTTTTCACTTAGTCCTTCCTCCTAATTCCAAATCTAGGAATTCGATAATCTACATTTTGTCTCTATAGATGTGCCTTTTCCTAAACATATCAGTGGTATCATACAGCAAGTAATCATATATATCATATATATATGATATATACACACACACACACACACACACACACACACACACACATATATACATACATATGTCTACACAGTTTTTTGTCCTTAGCAAAATGTTTTATTTAGGTCCATCTGTGTTGCATATATAAATAGTTCTTTTTATTGCTGAGTAATATTTCCTATGGATGTATTCTGTTTATGTATGGATTAGTTGATGGATATTAGATTGATTACAGTTTTTTGCTATTAATAATAATGCAGTGAACCCCCCCCCCCCCCCCCCCCCTTGACATT